>LNAC01000065.1:1962159-2069128 GCA_002007465.1 Ailurus styani
TTTAAAAAAAAAATTCATTCACTCAATAAATATTTACTGAAGACCTATTAAGCACCACAAAAGTAGAGATGAAGTTGTAATGAGGAACATATATATCTGATGAAAACTTACCCTTTACAAAACAAAGGTCATACAACTAAGATTATAAACTCTTACAGCATATGCATCTCTCTTTGTGATTACAATCTAGTACAGTGCTACTATAATAACTAAACTATGGGGCACCTGTGTGGCTCAGTCAGTTAAGCATCCCAGTATTTTTTTTTTTTTAATATTTATTTATTTGACAGAGAGAGACACAGCGAGAGAGGGAACACCAGCAGGGGGAGCGGGAGAGGGAGAAGTAGGCTTCCAGCTGAGCAGAGAGCCCAATGCGGGCTCGATCCCAGGACCCTAGGATCATGACCCGAGCAGAAGGCAGATGCCCAACAACTGAGCCACCCAGGTGCCCCAAGCATCCCAGACTTGATTTCAGCGCAGGTCATGATCTCATGATTGTGTGATTGAGCCCCACTCCATCCTGGGCATGGAGCCTGCTTAGCATTCTCTCCCTGTCCCTCTTTCCCTCCTTGCTGATGAGCATTCTCTTTCTCTCTCTCTCTAATAATAGTAATAATAATATAATAATAATAATAATTATTATTATTACAGGTAAGATCTGTTAAGCACTTACCATGTACTAGACAGATTTAAATGCTTTACAGTCGACCCTTGAACATCACAAGTTTGAAATGCATGGGCCCATTTATATGCGGATTTTTTTCAATAAATACAGTACTATGAATGTATTTTCTATTTTCTTATGGTTTTTTTTAACACGTTCTTTTCTCTAGTTTACTTTATTGTAAGAATACAATACACAATACATATAAAATATGTGTTAATTAACTGTTTATGTTATCAGTAAGGCTTCCAGTCAGCACTAGGCTTTAGTAGTTCAGTTTTGGGCAAGTCAAAGTTACACTTGGGTTTTTGACTATGTGGGGGTTTGGGGGGGGGTTGTTGTTCCTAATCTCCACATTTTCAAGAGTCAACTGTTACGTGCATTCACTTACTTAAACATAGCAATCCTAACATTATTATCTCCATTTTGTAGCTGACAAAACTGCGTCACAAAAAGATTGAGTTACTCACCTATACTAGTAAAGTTAAGTGCTGGGGCTAAATTTGAAACCAAGCAGAATTGTTCTAGAGCAGTATTTCTTTTCTTTTCTTTTCTTTTTTTAAGATTTCATTTATTTATTTAAGAGAGAGAGAGAGAGAGAGAATAAGCATGAGAGGGGAGAAGATCAGAGAGAGAAGCAGACTCCCCATGGAGCAGGGAGCCCGATGCGGGGCTCAATCCCTGTACTCTGGGATCATGACCTGAGCCGAAGGCAGTCGCTTAACCAACTGAATCACCCAGGCGCTCTAGAGCAGTATTTTTAAATCTTTCTTTTACTATTGTCCCTCTTCCAGGTAGCTCTTTAGACTTGTCTTTTTTCCTAATCATCACCTTCCAATGGAATTTCAATACCACAGCTATACTGTACATCTGTTTATGCAATGTGGCACTTTAATATGTAAACCTCCACCCTCTCAACAATTTTGGCCCCCTTAGGAACGGTATTGTTCCTGTTCATAATTTGTACTCTTGTGCCTGCATTTTTTTAAACTGTGGTAAAATGTACATAAAAATTTTGCCATCTTAACCATTTTTACGTGTATGGTGTTATTCCAGTGCCTGCACTTTTAAAGCCAATCTTCTATGCATTTTGCTACAAATTGCACAGAAGAAAACAAGCTAATATTTCCATTTTAAAGGTTTGCTCTTGCATAGGGAGCATATCTGTTTTATCCTTTACTATATCTGCCTCAGAATGATGACTTGTCAAGTCAGTTATGAGAGTTCGTAGGAGGCTGGCTGCTCCTGCCCTTTAAAGCCCCTTAGTTACAAATACTGCTATATAATTGGCCTACATAGTCTTTTAGTGAATATTCTGCTGCTCTCCTATTCTCAGGTCCATCAGATATTTCCCCATTGCTTCCTTTTTCCTCTTGCAGGGATGCCAACACCAACTGGGTCTAGAGGCTATTGGTAGTTTGTCCCTAACTACTTGTATTTGGGGGTTCATAGGGATATGTTACATGGTTTTGTCATAAATATTCTATGGATTTCAAACAGTGCTATCTAGTTTTTCCTTTTTTTTTTTTTAAGATTTTATTTATTTTTCAGAGAGAGAGCACAAGCAGGGGGAGTGGCAGGCAGAAGGAGAAGCAGGCTCCTCACTGAGCAAGGAGCCTGATGTGGGTCTTGATTCCAGCCAAAGGCAGACACTTAACTGACTGAGCCACCCAGGCATCCCTAGTTGTTCTGTTTTTATGTGAGGATTCAAAGAGACCAAAAATGATGCTGTTGTCTTTACCACCACAGTCTTCCCACAACTTACTTCTCCTCCCAATCTCTTCCTCCCAGGACTAGCTTTTGAATCATTGTGACTTAAGCTTACCATCTTTTAAAGACTGCTTAAGAGAGTAGCTGCTGGGCGCCTGGGTGGCTCAGTGGGTTAAAGCCACTGCCTTCGGCTCAGGTCATGATCCCAGGGTCCTGGGATCGAGGCCCGCATCGGGCTCTCTGCTCAGTGCGGAGCCTGCTTCCTCCTCTCTCCTCTCTCTCTGCCTGCCTCTCTGCCTACTTGTAATCTCTCTCTCTGTGTCAAATGAATAAATAAAATCTTTAAAAAAAAAAAAAAAAAAAAAAAAGAGAGTAGCTGCTAACCCTTTATAACATTTGCTCTTTGTTGTGGTGGTCATTGTTAACTACAAGAATCAAACCTTTTTGAAAGACACCATTTTGATAAGCCAAGTTTTAAATCTATCCTTTTAAATCTATCATAAGACTGCCTTAAAAAGGTTATTTTTGTTCTTCAATAAAAAAATTCCTCAGGATGGTGCGAAGCCAAGACAGTTTTACTAAACCAAATTCTGCACCAAAAATATTAATGAACTCATTGTATGTTAACAAGTCAAGCCAAATAATAATCACATTTTTCACTTTGGAGATAATAGTGACTGATACATGGCAGCCACTCAGACTTCTGTTGAATGAATGATCCAGTAAAAGCCAAAGTTCGTTGTCTTCCATTTCTGAAATTTCTAGAAATCTTTTTTTTACCCTTTTCTCTGACTCAACCCATGTTTCAAATAAATGAAAAATAAACTACTGTTTTGGAATTTTTTTGTTAGCTTTTCTTCATTTACCAAATCTGACTGGGATCCAACAACAAAGTATCCCTTCTGGAAGTTTAACCCTATCGTCATGCTTATTATACTTTTTAAAAGATTAAGCCATAATTTAATAAACAGCATGATGGTGTTGGCTGGATTATTTCCCCTCACTACTAATAAAATGTTACCCATCAAAACTGATTCATTAGCTATACAAATATCAAAACTGATTTTCCCGTAAGATATAAAATGGACAAGAGATCTACCCAAATCATTAAATGTGACAAACACTAACGTATCACCCAAAGTCTAGTTCACTTAACAGATAACTGCTTACCATTTCTTTCCACATTTCCTATACGTGAACATATTTGGAATGCACACAAAAACCTTGCACTGAGATATTATTACATACCGGATTACAAACCAGATATTATTATTACTAGTATTATGCTCTAGCAATCCATTTCCCTTTCTCTTCCTCTCTCTCTCCCTCTGTCACACACCCACACTCGCACACTGAAGTCTCCAAACAACTGCCCCTGCCCGTCCAAGTGTATTTTTGTTTCTTTTGGAAAGCGGTGTTCGTACGACCTTTGAGATAATCGAAAAAGAGGAACAAAAGGTATCCTAAATATGAACCACCGGCTACGTCAAAAAGTCTAGGCGTTGGGGGTGGGGTGGGATGCAGGTCCTGATAAGGGAAAGTAAACAAGGTGACTCAACCGCGGAGGCACTGATTATTGTTCGTACGTGGGTCTGCTGCTTTCAGAGGGGGGTTGGGGGGGACTTCGAATCCCCGCTCCGGCTTTGCTGCCTCTAGAAAGGAAGACGCAGCTCCCTGGGCAGGAAAGGAAAGAGCTCACTTAAATGCTCCTGCTCAGGACTTAATTTCGAAATCGCGGAAGGCCCTACCCCCAGCAGAGCTGTCAGAACTGGCGACGCTCACGGCTCTGCGCACAGAAACGAAACCCACGTCTTCGCCCGCATTCAGATCGTCAGGGTATCTTCAAACCTTCTCCTCCCCTCCCTTCACCGATCATGGGGCAGACGACGAGCAGAAAGAGGAGGCTGGAGAGCCCTGTCCCAGGATGGAGGGAGGGCCGCGGGGCTCCGGGTTCTCGGCCTGCTAAGCCGCTGCCTCCTCGCTCACCCACCTGATGCTCTTTCACCACTTCACTGAGGCAGGGATACCGCTCCGAGATCCATCGGTAAAACTTGGGGACTCCCATTTCGACCGTCAACGCTAATTCCAGTCAGGGCCAAACCGAAACCAAACGCCCCGCCGGGGCCTAAGCCGCTGCCTCCGGCCGTCGCTCGGCGGATGACAACACACCGCCCGCCCGACCATAGAGAGCACTCGCCGGGCCTAGAGCGGCCGATTCAAGGCCGCATCCCCGGGGCGGGGCTCTAATCCCGGCTCTCACTCACCGCGGAGCTCCCGGGGGGAAGAGCGCGGCGGCGTGTGGGTGCGTTCTGTTTAGTTCTGGCAATGTCGGCTGACAGAGCTGCGCTTTGTGAGTACACGGGGGAGTGGTGTGAAAACCTCACGAGCCTGCTGGAGTTTTGGAACACTGGTATTTGTCCTGACTGCTTCTGTGTCCTGGCATTACTGATCTCAGTACTTTGCAACACAGATTTGGAAAGATCTGGTGATTTACTTGGTTTAGTTTTATTTTGTTTGGGGAGGGGGAGCCTTTTTTTCCTGAGGAATATAACCCTATATAAAAACTTCTTTTAAAAACTTTTTTCCCCCAAATTATTTGTTGGGAAAAATGTCCTAATTCCCCTCCACCCCCACCCACCTTCCCCCTAAAATCAACATTAGCCCCCCCCAGGAACTGTGGTATACTTTCACATTCATGTCTCTTGGTTTTCATGTTTTCCCCCATCACACTCTTTAAGCCGTACAGAAAAGCATAATTCTATCAAGCGAACTTAAGTAAAATTCTTTTATAAAGAATTTTTCCATTTATTTGAATATAACCTCATTACTTTGTAAATATTGTGAATTATTTTAAATTATCAGCAAGAAAACTTACAAAAAATGAACATTAAAGTATACTTAATTTTAAAATCTTATGAAATTTTAAGTGTCTTCTAAGACCACTAGATTCTGTATTCTGGTAAACTCAGTATGACAGGATCTTTATATTATTGAATTTTCATATTCCTGCTCCTTGATTTACATTTTTTTCCTATTACATTTTCAACCACACAAGTTTTATTAAGTGAACTTTATGTGTGCATTGTTTATATCTGTTTTATTAGACTAGACTGTCAGTTCCTAGAGGGCAGGGGAGGTAGCTCTGTGCAGGAATCTAGCAAAGCGCTCTGCTTACAGCATTTATTCAGTGTAATTTTTTGTTGTTCCAATGAATCCTTTTGCTAGCTAGTACTTAAAATCAGTAAAAGTTATAAAATGAAATTAGGCTGGCTTGTTTCTTGCAAATACATCTTTTTAGAGCATAAAAACATAAGATGTTCCATTTCTCCAGTAATAATTAACAATATATAGTAAGAAAGTAGTTTAGGGGTGCTTGGGTGGCTCAGTCATTGAAGCATCTGCCTTCAGCTCAGGTCATGATCCTGGAGTCCTGGATGGACTGAGTCCCAAGTTAAGCTCCCTGCTCTGTGGGGAGTCTGGTTCTCCCTCTCCCTTTGCCCCCTCTACTTGTGCTCTCTCAAATAAATAAATCTTAAAAAAAAAAAAAAAGGAGTTTATTTCTTAACAACATATATTATTTTAAATATTATTAACAATAAGGTAGTTAATACCAGCTGCTCCAAGAACACAAACTTATGCTGTACTTTGGAACTGAATATACAATCACAGGTAATACCAAATCCACTAATTTTAGATCATTTGCATATTCTCTGAAGTAATTTCATTTCACATATATGGGGTCCAACCAAGGTACATTTGGCACAGTAAGTTTTCATCAGTAGCTTCTTGTATAAGGTAATGCACATGTCCTTCGATAGATAGTGGCAGCCCTGTCACTCTATTTCGGGTCTTGATTACACCTTGCAGTCGCTGCTCGATGTCAAGAACATGGGTCTTGGCCTAATAAGAAGAAATTGAAAATCATAAGTGCTAAGAACCTAATAACACCTGGATGTTGATATTTGAAATTATTACTTTTCGGGTGTTTGACAAATGTTTATGTCATTTTACGAATCATTACCCCCCTTTTTAGAAGCAAAAACAGTAAAAGAGAGAAGAAATGAAACAAATGCAATAACTCGAGATACTGATTTTGAGGCTTGCAATGTTGATTTAGCATGAACTGCATGGACATTTTTCTGGACTATGTGAAATACCAGGGAATCTCTTCCACATTACAATTCTAAAAAAATAATAATTTAAAAAATTTATCCCAAAATGTTAGAACTTAAACATTTGAATGAATATTCTAATTATAGCAACAATACTATAAATGCCTAATATTTAGATTATGTTACTATGTGCAAATGGAGTTCTAAGCTTGGAATGGTACACATTTCTCTCAATAAGAAAGCTTATCAAAATGCAAAAATGAGAATGTTGTTATTAGAAGAACAACCCTCAATCTATTCTTACTTAATAAAAATGATTACCTGCAAACTTTCAGACTTCAACTAACGTTAATAAGGAGTGAATTGCTATATATTAAAGTTGAAACCTGCTGCTGCTTTGTAAGTTCAGGCAATTTGCATTCAAGTTTTTCCCACTATATTGCATAATTCTAAACCGTCTAAAACTAAACAAATGTGTCTTGAACTTTATCACACAAATGATAATAATGTTAACATTAGTAATGACAATAAAGAAAACTTTCATACTAAAGAACTACATTTCAGGGGCTACTTGGGTGGCTCCACTGGTTAAGTGTCCGTCCGACTTCTGATTTTGGCTCAGGTCATGATCTCAAGGTTGTGACATCTGAGCTGCATGTAAGGCTCAGTGCTGGGCGTGGAGCTTGCTTAAGATTCTCTGTTTCTCTCTCCCTGTGCCCCTTCCCCTCCCTCTCTAAAAAAAAACAATAATAAAAAAAAATAAAGAACTAGATTTCATAGTATTCAATGGCCAGTCACTGAGAGTATTTTGAATCAATTCCCACTTACATAATATGTCAGCTCATATCAAGCTACACCTTCTACTAACCTTTTCATTGACAACCTCCCCAGTTTCATTCAGTGGTGCTTTGGAATGCCCTTTCACTGGTTTACTCCATTCCACAAGAGGATCATGTAGAAAAGTTTTTAAGACACTAAAATGTAAACAAATATGATAATACAATATTATCTTTGTAAAAAGAAGTGTCACCAGTAGTCAACATTTAAGTGAAAAATAAGTGAAGGATAAAAAGCTAATGGTAATATTCTTATAACACATTAGTACTGCATCCTTAAGACATGTACACTTACTGTTTTGGACTGAGGGATTGAAAAGAAAGTGAGAAAGAAGGGAAGACAGAGGGGGATCTGAGGTATTCTTGGGAGAGTAGAGCAAGGTGAGTTCTGTGTGCCATTTCTAAATGCATACTGTACACTTCATATACAACTATCTACAGAAAAACCCACTCGGATTTCTAACAGGCACCTCAAATTCATTATTTCCAAAACAAAACTCCTTACCCTTTCCCAAACTATTTCACCTGTATTCCCCAAATCAGTAAAGAACAACATTATCCACTCATTTGTCCTATCCACTCATTTCCCTAAAAAGTCTAGGAAATCACCCTTGCCTCTCCTTCCTCATAACACTCAATTCTACCTCCTAAATCCCTTTAGAATCTACTTACCTTCATCTCTACTGTCACTACCTCATCCAATGCACATGATTTTTTCCTGAGTTACTCAGTCTTCTAACTAGTTTTCTGGACTCTAGCCCAGACTGCAACTGTGATTTTTCTACAGTGCAAACTCTGATGATTTCATTTCTTTTTTTTTTTTAATTTTCTTCTTACCCCAACCCCCAATGACTTATGATTGTTTTCAGGATGAGGTTTAAATGTGTAAACTCGCCCCATGTGGGCTTTTCATAATCTAGCCCTGTTCATCTGTGCCATCATCGCAGCACCATCTAATTGAAGTGTATGCTTTAGAAAACAGAATTACATTTTTTAGGCAGTCCATGCCTTCACTTGCCTTGATATTTCTGTAACTCAGAACACTCTCTTCCCCTTTGCGTGGTCAATTCCATTTATCATTAATGTTTCAGCTACTTCCTCCAGAAATTATTTCCTGACTTCCTAGATTGGATAGAAGCTCTTAGTGTTTCACAAGAGGCTGTACATGATATTCCCTGCTCTGTGGGGTGTCTGCTTCTCCCTCTCTCTCTGCCCCCTCTACTTGTGCGCTCTCAAATAAATCAATCTTAAAAAAAAAACACAATTTCTTAATAACAGCACATATTACTTTAAATATTATTAACAGTAAGGTAGTTAATACCAGTTGCTCCAAGAACATAAACATAATACTCTCATGACTTACATCATAGCTGAAAGTTTGTACCTTCATCCACTTTGCTGATCCCCCACCCCCAACCTCTGGCCACCACCAATCTGTTCTCTGTATCTATGAGCTCAGGTTTTGTTTTGTTTTTTCTTTAATTTTAATTCCAGTTACTTAACATATAGTGTTACATTAGTTTCAGGTGTACAGTATAGTGACTCAACAGTTCCATACATCACCCTGTGCACATCATGACAAGTGTACTCCTTAATCCCCATCACCTATTTAACCCATCCCCCAACCCTCCCCTTTGGTAATCATCAGATTGCTTTCTATAATAAGAGTCTGTTTCTTTGTCTCTCTTTTTCCCCCTTTGCTTATTTGTTTCTTAAATTCTACATATGAGTGAAGTCATATGGTATTTTTCTTTCTCTGATGGACTTATTTCACTTAGCATTATACTCTCTAACTCCAACCATGTCATTGCAAAATGGCAAAATTTCATTTTTATGGCTAATAATATTCCATTGTGTATATACACCACATCTTTATCCTTTCATCAATTGATGGACACCTGGGCTGCTCCCATATCTTGGCTATTGTAAATAATGCTGTTATAAACATCAGGGTCCAGGGCTTGTATCCAAAATCTATAAAGAGCTTCTCAAACTCAACACCCGTAAAACAAATAACCCAGTCAAGATATGGGCAGAAGACATGAACACACATTTCTCCAAAGAAGACATCCAAATGGCCAACAGACACATGAGAAAGTGCTCAACATCACTCGGCATCAGGGAAATACAAATCAAAACCACAATGAGACACCACCTCACACCAGTCAGAATGGCTAAAATCAACAAGTCAGGAAATGACAGATGTTGGCGAGGATGCAGAGAAAGGGGAACCCTCCTACACTGTTGGTGGGAATGCAAGCTGGTGCAGCCACTCTGGAAAACAGTATGGAGGTTCCTCAAAAAGTTGAAAATAGAGCTACCCTATGACCCAGCAATCGCACTACTGGGTATTTACCCTAAAGATACAAAGGTAGTGATCCTCAGGGGTACATGCACCCAAATGTTTATAGCAGCAATGTCCACAATAGCCAAACTATGGAAAGAACCTAAATGTCCATCAACAGATGAATGGATAAAGATGTGGTATATATATACAATGGAATACTATGCAGCTATCAAAAGAAACAAAATCTTGCCGTTCCCAACGACGTGGATGGAACTAGAGGGTGTTATGCTGAGCGAAATAAGTCAATCAAAGAAAGACAATTATCATATGATCTCTCTGATATGAGGAACTTGAAAGGCAGGGTGGGGGGTTGTGGGGGGTAGGGAGGGAAAAATAATGAAACAAGATGGGATGGGGAAGGAGACAAACCATAAGAGACTCCTAATCTCACAAAACAAACTGAGGGTTACTGGGGGGTGGGAGGGTAGGGATAGGGTGGATGGGTTATGGACATTGGGGAAGGTTTGTGCTATGGTGAATGCTGTGAAAGTGTAAGCCTGATGATTCACAGACCTGTACCCCTAGGGCAAATAATAATAAAAATAAATAAATAAACATCAGGGTCCATGTATCCCTTTGGATTAGTGTTTTTTTAATTCTTTTGGTAAATACCCAGTAATTCGATTGCCAGATCATAAGGTAGTTCTATTTTTTTAAGACTCCACATATAAGTGATCTTACATGATATTTGTCTTTCTCTGTATGACTTATTTCACTTAAGCATAAATGCCTTCAAGGTCTATCTATGTTGTTACAAGTAGCAAAATTTCCTTCGTTTTTATGGCTGAATAGTATTCCTGTGTGTGTGTGTGTGTGTGTGTGTGTGTGTGTGTGTGTTTACACCACAATTTTTTTTACCCATTCATCCATCAATGGACACTCAGGTTGCTTCTGTTCTTGGCTATTGTAAACAATGCTGCAATGAACTGTAAGTTATGCCTTAATAAAGCTATTATTTAGGGTGTCTGGGTGGGTCAGTCATTAAGCGTCTGCCTCTGGCTCAGGTCATGATCCCAGGGTCCTGAGATTGAGCCCCGCATCGGGTCCCTGGTCCCTGGGTAGCCTGCTTCTCCCTCTCCCACTCCCCCTGCTTGTGTTCCCTCTCTCGCTGTCAAATAAATAAATAAAATCTTAAAAAAGGAAAAAAGCTATTATTTAAAAAAATCTACTTCAACCAATGCCAAGTGGCTTCTAGTATAAAAAAAATATTTAGGAACCAATAATTACATTCAAGATTACTGTTAGATTGTTTATAAAACATAGGTAATTACCTCATTAAAGGCTCTCTCTGATCTCGCATCAGCCTCATTGTAACTTCACAAGCCCTTCGAAAAAGACCTTCTGTTCCCATAGGACCCATTCCATTAACCATATTATGAGTTAGTCGAAATGGAACAATTTCTGGAACTTCAAACGTTTCTCCCTTAAAACAATGCATTTTATTAAAAAGTAACAATGTTAAAATTTTAAATCTTTATGCAAAAAAATTAGAACTTCATGTCCAGACTCTAAGCAAAGTACAAAGATTCCGTCAAAATATTTATATTTTTAACTACATTAAAAGGCTTCTATTATGAAGGAGCCATGTAACTCTACCTTTTGATCTAGAGAATGGATGATCACCTGTCACTGAATTAGTAGAGTTGAATATTACTATAGAGAAATTTTTATTTCTTTCAATGTTTAGTCTCATATTAACTTCCTTATTGTTCTTGAATAATATAAAATAGAAACAAATATTCTTATATTTTTCTTTTTTAAGACTTTCAATTTAAAGCAGGAAAGGAAGACAAATAGCCAAATGTTAGATGCTCATGTCCCTCAGACAGAATATGAAACATATAACATAATGAAGTCCAGTTCATTTACTTTCTGCCATTCTCAACCTGCCTTCCATCAGGGCTTTTTATCCCCAAACTTACTGAGTTTCCCTAAATTCCTTTCTTGTATGATTAAACATATACTAGTGGTTTATCTCTGATTTGATCTCACGTGTATCTATGACCTTTCTAGGTTTCCTGTGACAGCAGAAAGCAATCCATAGAGAATGGCAA
Source organism: Ailurus styani (assembly GCA_002007465.1). NCBI lineage: Eukaryota > Metazoa > Chordata > Mammalia > Carnivora > Ailuridae > Ailurus > Ailurus styani. The sequence goes on from LNAC01000065.1 coordinate 1,973,883, forward strand.
TGAAGAAAATAGAGGGTTAACCTACTAGTCTGCCTTCTAGAATCATTAACATTGGAAAATTAGAAGGGGCTTTAGGGAGAATCCAACCGCCTTAATTTATTCTCAGGCCCCACTTTGGACCTACAGAATCTCCTGGGATGTCTGCTAGATATTTGTGTATTTTGTTTAAAATTTTGGATAATTCTGATATGCTGCCAGGTTTGGAAACCCTCACATTAAACTCTTTTGTCTCTCTAAAACTGAGTCTCAGTAAAATGAACTGATATGTCCATGTTCACATAACTAAGAACCAAGTTAGAACTTGAACCTTTGGATTTCAAGTTCAGTGCTGATTTTATGTATCACTATTCTGAGTTCTCTTCATCCTAAGTTGCTTTACTGAGGACTCAGGGATTCACCAATCAAAAGCCAGTCAACAAACTCTCAGTGTGACTCAACTGTGACTATAACTGCCACCAATGGATATGTCTAGGAAAAACAGTTGTTGAACAAAGAAAATTGGGAGAAAACATACAATTACTAGAGTAAGTCAGAGCACCTACCTTATTGAAGAGACAGTTGAAATCCACATGTACACATTCACCAGTCAAAGAATCAAAGAGAATGTTTTCACCATGACGGTCTCCAAGCCCCAGGATATAACCAACCATTGACATAACTGCAGTGGAACGGCAGTATGCTGATCTGCTACTGTACCTAAAGAAAACCACGATGCTTATGCCACATGAGGCAACATAAATCTAAAATATTTTTTAAAACATTAACCATAACAATGTATTATCTTCTTGGTAACTTACCATGATGTAGGATCAGGGAATGTCCTCAAAAACCACTCGTGAAAAACAGGAGGATGCCTGGGTAGGAGAAATTCTCGGAATACTTTGAGTTTTTCAGACAAAGCTGCGGCTTTTGGTAGCATACACTGGCGAAGTTCTTTTCCTGTCATATAAACTCCTGCAAGGTAGAGTAGTTTCCATTAATCACAAGCCAAAGAATAAAATAGGCAATTTTTAAAAAAACATCTATTTTTATTCAGACTGTTATACAAAAGCAAGAACAAATAGAAAAATTGAAATATGCATAGGTAAATTTACATTATAATAAAATAGTATAACACATTATGTTTCCCTATACTTATCCAAAGTGAAGCCTCTTGTTGGTGAAAATTAATGTCAACTAAAACTAATGTTGTAGAATCAACTAATTCCAGAAAATACCACTCAGAATAAATCCAATGTAAAGAGTACCCTTGGAATTACAAAAATGCTCCAGCCCTCACTAAAATTATAGTGATTTCTCTGTTCCTCAGCATGTAGTATAGGTCCACACAGAATCATTATTAAAAAAAATTATTATGGTGCTCTGAAATAATTTACTGTGTGAATGCTAGCCTATAAGTTTCATTGTATACCTGGCTCTTAAGCTAATCCTGTACAATGGAAATCATGTGGAGAAACAGAACTTTTGCTTCTGATAGACTGGTTAGCTTGTATAATGACTCTACTATATTAAGTGCCTTTTAGGCCCATCTTGGTTTGGTGCTTTTTATGCCCGAAGCACAGCCAAAAGTTTTATGGGCAAGTTTGAGATTTGAGGTTTTTAGACTCAAATGTTATAGTTCCCATGCGTTTATATGATATTAAAAATTTTTTTAAAAATATTTTTAAAAATCCAAAAGCAGTAACTAAAACATAATATTTTATCTTTCCAATAAAATAGTCAATAGCAAGTTCCTTGGAATAAGAGTCTAATCTTTGAGTTTCAGCTCTGCCACTTATCAGCTTTGTGAACTTGGATAAGTTACTTAACCTCTGGCACTATATATAAAATAGGGATAAGCAGACTTATTAACAATAAAGTATATAACATACTTAGCACAATAATATAGTAAATTATCAGTATCACTTTTTGTTATGGGTTAAACTACCCTCAAAAAAATGTGTTTAAGTCCTAACCCCTGGGACCTGTGAATGTAACCTTGAAAGAGAGGGCTGTTTCCCATGTAATCAGGTTAAGATGAAGTCATTAGGGTGGGCCCTTATTATAATATGACTAGTATATAAAATATTATATAGGAAAACAGAGACATATAGACTTAGAACACTGTGTGATGACAGGAGAGAGAGTGAAATGATCCATGTATAAAACTAAGGCACATCAAAGATTGCTGGAGAAGTTGAAGCTGACAGGCATGGAAGAGATTCTCCCCTAGAGCTATCAAAGATCTGGCCCTACTGACACCAAGATTTTGGATTCATAGCCTACCAAACTGTGAGAGAATATATTTCTGTTGTTTTCAGGACTCTGTTACAACAGCCCTAGGGAAACGAATATGCTTATTTTCTACCTTATTCTGATAACTTGATCTACTTTCTTTTAATGTACTGTATCATATGCACTGAAATTTTTATTTTGAAATAGCTCTAGACTTACAAAAAACTGCATAATGATACAAAGAATACCCATATATATTTTTCACCCAGCTATTCTTAATGTTCATGTCTTTTATAATAATAGCACAATTACCTAAATCGGGAAACTGATAGTTACAATGTTATTGACTAACCTTCAGACCTTATTCATATTTCACCAACTGTCCCACTACTGTCTTTTTTTCTGGGCCAGGACAATCCAGGATCACATATTACATTCAGCTGTCATGTCTCCTTAATGTCCTCAAATCTGGGAAATTTCTTTGTCTTTCATTACCTTGACATTTTTAAAGAGTTCTAACCACTTATATTTTTGTTTCTCCACTTAAAGTTACTATTTTTTTCCCTTTATAAAGTATGTTGTGGGGAGATATTTTGAGACCCTACAAATAACCTGTTTCTTACCATGCTTTTGCTCATTCATTTTAGGATCCATTGATATTCAATGTTTGCAACAATTATTACTGTGGTACTTGCTAACTGGTGATTTTCTATTTCTATCATTTTCTCTACATTTATTCACTGCGATTCTATTGTAAGGAAGAACTATTCCTATTTCCCTACTTAATTATTTATTTATATCAGTGTGGATTCATGTCTATTTATTTTATTCTGTGAGTTATAATCTATACTATATCATTATTTATTTTGTTGCCCAAATTATCCCAGATTTAGTCAGGTGGAGACTCTAATTCCAATATAATACTTGCGGCTCTATTTTAGCCTTCCCTTTCCTTTCTCTCACAGTGAAAAAGCTAGCTCTCATTATCCACAATATATTTATTTATTTGCTAAAGTTGAGTATACACATAAAGTAGTTTCAGAATTGCTAACCAACACCTTTGTGAAAAACAAATTTTATATACATTCTTATAAATAGCTACATCAAATTCTTTTGGGATAATGATATAATTAGGATAAAGAAGGGAATAGAACACCAGGAAGAAAAACACATAAATACTTCTGTATATAGAATCTCATTTGACCTAGAAATTCTACTATGGCTTATACAAAAAAAGGTATAAGAACATATGTTAATAATAATTACACATATTGGCAACTTCTATAGTCATATTGTATATTTGTATTTTAAGAATTAATTTTAGTACCCTTTTCCTTATATAGTTTGGTCAGAATAGGTCTCAAGCCAGCAGTGTTGTTAACCCATTCGATAATCCCACATTCATCATTCAGGGGAATAACTGCATATGTTCGGATATGAAGTTCTCTTCTACGAGATTCTGCATCTTTTCTTAAGCACTATTAAAAAAAACACACATAAACTTAAAAATTCAAAATTTCCAAATGTCATGTCAAATATATCTAAAGATTATTCATTTCATAGCAAAAGAAACTCAGTGAAAGTTTACTACGTGGTATAGATGAGTAATTCTTCAGAATGGTAGGAAAGGAAGCTACTGGGATAGTATCTATAATCTTCTTCCAAATCATGCTGGGCAAAAATGTGCTGGGCAAGTCCCTCTTTCTAATTATTCACTGTTAATGTGACAACAATATTGTGTTCAAAATATTATACTTGTATATTCAACAATGACAAAATGTTCTTTTTTTTTATTGCTTTATAGATGTTACTGAAATATTAAGTCCTCAGGCACAAAGACTGCTGTTTAATTTTGACTATTTAAACAAAAAGTATGAGTTTTATAATATCCTCAAAATGTCATTTTATTCTTGTAATTTAATATTATGGCTTCATTTGAAAAACTGTCTGTCTCCTAGCAGAAGAAAGCTTTTTACGTCTCATCGGATTAATCCTGAATTATTCTAGGTAAGGATAAACAGTCTATTTTGTATAATTCTGAAACTGTATGAAATAAACAAACTAAGCACACAAATATAATTGCAACCTGTCCAATTCAAAAGCACAATCACTAACCAAAGCCATATTTTAAACTTTAGGAATAAAAAGACTACATAAGTGTCAGCCAAACGGTACAGCATTAGAATGACATGTAAAGATCACTTTGTTGTCTCCTAGACCAACACAGACTGTAGTTTTTCACAATCAGGTTATTGTATTTTACCATAGGAATGTGGGGGAACAGTAATGAAATAATCAGTAACAAAGCTGATTAGGATAAATTTATAAACTAAAGCCAGGCCAATTGATACCCCTAACCAGAAAAACACTCAAGGGAACTTCAGATGAACAAACTAATGGTTTAATAGTCAGTGAATTAGGTTACCAATTTACTACGCATTTTAATAAAAAATAATCCCTCACTTCATAGTGCCTTTGAAATGGGTTTTTAATGTGATATTAATTTTTAAATTATTTTTGGTTACACTAAGTACAAACCACAGTTATTCTTTTTTAAAAATGAAGTTATCTGTTGCTATACCTTTTCTATGTTAAAAGTCTGGAACTTTTCCTGCTAATAGAAGAGATGCCAGTGAAATGTGGGGAGAGGATAGAGAGGAAAGGCAAGAAATTTATTAAAAAAAAATTAGGGCGCCTGGGTAGCTCAGTGGGTTAAAGCCTCTGCTTTCGGCTCAGGTCATGATCTCAGCGTCCTGGGATCGAGGCCCGCATCGGGCTCTCTGCTCGGCAGGGAGCCTGCCTCCTCCTCTCCCTGTCTCTGCCTGCCTCTCTGCCTACTTGTGATCTCTCTCTCTGTGTCAAATAAATAAATAAAATCTTTAAAAAAAAAAATTAAATTTCATCTTTCTATTTTATGGTTTAATTTTTACCAATGGAAAAAACAGATGCTATGCATTTACAAATATCTGGCCACAGAATAATTCAAAATACCTAAGGTCATCCATATATAATAAACCCTTAGTAAGATTTCTCATATCATCTCTGAGACAGAAATCAAACACTTAACAAATATACTGAAAAAAATACTAATGATCACCTTTAAGCAGTGTGTTGATAAAAACAGAACCTGGGGCAGCTGTGTGGTTCAGTTAGTTAAGCATCCAACTCTTGATTTTAGCTCAGGTCATGATCTCAGGGTTGTGAGATCAAGCCCTGCATCGGGATTGTGCTCAGCAGGGAGTCTGCTTGAGATTCTCTCTCTCCCTCACCCCCTCCCTATCCCTGCACACTCTCTCTAAAATAAATAACAAATATTTAAAAACAAAAAACCTCCAAAAAAGGCCCAAACAGAACCTAACATCTTTTGTCTAGCACTAAAACAAATACATCTGATAGAGTCTATTACAGATAATTTAAACATCAAATAGAAAATATTTTCCCTAACATGTGTTACATAGTTTTCTCAATATAATAAAAGCAATGTTATTTTTTAAAGTAAAAAATTACATGAAACCAGCAATTCCACTTCTGGATAATACTCAAAACTGAAGAAGGGATTCAAAGAGCTATTTACACACCTATGTTCATAGCAATATTATTCACAATAGTAAAAGGTGGAACCAATCCAAGTGTCCACTGATATAGACGAATGAATAAACAAAATGCAGTATCTACATATAATGGTATATTACTGAGCCTTACTCAAGAAAAAATTCTACACATGATATAACATGCATGAACCCTGAAGACAATGTTAAGTGAAATAAGCCAGTAAAAAGGGACAAAAAATATGTGATTCCACTTTTACAAGGTATCTAGAGTAGTCAAATTCATGAGGTAGAAAGTAGAATGGCAGTTACCAGAGGCTGGGAAGGAAAGGAATAAGGAGTTATTGTTTATTAATTAGAGAGTTTTAGTTTGGGGAGATGAAAAACATTCTGGAGAGGGATGGTAGTGATAGTTGCACAAAAATGTGTATGTACTTAATGTCACTGAACTGAACTGTTAAAAGTAGTTAATATGGTAAGCTTTATCCCAATTAAAAAAAATTAAATAAAAACAAAAAAGGCAGTACATTTGATTCTTTTCAACAATGATCTATCTGCATTATGAAAAGCTCTTATCACATGATAGTAGTTATGGTAATTCTAAAATTAAAGCAAACTATCTCCAAACCTTATTAATCAAGGAATTGAATTCCATTAGTCTACAATCCTTTCTCAGGTCATCTTTTGGCTTACACATCATGATGTAGAACTTTCCATCTGATCCTTTCAAAGAGATCTTCTTTGGTTTCTGAAGAGAAGCAAGAATTTCCACCTAAAAGATAATGAGTTATATATAAGGTAAGGTCAAGATTCTTTATTTAAATTTTCATATATAAATACTGTGTTACCTAACAAAAAGAATAACTTATACTGTATAGTAAATTTATTATTTTAATAATTTCTTTTATCATAATCACTGATGACCTATGAAAAGAATGCCCATGAGAGACCCACTGTCACCCATTAGGAATGGCTATAAAGTAAAAGGATTACTTCATCAGCAATGAAAGTACTTACACATCCAAATTTTGGCAACCTCTTCAGGACAGCCACAATATTTAAAAGATTTTTTTTAAAGATTTTATTTATTTGAGAACGAGCGTGTGTGTGCACGAACAGTAGGGAGGGGCAGAGGGAGAGGGAGAAGCAGACTCCCCACTGAGTGGGGAGCCTGACACAGGTCTGGATCTCAGGATCGCAGGATCATAACCTGAGCCAAAGGAAGTTGCTCAACTGACTGAGCCACCCAGGCACCCCTAAAAGATTTTTGAAACATTCTTTGGAACCTGTCTTTAGAGCTGAAGACACTGTTTTTAAATGTCTTTAACGGTAAGAAATGCTTATCAATTTAATATAACTGGATTTTTTAAAAGAAACTGTGCCAAAATCAAGTCCATCTAATGAGATGAGTTAATAAACTGAATACTATTAAGTTAAAAACAAACTATGACTGTAAGTAAGTAGGAATGATTTCATTATGTGGCTTAGTAGCTGGCTCTGAGCCAATTAAACAAATTTTTGATACACAGAATTACTGGAACAGTTCTCAAAAGTATTTACTTAGAAATACTCTAATACCACTTCTTTAAAATAGTCACATATTTATAGTCACATATTATACTTTAAAAAAATCAAGCTCTTCTTAGTTGAATTTTGATTCCTCCTGAAGTATAAGCAAAAACTGTATTTTGTTCTTTTCTCCATTTTTAGGATGAAAGAAAGTATGGAAAATCAAAATGTGAATAATAAAAATTATACTCATACTAAAACAATACAAGCATCTAAAAAAAATCAAAATACTCAGTTGAACATGGGTTGTTGTTTTTTTTAAGACACTGTCCTAGAAATTGTAGAAGATTTAAAAGAGAATAAGCATGAACACTGTGTGTGTATGTAATAAATAGGGGAAGATAAATGTATATGATTGAAAAGTTGACAATACAAAGGCAGTTAACTGATTAGAAACAGACATGTAATGTTAGCAATATGTTCTAGAGAAGTTTAGGAGAGAAAACATCTTCATTGGAGGACATAAAAAGCTAACAATTGTGAAGGAACCATCTCCCTATTACGTTATTTAAGATGCATGGCTCTCAATCATAATAAACATTAGAAAAGTATCAATCTTCTCCATATGGATATTTTTATAGGTCACAGATATTGGGAACTTGGGATTTTTAACATTTAATTTTATCCCATCAGTATAAGAGAGTTTCACTTTTCTGTATCTCTAATCATATTTTTCTTTGCAAATAAAATGCACTTAGTCTCTAAGAAAAACTTAAAAAAACTTAATTTGAAAAAATTTTTTTAAAGATTTTATTTATTTATTTGACAGAGAGAGATTACAAGTAGGCAGAGAGAGAGGAGGAAGCAGGCTCCCTGCTGAGCAGAGAGCCCGATGCGGGCCTCGATCCCAGGACCCTGAGATCATGACCCAAGCCGAAGGCAGAGGCTTTAACCCACTGAGCCACCCAGGCACCCTAATTTGAAATTTTTAACTTAACTAAATTTTAAAATGATAGTTACAATTACATAACATTGAAGTTACCGTATCATCAAAGCTTGCAATATAGGCCCAATGACCAGGAAATGGCTCATGGTTAGCATGGGCACCCGGAATTGATGGAAGAGTAGGTATCATGACTGACTGTAGAGGAATGAGTATTTCACTAAATGTTGGTTCTTCCACCAGCTTTTTAAGCATTTTAAAATGAGTGCTCATGCTTAATGTGGAACTACTTCCATCCACCTGGGGAAAGAAAATAGTACATTTTAATTTTTGTGGGTTTACCTTGAATTATAGAACACTTATCCTCAATCAAAACAAACATTTTACTTTTACAGTATTTTAGTTACAATTGTTAAGCATTCGGCAGTTTTGTAAGAATTTATGTATCTCATTTTACCCTATCTGTACTCTTTTGCCTTATCAATAATAGTACCCATATCACAGGACTGTTTAATGACGAATGGAGACAATAAAGGCCTACAGTCTATTATCAGACATTATACAATCCAAAGAGCTGTGTAAAACAAACCTTTTTTTTGGTACCAAATCTCATTTGGGAGCAAAATGATACCTGAACCTCTTACTTAGAGTAAAGATTAGTATGTTACACTGCAGAAAGTTATGTAACTGATTATGGGATACTCTATCAGAATACTCTCAGTAGGGATACTCAATATTGAGTATATATACTACATCACCTTAAAAAATCTGAAAAATTCTGAATTCATAAGTGCAGACTAGCTGCAAAAATTTCAGATAAAGAACTAAAAACTTGTACATGTAAAGCACTTAGAAAAGTGCCAGTGTTTAAATGCTGGCAATTATAACGTTTGTTACTCAAATAGGACTAAAATAGATAACAAAAACAGATTACTCTTTCAAGGTGTTTACTGATAAAGGGAAGGTGAAAAATAGAATAGTCTGTATTTTCTCACCTATAAACAGCTAATAGACTGAATATTTATAAAGTGAAATCTAGCTATTTACCTATAAAGAGTCTCTCTCCCCTTCCTCATAACTAACTCCATTCCTTACTTTTATCTTTTTTACACATGTTTAGGGATTTTTCCCTTCTATTTCCTTGAGCAAATGAGAATGTTACTCCTGTAACCATGTTTATACTCTAGACAGAAGTACACTGAAAAAAGTAGTTATTAAACTAGATAATAACCATCTTCTTAGTTCCCTACAACACTATCAGCACCTCACTGCAGGAGAACATGTCTTCTTTATCTTTGTTTCCCTTGGCATTAGTGCCTGTCAACAGGCAATGAAATAAGTGTGTACTGCAAGAATGAAATGAAATGAAAACCAAAACTCCAATCTTCTTTCCTCTCATATATGTAGTTTAATGTAATAAGTTTTAAAAATTTAAAGATATGAAACAAAATATTAATAGAGACGACTTTGAGTATTTTACATCCTTATATTTTTATGGCTTATTTCATATTTCTCTACTTAAATTATTTCTAATTAATATGGATAATTTACTCTCAGAATCTACACTAAGAAGAGTTTTGGAAATTTTAAAGTATAAATTTGAGAGAAAGACATGTTAGAAATTTTAAAAACCGCTTTAGTAAGGTATGCTGCATATATTTAAGTATATAATTTAATGAATTTTTATGTATGTGCATACCCACTTATGTTAGAATTTTTACTTAATTAAATCAAATTAAAGAAAACCAGCTAAAATCACAGAGAAGTTTTATATAAATGGTCCAACAATGGTCTATAAGTAGGAAGATTTATGATCATACCGGTTTATTGCACAATTCCAAAAGCTTGTCTGTTAGACGAGTTGCATCTCCAATAAATTTCTCTAAGGATTTTTTCATATGTATGGCTTTATTTAGGATTTCCTTGCATCTGTTCACACGCATGGGATAAGAAGACTGTCATAAAAGAATTAAATGCAGTTTTATACAAGATTTAAAAAAAAAACCCAGAATTTTGATAGACACAAATCAACTTAAAACGTATTCATGATGAGAATCTATACTGATTCAAATTTCCTGGAAATCAATTTGGCGATGCTCTCAACAGCCATAAAAATGCTGTTATCCTATGACTTCATGAATTCCCTTCTTAGAATCTATCTTGGTGGAATAATCAGAAATGAGAATAAATATAAATGTGTCTAGATGTATTTATTACAAGAGCAAAACCATGGAAACACAACAGTTAAATAAATTATAGAAAATAATTTATGGCTAACTATAGAAATTTAAATAATTATTAAAATTGTGTCTTCAAAGAGTATTTCATGCCTAGGAACATGCTATGGTATCAATGTTAGGTGAAAAATATCAAATTATATATCTCTATAATCCAAATTTAGCATTAAAATGTGCATAGAAAATACACATACAAAAATACAAAAGAATAGTAATAGTTAGAATTAGTGAATTTTAGTTTTCTTTTTATACCTGTGTATTTTACAAATTCTCTAAAACATTTATAATTAAATATATATACCACTTTATAAATGCCCATTAGTAACGCAATGAAGTTTTTCTATTATTAATAGCTTAGTTGCTTTGGATAAAACACTTTGAAAAAATAGGCTACCATTTTATACCAAGCACCAACAGTTTACTTGACTTCACAGAGAAAAGAAACATGCTGAATTCTTTGATCTTAATATCCTAGTCCTTTCATTTTATGTGGTAAGTATTTCTGAATTTTAAAATGATACATAATGCTTTTATTTCTCTTGTTTACAAATATTTAAAATTTATGTTTTGCTATTGATCTAAGAAAGAAACGCTGGAACTTACATCTTCATATCAGTATTAAATAATCAATGCCATATAAAATGGAAAGAGACACTGATGTCGTTACTGTATTACCTTTGACACAGCTGTCATCATCCACATTGCTTGTTGAGGATAGGCCAGAAACACTTTGGCTATAATTTCCATCAAGACAACAAAAACCTCATCATGAGAATGACAAATTCGGGAGATCAACTGTGAAAAAGCAGTCAAAAACTGATATGGTGCTAAGTGATTTGTGTGCTCTGTGATAACCTTGTTTATTTTAGCTAAATCATTTCTCATTTGGACACGATCAGAACGGCCAGCTGGAAAAAAATCAAATTTAAAAAAAAAAACAGAGAAGAAGAAAAACAGTGTATCAGTTCATTTCACAGAAGAAAAATTTTGTTTTAAAAACGGCTTTACAATATACATTATTCCCATACCCGAAGCTAGATCACTTGCCAATCTGTGAATATAGCTGTCTTCGTCTAAATAGAAACATATTTAGGGCCATTAAAAAACTCAAGGGCTATTAATTTTCAATAGAAACACAGAACAAGCCACACTCCACTATAATTTTTAGGGTAAATTATTTGGCTTAAACTAGTATCTCTCAATATGTGTTAGGTTCAGGAAGGAATGAGTAGATTCTCATTTGCAGCCTTGAAGTGCAACTTATGCCTACATGTCTAGTGTTTCTCCTCTTTGTTAACATTCTTGCTCACACTTCTATTCAATTTAAATTATCAAATTCATTCCTAGTTTTTGTAAGTTAGACTGTCAAGCCAAATGTGACTTTATACCAAAGTTAAAATTTTTCTTATCCTTTAAAACTTTTACATAAAAAAGTATACCTTTTTCCCATTCATATGCCTTAGCACCAAAATCAAGCCACAGTGATAACATTCGTGGCATTGACTGATATATGAATTGGTTTCCATACTGGAGAGATCTGCAATTATATAGAAAAGATGTTATTAACATAGTGCTCTTTTTTTACACTATATGGATTAAAATGTAAAGATTTAAACTACCACTTGACAGATATAAACAGAAAATGTTTCCGGGATCAAATAATTATCTAAAAGTATCCTTGACATGGGGCACCTGGGTGGCTCAGTTGGTTAAGCATCTGCCTTTGGCTCAGGTCATGATCTCAGGGTCCTGGGATTGGCCCAGCATTAGGCTCCATGCTCAGTGTGGAGTCTGCTTTCCTGTTGCCCCCCTACCTCCCATGCTCGCTTGCTCTCTCAAATAAATAAAATCTTAAAAAAGAATGAATGGAATGTCATTATTACTTTTTAGGAAATAATATATGAAAATATAAACAGGCATGAGACAATACACTATGTGATTATAATACACTAATATATAAAATCAAGTTATATTTTACCTGTTATCTAGTCTAAGAGATAAGCTCTACAAGTTTAATGTCAAAAGCATTTTCATATATAATATTTCTTAGCAGAACAGGCAAGAAGAAGACATTCTATTCGTAATTATGACCAATAAATACATTAAATTTAGGGTCTTCTGGAATCCTAGGGAGCGGGACTCAGGTGATGAGGGTCTGGAATGGGAAGGACACTTAATTTTCGTTGTATAATATTAGTACTACTGAATTTAAAAATATAAATGCACCTTACTTTTTCCATTAATAAAATTATTTTTTAAAAGAAATAAAGAATGATATAAAGAAAAAATTTATACCTCATTTAAGGTTAAAGATTGAATCAGTGGTAAAGCAGAAAACATCCTGAATATGCTAAAATCTGTGGTAACAGTTCAAGATCGAGTCACTCTGACATATTTAAGTTTTTTTTTTTTTTTTTTAATTTTTATCTATTCATTTGACACAGAGAGAGAGATTACAAGTAGGCAGAGAGGCAGGCAGAGAGAGAGGAGACTCTGACATATTTAATCAGCACGCATCAGTTCTCACACTTACCTGCCAAAATGAAGAACTATGTACCGAATGAGATCACCCTGCTTTTCCATTTTGTTGTCTGTGACCATGGGCATCAACTTGTCATAGTACTTGGCAAGGTAAAAATGCCCATCCTCCCACTCTGGCAGGAACAAGGTCACATCCTGTAAAAGACACCACCATATACTCACCTAAGAAAACCCCATACTATGCTGGGAAATAAAGTATGAATAGATGACTAGGGATCAAAAAGTGTAAGACCCACATGTAGGCAGAGTAAAGTCAAATGCAGAGGGACTCTTTCATTTGGATAATGAATTATCTTAAAAAGGTTTTCTCAGGATGGCTGGTTGGTTCTGGTGAGTTGTCCACTGGCCAACATGAAATAGTGTTCGGATAATTAGCTATTTAGGGAAAGAAAATTCCATTTAAGTTGCTACTTTATATGTTATCAAAATAATTTCCAGATGGACTATTCTGTGAAAGTGTTTATATGTATATTTTTATTATAAAAAAAACTCAATGAAAGGAAAATATCAAAGCTCTGAGGAGAGGACTTTAGAAGAACAAAAATATAGTTAAAAATATTACATCTTATTTTTCTCCAAGATCTTTCATGGGTTACTGCCCTCCCTCTCAACTCCTTTAAAATCACTTTTCTAAGAACTCACCTCTCATTCACTCCTCAAACTATTTCTTCATGGTTTCAGTCTTTGGCAATACCCCAAAGCAACTCCTTAAATCTAAAAGATCCTTCCCAATTCTGATCTCATTTGAACTCTCTTCTGGATCTGTTTCCACACCATTTCCTCTTTGAAACACTTTCTTCCCTTGGCTTCAGTGAGGCCACAATCTTCCAAGTTTTCTCCTACCTTTCTGGCCACTCCTACTCTGTCCCCTGTTCATTTCCTTTCCCTGTCTTTTAAGTATTTGTGTATTTATTTTAAAACAATACTATTTGAAACGTGATAGAAAACACACAGAATGGCTGACAATAAAAATTTTTTTTAAATGAAATTCCACCCTTAATTCAAGCAAGTATGAGAACATAGTTTGAACTAGGAACATAAATGAGATCTTGAGTTTACTCTGAACCTACTCCTGCAAATTTACAGACAGCAGCCTGCCTGTGGATAGAGGAGAGAATATCATGACTACATGTATGGAACAGATCCTGGATTCATGTGCCCAACCAGCCACAGGGACGAGGCTGCCAGCATCCCTCCCCCATCTAGTCATAGAAGCAAAGGGAATAAGGAAACATACTAAAATTTCTTTTAAAAAGATTTCTCAGTCTGGTTTTACCATCATTTTACCTCCTTCTTTCCTCTTATCTGTCTCCTTCTTCCTTCTTTTCTGGTTTAAGTTTTTAAAACTTATTTTGGAAAGTAAAACTTACATACAGAAAAATACACAAATCTTATATGTGTAGCTTGATCAATTATCACAAAGTGATCACATACAATAACTCCAGAAACACAAGCTCCCCTATTCACCCTCCCAATCACTACCTCCTTTCTTTTCCCTGAAAATAACCACTGCTATAGAGTGAATGTTTGTGTTCACCCACCCCCAAATTCATGTTGAAGCCTAATCCCCAAAGTGATAATATTTGGAGGCAGGGCCTTTGGGGTGTGATTAGGTCATGATGGAACACTCACAGATAAGATTAGTGCCCTTATAACAGAGACCCCTATGAGCTCCCTCACCCCTTCTGCCTTATAAGATGGCAGTCTGTGAACCAGGAAGTAGGCCGTCATCAAGGACCAAATGTACTAACACCTTGATCTTGCTTCCCAGCCTCCAGAACTGTGAGAAATAAATGTCTGTTGTTTAAGTCACCTAGTTTGTATGTTTATTATAGTATATGGTTCTTATAGCAGCCCAAACAGACAACCACAATTTTAATTTCTAATGCAGTATTCTGTTTTCCCCATTTTTGAACTTTGTATAAATGGAAACATACTACATGTTACTATATTATATCCAGCTTTTTTCATTCAACATTATGTTTGTGAAATCAATCAAAGTTGTTGCATGTAACTTTGGTTTTTTGGTTTTCTTTGCTACATTGTATTCCATTATAGGAATATGCTACAACTCGTTTATCCATTCTTCCCTCCCGCCACCCCCCCGCTTGGTTATCTAGTCTATAACCAACTGGCTTACTTTCAGTGTAAAATCTACAAATGATGTTGATAGAAACATTTCTGAACATATCCTATACAGACAAGTAGAATGGGTCAGAGTATTATCACCTTGAGCAGACAATGCCAAACTGTTTTCCAAAATGATTATACCAATTTATACTTCCAGCAACATTGGATAAGAATCTAAACACTCTAGTCTTTCTAACATTTGGAACTGTCAATCTTTAAATTTTAGCTTTTTAATAGGTATACAGTGTTGCCTTGTAATTTTTTAATTTGCACCTATGCCTGTCTACTACAATTCGATATATTTTCTTTATTTGTTTTTGGTCATTTATATATTTATTTCCATAAGTCTTCTATACAATTATTGTCTCAAGCTTCTTACTGACTTTTAAGAGTTCTTACTGTATTCTGGATATTAGCCTCTTATCATTTATGTGTTGCAAGTATCTTCTAATCTATGGCTTGCCTCTATATTCGTAATGGTATCTTTTCATTAACAGAAATTCATATTATTAATGTAGTCAAATTTATCAATCATTTCTTTTACATTTGGTGATTTGGTCTGTTTAAGAAGTCCTGACCTACTTCTAGGTTTGAAGATACTCTCCTATACAATGTTTTGGAAATCTTATCATTTTGCCTTCCACATTTATTTAGATCCACAATCTACCTTAAGTTTACCTTTGTTAATGGTATGAATAAAGGATCAAGTTTGACTTTTTTTTCCTATAAGATAACCAAATGATACAACACCATTTATTAAAAAGACTATTCTTAGGGGTGCCTGGGTGGCTCAGTGGGTTAAGCATCTAACTCTTCATTTTGACTCAGGTGATGATTTTAGGGTAGTGGGATCAAGCCCCATGTTAGGCTCTGCACTAGAAATGGAGCCTGCTTGGGATTCTCTCTCTGCCCTGCCCCTGCCCTCAGCCAGGTGTGCAAGTTCTCAAAAAAAAAAAAAAAAAAAAAGATTATTCCTCATGGCTACTTAGGCCATCATGACAGAGCTTTAGGGATACAGCTAGAGTAATCAGATTCTAACTTCGGTATCATGAGAGCATCTCTCCTTCCTCCTCCAATCCAGGCTTCAGTGCAAGAGATGAAAGACCTGGAATATCTGCTACAAATTTTGCTGTGAAGAATTAGTGAGTTTTTGTGTGCCTCACAAGTTAGAAGGAATTCAGATCTCTCCAACTGGGAGAGTGAAACTTATAAAGTATGACTTTAGGATTTGCCTCATTACTACTAGATTTATTTGAGAGAGCACATGGGAGGAGGGGCAAAGGGAGAGGGAGAAAAAGTCTTTTTTTTTTTTTTAAGATTTTATGTATTTATTTGACAGAGAGAGAAAGAGAGCCCAAGTAGGCAGAGGGAGAAGGAGAAGCAGGCTTCCCACCAGAGAGCCCAATGTGGGGGTAGATCCCAGAATCCTGGGATCATGACCTGAGCTGAAGGCGGCTGCTTAACCAACTGAGCCATCCAGGCATCCCCCCCTGTATATTGTTTGATGAGAAGAAACAAGGTTAGTTTCTTTGATGGCATGGTAATGTCTTGTTATTTTGTTTTTGTTTTAAGATTCAGAGAGCCTGCACATGAGTTGGGGGGAGGGAGAGAATCTCAAGCAGACTCCCCACTGAGCATGGAGCCCAACTCAGGGCTCCATCCCACAATCCAAGTGATCATGACCTGAGCCAAAATCATAAGTTGGACACTTAACTGAGTCACCCAGGTGTCCCTCCATGGCATCATCTTGTAAACAAGGCAACAGGGGTTAGGCTCCAACTATGTATCTTGCTCAGAACTCAATACTGCCAGGATCTAAACATTAGTGTTTGTTTCACCTGCTTTAGCTTTTGGTCCCATTTAGGTCTTTTTTTTTTTTTTTTTTTTTTAAATATCTTCCATTTCTCTCCTTATCATTGTCATGTTTTCCTCTAGGTTTAAACATATTTATGGTAGTGATTTTATTACTATTACTTTTAAAGATTTTATTTATTTACTTGACAGGGAGAGAGCACAGGCAAGGGGAACAGCAGGCAGAGGGAGAAGCAGACTCCCTGCTGAGTAGGAGCCAGACTTGGGGCTCAGTCCCAGGACCCTGGGATCATGACCTGAGTCGAAGGCAAGGCAAATGCTTAACCAACTAAGCCACCCAGGCACCCCTATGGTAGTGATTTTAAAGTCTTTATTTGAAGCATATTTATGATAGCTGTTTTAAAGTCCTTATCTGCTCATTTCATCATGTCCACCATATCTGGGCCTAATTCTATTGACTGATCTTTCTTCTGTGTATTGCTCGTATATTCTCACTTCTACATATCTGAGTAATCTTTTACAGGATGCCAGACATAGGTCATTTTATGATGCTGAGTTTTAGATTTTGTTACATTCCTTTAAAGAGTGGTAGACTTTGGGTAGGCAGTAACATTACTTGCAAATGAGCTTAATCCTTTTAATGTATTAATGCTTTTGTAGGATGGATGTAGAGTAGCCTTTTGTCTAGGCTAATTAAACCCACTTCTAAGGTGTGGCCCTTTGAGAGTCTCTATATTATCATGTGTGCAATGAGGCCTCTTGCCTAGCTGGTAGAATCCTGAATGATTCTCAGTCCTATGTAAATTCTGGAAATTGTTCGTATAGCACTTCCCAATATCCCCAACCCCAGGTGATTGTTTTTTCCTGATAATTGTTTCCAGCCAGGCCTCACAGAGAGTTGAGCTATGCATGTGCAGCTTAGGATTCAGCCAAAGACACATGGGGATTCCTGCACAGATCTGGAACTGTCTCTGTTGAACTCCCTTTTTCTCACTTTGCCCCCCAAATTCTAACTTTACTATTTCCGATCTTCTACAGTCTTTGTTTCCACTTTTTTCTTTTTCAGTTCCTTTCCTAATTCCTTAAGATACTTAGCTCATTAATTTTGGGGTTTTCTTTTCTTCTAATATACACAAATAAAATTTTAAATTCTCTTTAAGAATGGCTTTACCCAAATCCTACAGGGTTGTTTTTTTTTTAAGTTTTAAGTTTTTTTAGTAATCTCCACGCCCAATTTGGCCTTGAACTCATGACCCCAAAATCAAGAATCACATGCTCTTCTGACTGAGGCAGCCAGGTGCCCCCCCCAACAGGTTTTGTTATGTCATATTTTATTATCATTCAGTTTATTATAATTATTTTATCATTACAGAGGACTTTTTAATTTCCACTGCAATGTCTTCTTTGACTCATGGGTTATTAGAAAGTATGTCCCTTATAACATCATCCATGAAAAGCTTAATACTTAGTAAGGAAGGTATACATTGTGTTTCTTTAAAAATTTTCAGAATACAGTGTGGTTAACTTTGAGGAGGGTGAAAGGGTATGTCATATAGTGCTAATAATATTCTACTACTTGACCTGGGTGGTTGTTTCTTGAGTGTATTTCCTTTGTGATAATTCTTATGTTTTCTACACACTAAAAAGTAAAAAAGTTTCCTGGCTATTTTTATACATGTGTTCTTCCATATGGACTTTAAAATCATTTTATATATTTTCTGGGGCACCTGGATGGCTCAGTTAGATAAGCCTCTGCCTTTGGCTCAGGTCATAATCCCAGGGTGCTGAGATTAAGCCCTACATCGGACTCCCTGCTCAGCCAGGCGCCTGCTTCTCCCTCTCCCACTGTCTGCTGCTCCCCCTGCTTATGTGCTCTCTCTGTCAAATAAATAAAATCTTTAAAAATAAATAAAATAATATCATTTTATACATTTTCAGCCAAACAAAAAAAAGATTGAGTTCTTAATGAAACTAC
The DNA here is from genome assembly GCA_002007465.1 of Ailurus styani. NCBI lineage: Eukaryota > Metazoa > Chordata > Mammalia > Carnivora > Ailuridae > Ailurus > Ailurus styani. The sequence continues at coordinate 1,992,792 of LNAC01000065.1, forward strand.
ATTATACATATACTTGCCTTATATTTTTTCATAACTGCATTGCTTTCAAAGTTAGCTGTTTCTTCCATAAATCGGCCCACTAGCAGCATAGCTCGACCATGGATTAACATGTTCTTACTCTCAGTTGGGGTCTTATTTTCAGGAAAACACAATTCAACACCCTTCTGAAGAACAATTAGTGCCTGATGAACATCACCCTAGAAGGAAAATGGCAACAACAAGCCTTTTAAGATATTTCTGTTTTCTGAAAAACAAAGTTATTGGTACTTGAAGTCCATTCAGTATGTTTTATGTATAAACCTTTGTAATTTCATGTTCATCTCTCATCTCCCTCCTACGAAAGTAAAATCATAAAAAGGAGGCATCACTTCATTTCAAATAGAACTCATTTCTATTCATTTCTATTTCTATTCATTTCTATTCATTCATTCACTCATTCATCCACTCATTTTTACAGTCAATCAAAGTACAAGGAACTAAAGATACAGGTAGATGACTGGGGATAAACAAACATGAATAAATCAAATTTTCTAGCTTAAAAAAGTTCATAGTCAAGTGAGGAAACAGACTATGTAAAACAGCAACACAATGCTAAAAACTATTAACAAAGGAATATATATGGGTATTATTAAGCACAGAGAAGGGAATCTCTTAAATCTATATGAAGATACAGGAAAATGGAGGAGAGCAGCATTCAGGAAAAGTTACCAAATGAGGAAAATTTGACTTAGGTTTTAATGAATGAATAGCAATATTCCTGGAAGTAAGTGAATTCAGTGAAGGACATTTTTGGTCCTTAATTTGGGGCACCTGGGTAGCTTAGTTCGTTAAGCATCTGACTCTTGATCTCAGCTCAGGTCTTGATCTCAGGGTTGAGGAAGAAAAAAAAAGGAATAATAGGTCTACTTGCAAAAGGTGAGTACCCTGGTTTTAGCTAAAGCCTAAAGGGTTTATGAGATAGTGAGTGATAAATGAAGTTGAAGAGGCAGACTGGAATTCAATCATAAAAAGCCTTGTATACTTTCTAGAGTTCAGAGTTAATCATAAAGGCATGAAGAATACTTCAGAAGATTTTAATAAGAGGAGTTACATGATTCACTGTGCATTTTAGAAAGATCACAAACTGCAGTCATGTGCACAGAGAAATAAGGAAACTCAAAAAAAGGGCTATTAATATTATTAGAGGCTATAAATGCTAAGGGCATGAATGAAAGCAGAGATAAACAGAAGATTAAAAAGATGCAATAAGGTATTATTAACTACAGTCACCATGCTGTACATTACACCATGACTTATTTATTTTATACCTGGAAGTTTGTATCAAAATATCAAAAGATGGGGTGCCTAGGTGGCTCAGTTGGTAGAGCGCAACCCCCTGTTTTTTTGTTTTTGTTTTTTTCAGAGAGGGTGATGGTGTGCGAGGCTCTATCTCATGACCCTTAGATCATGACCTGAGCTGAAATCAAGAGTCAGAAGATTAACCAACTGAGGCACCCAAGCACCCCAAGCCTGCAATTCTTGATCTCAGGGTCATGAATTCGAGACTCAGGTTGGAGCTAGAGTTTACTTAAGGAAAAAAAGAAAATCAAAAGATATTTCTAAGGAAACTTTAGTCTCCACTTGGATGTGGAAAATGAGGGAAAGTAAGAAGTTCAAAATGATGCTCAGATTTCTTAGATGAGTGGGTATAATAGAGTCTTATTTAGAAAAACAGAGAAATAGGAGAAGCAGTTATTGAATAGTAAACAATCAACTGCATTTTGAACATATGAATTTAAGGTATTACAATACATAGACTAGCACTAGCTCACAAAATGACCAGGTACTGACAAGTATAGGCTGAATCATTACTTTTGCCTCCACAATCACAGATGGCACAAGCTATAGTTGCTAAATGTCAATTTCAAAACATGCAATGCTTACTACTAATTCTAGACTGGTGGCAAGCATAAGGAGATATGTAAGTAATAACCATTTAAATCTAGGGCATAATCTTTGCAAGTAATTCAGTTACTCAAAAAGCATCTTTCTCTTTACTATTGCTTCAATCTGGGGATTGCTAGGGACTTTTGTTCTTAGGCTAAGCCTTTCCTGATAGGCTAGATCAGAAATTAATCTTGACAATAAAACTGGACTAATTAAACAAAAAACTGGACTAATTATCTACCAAGGATATAAGTAGTTCACTACTTATTATCACAATGTTATTTCCATTTAACAAATATCTTTTGAGTGCCTACTATATGCACCCTGTATGTATATGGGAGGTAAAAACAAAGTAAAAATTGGCTGCTTCCTTCAAGGAAAAAAAAAAGGAAAACATGAAAACTGAAAGAACTGCACTTTCATCTTGAAATGGAAAGGCGTTTAGGGATTTGAGGAAAGAAGGAATGGTTTCTTGTAAATTATGGTAGAATGATAAAGATGACAGAAAACAACTCTGAGTGTAGATTAGGGCTCATACGCAGCAGAATATATATACATGATGACGTTCTCTTGGCCATTACCTTGGACCATAGCCATTTTGCCCTTTCCACATACAGTTCAGCAAGTCGTGATTCTCCAGCATTAAGGAGAGCGTTGTAGGCTGTCTGGTGGTGGCCAGCTTTTCTAGCTACTCTGGCACTCTGTAGCCAGCATTCTCCAACCATTTCATTGTAATCTGGTCTGAATGAATGTGACAAAAACAAGGAGAAAGAACATTAAGTACAATCAACAATTTAACTAAAAATATCTCTTCCTAACAGGGAACCTTCTCAATATACTATTTCAAAGAAATCAAAGAAGATTAATTTGTTAAAAAACTGATTTTAATTTTTTTAGAGTGCTCAATTTTTGTCAATTCTAAGTCTATGAAAACTCTAATACTGACTTATATATCTGTACCTCTCCCAAATATATTAACAATAAAAAAAGATATATTGCATATAAAAGTAATTTTCAAGTTCTAGGTTCATTTCAACTTACACAGTATTGCTTTGACAAATGGTAAAAGAAAAATATAGATTCAGGAGAAAATTAAGAAAAACACTCCCAAGTAACATGCAAATAGTAAATTCATGATTATTGACATGAAAAAAAAAAGAAATATGAAAAACCTTTTGTTGAGGGTTAATAAAGCTCTCCGGAGAGCCAGGATGGGCTCCTTGGCTCTGTAGGAATTCTGGGTCATTTCTAGTCGAGCCACCCAGTTTAGAGAATCTTCTTGAGAACTGTCACCTGGTGACTGGTGAAAAAGTGGTTTGATGCTATGCTCCAACTCACACAACATGTGCAATCTGAAGACAGATAAAGCCTAAGTTAAAATGTTATCATATTCAGCCTGTTAATCTCATACACAAAGCACGTACTCAAATTAGCCAAGAAGAATCAGAAATGTGAAGTTTTCTTTGGAATAACTTTAGCTAATATATATTCTTGGTATATAAACAGTAACATTTTTATCTTTTTAAATTGGATACAAAACACAACTTATGCTGATTTAAATGTTTAGTGCTTTGCTATGGTCCCCGAATCCCTATTAATTAAATTGGAGAGGGGTATATAAAACTAAATTCAAGTGTATGAAAATAAAATTTTATTACCTACATAATGACAAAAAATATATAGATCCATTATACATCAACAGAAATATTTGGATATACTGCTGGTGCTTCTATAAGAGGGCCAGACATAGATGTCAGCAAAAAACTGTGAAATGATGCAATTTTATCTTTTTTAAGAATGACTGAAACACTCATGATACATTCACACTACCTTTTTTCCATTTATAATACTCAGCGTCCATGACTCAGTGTTCAAGGACGCAGTTGAGTGGCTACAGAAAAAAAAGAACTAATCTCAGTAGTCCAACCTATAGTTTCATTAAGCTATTACCAAAGGGGCTGATACAAATTATAGTAAATTCTTCTAAATTAAAAAAAATGTCCTTAGTATTGCTTAAATTATGACATCTATTATTTTCCTCAGGTGAACTAACAGACCTGAAATGTTTTCCATCATTTTCTTCCTTACGTCTAAAAGTTAGTTTTCCTTTTTACTAGTGTAATGCCTACATTTTTTTGGGAGGAAAATGTCAAATGCATTTCTAAATAAGGAGAGGAAACTAACAAGTACTGAGCACCAAAGTGCCAGGCACAGATAACTATACTACCTAGATTAATTACAGAGCAAGTACAATATGACATTACAAAAGGCTGAATATAAGATATTTTTCTTACTTTATAGAAGTCTCATTAATTGCCTTTCCAATGAAAGGGATATGTATTAGAACATTTTTTAAAAACTAAAGGGTTGAGGGGCACCTGGGTGGCTCAGGGCAGAGCACTTTGACTCTTTAGGGTTGTGAGTTCGAGTCCCATGCTGGGCATAGAGATTACTTAAAAACAAAACAAAACAAATATAAGATGATTTAGAGATAAAGGAATAAACAAGCCATTGTGTATAGATACGCACGATACCAAATGTACTATCACTTACTTAACTAACCAAAATGTTCCAAGTCTGTCAGAAGACAGTTATACACCAGGAATAAAAAGATGGAAACCCCACATATACCTCACAATATATTCATATCCTCGTTGATAAGAGCCTCTTTCAAAGCTTGCAGCTGAAAGAGGTACAATTTGTTCTGCTCTCACTAGTTTCAGTGTGTCATAAAAAGCTGTGATATCTCTTTTTTTGGCTGATAATAACAGCTGTCCCAGTCTGACACTCCATGTTGTAGATTTCCCATCTGAAAAATAAATGTAGGGTCAAGGAATGCCACAGGGCCCCAAAACAAGCTTTATTTCATTTGGTAAAATGGTCAGCAGAAACACTGGAACAGATGGTTTCATTCTACTTTGAACAACTATACAAGGCAATTATAAAAGAAGCTGAACGTTTATAGATGTTACTTAGCTACTTAAGTCTGAGTGTTTATAGCACATTAAAACTGTTTATAAGAAGTAATTTTACCTGCTGCCAAATAGTTTTCCACCAAATCCCACTGTGACAATTTCCAAGCTGCTTCCACTCTGTATGTGTTTAATTCATCTGTCCATTCAGACCTATTAAGAGAAGACAATATCAACTAAACTTTATTTATTTAAAGTGGCATTGAGATTTTTTCACTGTTTTAGAACTCTATTTATTGTATTTATTTATTCCTCTATTTATTATATTATATTGTATTTTGTACTTAGATACAAAATAATTATCTCTATCCAAAATAACCCCCAACTTTTAATCCTTCCATTCCCCCAAAACATTTTTTTCAATAATTACTTTTAAAAGGGCCATTTAAAAATGCCATTCCTTAACAAATTAAATTGTGCCATATATTAGAACAGAATCAACGCCTGGATAATTACAAAGTGCAGTTGTAACATTACCTGTGTGCTTAACTTAAACAAAGGGCAGGAAGGAAAAAAGCCAACTGAATACATACACATTCAGAGGTAAGCAATTAACTTGGGACTTTTTTAAAAAAATATTTTATTGGGCGCCTGGGAGGCTCAGTGGGTTAAAGCCTCTGCCTTCAGCTCAGGTCATGATCCCAGGGTCCTGGGATCGAGGCCCACATCGGGCTCTCTGCTCAGTGGGGAGCCTGCTTCCTCCTCTCTCCTCTCTCTGTCTGCCTCTCTGCCTACTTGTAATCCCTCTCTGTCAAATAAATACATAAATAAATAAATTTTAAAAATATTTTATTTATTTATTTGTCAGAGCGAGCACAAGCAAGGGGAATGGCAAGCAGAGGGAGAAGCAGGCTCCCTGCTGAGCAAGGAGCCCATTGCAAGACTCTATCCCAGGACCCTGGGATCACGACTTGAGCCGAAGGCAGATACTTAACCAACTGAGCCACCTAGGCATCCCATAACTTGGGACTTTTAAATTAAATTTAAAGCAAAAATATAAGAACTGGTGGGTAGGTCAGGGATAGTTGGGGGTGCATAGGACGCTCAGTAATAAGGGCTTAAGAAAGTTACAAATGGGGACGCCTGGGTGGCTCAGATGGTTGGGTGTCCAACTCTTGGTTTCAGCTCAGATTATGATCTTGGGGTTCTGGGATTAAGCCAAGGGCTCAATAAGCTACCTGCTCAATGAGGAGTCTGCTTGGACCGCCACATCCTGTCCCTCCCTGTGTGTGCACTCTCTCTATCTAAAATAAATAAGTAAAATCTTAAAAAAAAAAAGAAAGCTACAAATGATGTGTTAATGGCATAACAGAGGATATAAATTAGCTACCTAAAATATATACTATTAAACTATTTTCAGTGATTAAAATTGTAAAACCAGTATGATATTGGTAATTATTTTTTGTAAGCATTCTACGTATGTGCCATCAAGATGGGGTAGTGATATTTTGTTTCATGACTACATAGAAGAAGCTAAACTTTCCCCATATTTCCTTTTTATTTATTTTTTTTTTTTAAAGATTTTATTTATTTATTTCACAGAGGGAGAGAGATCACAAGGAGGCAGAGAGGCAGGCAGAGAGAGAGGGGGAAGCAGGCTCCCTGCTGAGCAGAGAGCCCGATGCGGGCCTCGATCCCAGGACCCTGAGATCATGACCTGNTTTTTCCACTTAATTATTTAATAACACTGTAAGACACATATATCTTCATATCATAAACGAGGTAAAAGAATCAGAGAGGCTGAGATCAATGTCCTTAAAAGTCCTCGCTGCTATTTCTATAGTAAACACACATTTAAAAAATGCAATAAATGAGTCAAGTTTTTGCTTAAAAAAACCCTAAAACAGCAGCATAAATACTGACTACCTTCTAATTTCTAAATATGAATTCTAACAAAAACAGTTTAAATCAAGGCTAAAAGAAATACATTAGAAATATCATTTTTCTGAAGTCCAGTTGTGAATAACTTTATAAACTCATCACCAGATGCCAAAATATCAAAATTTTAAGATAAAAATCTGAGTAGAATTAGCAGGATTTGCTATCTAGAGGGGATGTGCATAGTAAGCATTATACCAAGAAGTACTAAAAGGCAATGAAGATCAGGCTGTGAGAACTTATCCACAAGAATAGGTAAATTAAAAATAGTAATAGAGTCAAAAATTTTGGAGAAGTATTTGTTTAAATGCAAATATTCTCCCCCAAAGAAAACACATGTCCTCAATGACCATTTGATCCAATAGGACAGTGCAATCTCTACTGAATATTGACACTTGACTTTTCACAGCTCAAAGATCAAGAGGGTCCATGTATCCCAGATCCAAAAAAAAAAAAGACAAGAGGTGTTTAACTGTCCAGCGTGCATTGGGAAACTTGACACCTAGACTTGAGCCATGACAAACCTTCCCAAATTATTTATAAGGTCTCTCAACTAACTTAGAGAAACATCTAAAACATATAATCATTCTTTCTCTGCCTCTGAAAAGTTTCCTCCCTCATTTCATAAATTCCATTACTGTGAAACCATCTGATTAACAGCAAGATTCTCTGCTCTCAAACGTTATAGAATTGTGGTCTTTACAAATCACAGCTTGGAATTTATAGAAACTATACTCAGAAAAACTGTTTTGAGAGTCCTAACTAAAAACGGTGGCCAGTGTGCTCTTTGGTTAACCGAGATACCATTCCTTTTGATCAGATATCACTGCTCACAGTCATCAGTTGGCATCTGGTAAATTTATCAAGAAGTAAGTCTTTTAGTTCTCAAAGCAAGGGAGCTTCAAGAGCAGAACCAACCTCCAGTTACTCCCCAGACCAAAAGAACTGTGCAGCCTTAATCTTCATTACACAGAAGTATTACTTTTTTGCATCATTTGGTTTGCTATAACAAACCCATTTTCTTTAGGAAAGGAAGGCAGCTTTCATTTTTATCAATCCTTTAGGGAAAAATCATCCCACATAGTCTGGAGTGATGTTCTATAAATCAGTAACAAGGTTTTCCCCTTTCAGACACAGAAAATGACTGGTGTTGATAATGCAGACAGAGCTTAGATACTTTCTGGATATGTTCCCATGAGCCTCATCAATAGCAAGTGAGCTCTGGAAGGTTTCAATCTTAAAGCAAATATAATTCAAGGATGAGTCTTGGGACAGAACATGAGCTGTTGTTAAGTGCTAAATCAACTTATGCCAAAGTAGAAAAAAATATTTTTTGTTGCATATCTCCAACACTGTGAAAACATAAAAAAGATTTTGTTCCTTCAATAAATGTTATGTCAACCCAATTCACTAATTAAAATTTTCCCATTCAAATATAATAACAAAAGAAAATCATTCTTTAAAAAATATTACCTGTTAGCATGTACTCCATTCACCTGAGTGATTACAGTAGACAGTTGACCAAGACCTAACATGGACTTCACTACACCATGATAATGAATGATCTGGAAATTTAAAAATATTTAAAATAGCAATTATCATTTCAAATATACCTTGGGAAACAAAGACAGTTTAACTGATATTCATTAAAAAGTACTATTTGCCTCACTGAGCCGATCCTTCTTAGTTCAGCAACTGAATTGCTTGGCCTAATGGCAAAGTCCCCAACAATGTTCTAACACATGTGAATATTAAAAAAATACACAGACAACCTAAAAAATTCTCAGACTGAATTTATTATTTTTTCCAGATTTGGTCTAATTTTTGGTTCAAATCAAATATAAAAGTATGGAGTACTCTTTAATATTTTGTTTAAAGATTATTGGCAATACTATATCTGACACAAAGATTAAAACTCAAAGTTCACAATAACGTTAATATAGATTTAGGGCATTAGTAACTAAAAGTTATATAGGACTATGCAGTATTCTTTAAAATTAAAAACAAGAATGTGAAAACTAAAGACCTTGTACATTGAGCTTCTGAGAAAATGAATGTGTCAAATATAACAAAAAGCAATATCCCAAGATTAGAGAGAATCTAAGCCAAGATTATAAATCAATAATTCTCAACTCCCTGTCCTCATAAACATGAGATATGTTAACATGTCCCCATTATAATTGTAGCTTAGCAATTCTAAGGAACCATTTCAGAAATTCACAGATGATGATAGGGGGCATGTGAAATGTGAAAATGTTTCCTAGGCTGTAGAGAATCACAATTATTATTTAAAAAACTGGCATATGTGCTATACTTTTTATTGCATCTAAAACTGTATACATTTGAGTAACTGGACACACAGCTTAATATAAATATAATCCTCAACAAACCTCATTCATTTGGGGGATTTCTAAAGTCACAAAAATTTGGCATTGAAGGGATAACTGAGATCATCTCACATCTCTAATTTTATCAATCAGGAAACTCAAGTTCAGAGATGATTAACTATTTTCTAGACACACTGTGACACTAGTAGAGACAGTGTTGAAAATAAGATTTCCAGAGTTCCTCATTCAGGGCCCTTTCATTTATTATCTTACCTGGTCTGGTTCTAGCTGAATAGCCCTGTCATAACAAGCAGTGGCATCCCTCAGTAAGCCAATGCTTTCATGTTCAAGGATCTGTTCCTTCAGAGATGGTTCTGCCTTTCGAATTGCACTTACTCCAGCTACTCCATCTGGTTCATGCATAGCGGCGTACAATTTCTTTGTTCAACCGTAACAAAACAATCATATAAGAGAAAAAAAAATACAATAGAAATAAAACTATAAAACCACCAATTTATGAGAAAAGAGCATATGAGAATTTTTCTCAAAGCAACAATAAGTATTTGCTTCAAGGCAGACTTCACAGTAAACTTATAAACTTATTTCCAGGCATCCTATTTTTTTTTAAAACCTTTGTTCCATTTAAATGCAAACTTACATTAGTAACTGTTACTGATAATGAGAATTACAAAGAACAGCAAGGTCCTGAACTCTCTCTAAATCCAACTTATGATAAATTCTGTTGACTAGAATTTATAAGTGTTACAAATTTTTAAATAAGTGTTTTAATATATTGATATTTGAAATGCCTCAAATCTGGGTTTGAAGGAGATATTCAGGTTAAAGATAAAAATTTGGCAGCAATTAGCAAAAAGATGTTCTTTAGAGGCAGGGGAAAAGGGCATGATTTAGTAAATGAACAGGGAGAGGGAGGAGAAAACAGGGCAGATGAGAATACTTCTATGTTAAAAGAGAAAGAACTAATAATGAAACTGAGAAGAGAAACCAGAGTGGTTCACAGGAAGCTAAACAATGTGATATCCCAGAAGCCATGAAATAAAAGCAAATGTCTTAATTGAAAAAGAAGTGGTCAAATGATTCTGTGAGATTAAGAAAATGAGAACTGGGAAACATTTATTGGATTTGGTAACATGGAGGCAACTGATTTTCTTAGCAAGAGTAGTATCAGTGGAATAGAGAAAGAAGTCTTGTTGGAATGGTCAAAAAATGAATGGAAGTAGAGTGAATACAGAGAATATAAATAGTTCTTTTAAAACTGGCAATAAAGGGAGACAGAGAGATGGGCAGTATCTGAAGGAGAATGTAAGACCAAGGGAATTATTAAAATTAAGATGGGAGATACAAGAGCATGTCCATATACTCTGGTTGAAGAAGATAAATTACTGATACTAGAAAAAGCGGGAATATTGATGGACTGAAATCAAGAACAGAAGGATTAAATTTTGACATGAAGGGATCCTTCCTTAGGAATAACATAAGAGAATAAAAGAGGATATGGTGCAGAAAGCGTATTTTCAAATTTGGTGGACACCTAGCTTCCATTTTTTTCAATGATGATAATAAAACAAGATTACTAGTTGAGAGTAAGTGAGGCAGAAGCTGAGAAAGGAGAAAAAATAGTCATCCTGAAGAGCAGGAAGATAGGCTTACTAAAGAAACATAGATTGACTGAAGGCAATATTAAAGAGTATTACTGAGGTGTCAGATTATAAACTTATTAAAGTAAAAGCAGTTAAAAATCTACTGTGATATTTCTTCAGCAATATTCAACTGCTTAAATTCAAGACACTGGCAAGACAGATGGGTGAGTTTATCCAAAGACGGTATTTTACAACATGAGTTTCACACAGAGGGAGAAAGACAAGGGTGGACATCTTTGTAAGGGAATGATTTTAATAGTGAACAATAGACTCAAAGCTAGACAAGGAGAAAAATAAAGACAGGAGAAGGCTAATATTCATCCAAAGACTACAAGCTACTGGGATGCCTGGCTGGTGTAGCAGGAGGAACATGAGATTCTTTATCTCAGGATTATGAGTTTGAGCCCTACACTGGATGTAGAGATTACTTAAATGAATAATAATAACTTAAAAGACTATAAGCTACTAATTTTTCAGTTTCTCACTACTTCTTGCTTTTGACTTGAAAAAAAGTCAATTTTGACCTCTTATTTAATCCTCCTGTATTAGCCCCACCCTCCCTTTTTTTCCTTCCCTACACAATCAAAATATTATCACCAAAACCATTATTTCACGAGCACTGTCATGCCCAATTCCTGTTACAACCAGCACATCCCCCTTCCCACCCACCCCAAATTCAGGCCCTCATTTCTCATAACAATGGGCTGCTTCCCTTGCATCATAGCTATCTCAAACCCTCCCTCCATGACTGTCATAGTCATTTAGCTAAAATACCATTTTGACCATGGCACTTCCCTGGTTCAAATCCTCTAAGAATTTTGGACAATTTAAAAGGTCCTCTATGTTGTATCTTTTCCTCTGCCCAAATCTTTATCTTTCCTCTGCCATTCCCAAATTGACACTTTATTCTTTAGCTCATACCATGTTCTTTCCTAACTCTATACAGATGCCTCTGTTTGAAATATCTTACCTCCTTCTTTTACCTATCTACCATCCATTCTTTAAGACCCAGCTTAGGCATTGTCTCCAAAAAGCCCATACTGACCTCTTGCTCACTCCCATCTCCTATCATACTCCACACACAGGATAACCTAAGTGCCTTTCCTCAGGGGAACATCTATATCTCTCAACACCAAATTGATGTTTATCTCTCCCCACTAATCTATAAGTTTCTAAAGTGCTCATAAATATCTAGTAGCTAACACAGCAACTAAAACACTCAATAAAATGAACAATATAAACAAAAAAGACTGGAAATATTAAATATCACTAAATTTCCTGTATTAATTTCAAACCTGTAAAAATCCAAGATGCTCTTGAATATTTTGTTTCTTTTCTGTAATAAATGATTCAAAGTGCATTACAGCTCGTGTGTATGCTTTGGAGCGAAAGGAAGCTACCGCCAGGGTATCCTGAGGTATGAGGTCTAGAAAACGAGTTACACTCTGATAGTCTTCATAATCTGCAGTAGATGCTAGATTATAAAAAGACAATTGAATGATTAAAGACTTATAAGATCAAATTTTAAAAGTGTCAATTTATATTTACATTTAATTCTAATTACATTTAAATACAGAAAATACAATAATTATTTAAATACATTTAAATTCTAATTTATTGAAATTCAATTTAGTTCACAAAATAAACTAATCTAAATGTATTTGGGGTGCCTGGGTGGCTCAGTGGGTTAAAGCCGCTGCCTTTAACTCAGGTCATGATCTCAGGGTCCTGGGATCGAGCCCCGCATGGTGCTCCCTGCTCGGTGGGGAGCCTGCTTCCTCCTCTCTCTCTGCCTGCCTCTCTGCCTACTTGTAATCTCTCTTTCTGTCAAATAAATAAATAAAATCTTTAAAAAAAAATCTAAATGTATTAGAGTATCATACTTAGAATGTAACTACCCAGAAGATTACTCAGAGGATTCTTGCTACAACTACACCATTATCACTCCATACTTAGAGATATTTAACTTATTTGAGCTTCTGTTTCCTCATATATAAAAGGGAAATATTAGTATTGTCCTGCCTTCCTTACAATGTTGTTGTGAGGATTAAATGTAAATCTGTATTATACCATATCATTGCATTCATATGTGGAATAAGAAACAAAACAAATGAACAAAGGGGAGAAAAAGGGAGAGGGAGGCAAACCAAGAAACAGACTCTTTAGAGAACAAACTGACAGTTAACAGAGGAGAGGTGGATGGAGGGATGGGTAAAATAAATGATGGGAATTAAGGAGTGCACTTGTGATGAGCACCAGGTGATATACGGAAGTGCGGAGTCACTGGATGGTACACCTGAAACTAATATATTACACTGTGTGTTAAGTAGCTGAAATTTAAATAAAAACTTAAAAAAAAATAAAAAAAAGTAAATCTGTATTAAATGTTGAAAAGATACAAAGATGATACAAAAGATACAAAGATGAATTATTTATTAATGATAATTATAAAAACACTGATAGAGTGTAACAATAGGGAAAAAGCAGAATTACAGAATAGCTTTTTTGAAGTTTAGAATTGTTAACAATCTATTTTTTCCTCTGTTGCCACATAAACAATATCAACTGTTTTAATGAAAATTCAAAGTAGAGGTGCCACTAAAGTAAAATCACAAGTACCTTAGGATAATTTTTTTTTTCAAGAATCTAAGAAAAGACTTAAATTGGAAACTTCAAAATGAGGATAGTCCAGTTTATGACTTCTTATTTAAAACTTATAAATTTTAGTAGCAATTCATAACAGAATAGGACATAGAAACAAGTTTCTTCAAAATTTACATAATCAAGATGGTAAATTTAAAAGCAATTATATTTAAAATAAGTCCTTGATTCTATCAAAATTTGTACATCATTCAAATTATGAGAAATGTTAAAAATACTGTATTTTTGAACCATTACAAATGTTATTCTTAAAAGCTAGTATTTCCCTTGTAATTTTTTTTTTTATTAAAACTTTTTTTTTTTAAGATTTTATTTATTTATTTATTTATTTGACACAGAGAGAGAGATTACAAGTAGGCAGAGAGGCAGGCAGAGAGACAGGGAGAGGAGGAAGCAGGCTCCCTGCTGAGCAGAGAGCCCGATGCGGGCCTCGATCCCAGGACGCTGAGATCATGACCTGAGCCGAAAGCAGAGGCTTTAACCCACTGAGCCACCCAGGCGCCCTTTCCCTTGTAATGTTAATGTTAGTAGGAATGGTGATAGAAGTTGTATTTGGTCTTACAGAACCATTTACACATGCAGAAATAGGAATAAACATCAAATTGTTAAATCAATGGAAAATATATCAATAATTAGCCATAGTCCTTGGGAAAACAACCCCCCAGATATTTATTTGCAAGTCCAAAAACTTTTAGAAAAATAAATGATTGTGCTTAATGGGAATGTATGTGTTTTCCTTACATATATGAACAAGAGGGAGACGCCCACAAACTGAGAACTGCACAAGTGAAGGTCTCCTTAAGGGTTGTTAAACAGTCAATTTTTTAATTAGCCTCAAAGTCCAGGTGGCAAAACATGTGATTTCCATTAAAATTGCTGATAGACGGAAGCAGAATGAATATAATTCTGCTCATCAAATGCTTCTATCGTAGGGGGCATTTTTAACTCTAATGAGATTCCACTTTTAGTCACCTTAGTGGGAGTTGTAATATCACAGGAAAAAAACTGCACACATTTGGTATAGCAGGGTGTAATGCAGTAACGGGTATTAAGCATATCTGGAGAGACCACTGGGATACCAACACTACCAGAGACAGGGAAAACAAAAAAATAAAATGAAATGAACAGAAAGTAGAAAAAAAGAATAGGCCATGAAATGAAACTAACGACTCTTTTGAAATTTAAAACTTACATGTGAAAAAGATCGCACAGTATTTCATAAGTGAAAAAGGATAAAGAACACTTGACTACATATATCCGTGTGTATATGTGTGTACGTATATGTATGTGTATACGCGGTACACTGAGGGGACAGAGTAAGTACACACAATACACTGAGGAGACATGGAATAAACGGTTTGGCAGTGAGGGATACGTTATTAACAATATTAACATGTCATTTATTTCATATTTTACAATTTATATATTCATCATCTCATTTAATCCTCAGTCCTCTAAGGGAAATAAGAGTAATCCTGTGTTATACAAAGAAAAATAAGGCATCTGTCTTGCCTAAGGTAATGAAAGTAGAATTTAAAGACAGGTTTTCTGATTATAAATTCTGTTTTTTTCTCAGTGAAAAGGCTACCTCGGGGAGTGGGGGAAAGTATGCAGGAAAACAGACATAGGTCTTTAAAAAGCTAATGTTCAAAATACAGAACTGATACAGGAAGTAGCTAACTGGTTAATAATTAAGAGAAGAAAATAAACACAAGTTGTGACTCACCTACTGAGTCTACTTTATCTCTGTTTGATTTGCTTTGTGGAAATTTCTCTGCATTCAGTGCCTGAAATTTGTGCCTTGCCCATTGTGTGAGATGGTCAAGCATGGAGAAGACAGTCTGTGTACTGAGTTGACACAGATCAGATGCACTGTCTTGGGTACTTATGGTATGTTGATCATCATGCTTTAGAACTGCCATGATTTCTGCATAAACCTAAGAAGAACTCATTTTATGGTTAATAATGTGTCATGTAATATCATTTTGCTATTATCTTACATGTAAGACCAAGCATTCAAAGGCAACTATAAGTCAGAACGGATGAATTTAGTCTCTAATAAAATTTTCAATGTACAATATCATATGACCCAATGGTTCTATTTTTTGGAATACACCCTGAACACACACACACAAATGCTTTCACAAGTAAGAATCGCCATAATGCATACCATGGCATTGTAAGAACAAAAAAATTGGAAATAATCATTATTATGGCAATAAACTACAGTACAACTACAAAATGGAAGGATTATATTATACAACATTAATTAAAAAAAGTTGGCTCAATAAATATATATTGGTAAATTAAAAAAAAACAGGCAAATTGCAGAATACCTACAATGATACCATCAAAAAAACCTAAACAGAACCAACTGCATTAAAAAATAAAAAGGTTTGAAAATCTACATATCAAAAAAAAATTTTTTTTAAAGATTTTATTTATTTATTTGACAGAGAGAGAAAGAGACCACAAGCAAGGGGAGCAGCAGGAGAGGGAGAAGCAGGCTCCCGACTGAGCAGGAAGCCTGATGTGGGCGGGGCCCAATCCCAGGACCCCGGCATCATGACCTGAGCTGAAGGCAGATGCTTAACCAACTGAGCCACCCAAGCGCCCCTGAAAATATACATATCAAATTAATATCAGTGATGACCTCTGGGGATGTGGGATCAGGAATGGTAGTCAAAGGGTACACTTTTATTTGTATAATTCAAATATTTACATTAAGAACATAGTAATATGTTATTTATGCTATTAAAAATAGTAATTTTGGAGGCACCTGGGTGGCTCAGTTGGTTAAGCATCCAACTCTTGATTTTGGCTCAGATCATAATCTCAGGGTCATGGGATCAAGCCCTGCATTGGGTTCTGCACTCAGCCCTATGTTGGGCACCCTTTCCCTCTGCCCTTCCCCCCAATCCTGTTTTCACACTCTCTCTCAAATAAGTAAATAAATCTTAAAAAAATCATTTTTTAAAAAGAAGTGTTATATGTATGTGATTAAAAAAGGAAACTTTACAAAGTATTGTAAAACAAAAAGTAATATATTCTCCCTCCCCTATCCTAATCCACAGTACTATTCACCAGGAAAAACCACTATCAGTAATTTCTTATGTATTCTTTATTTCAAAAAGTTCTATATATATTTGGGCATATATAATATATACTTTCTAATTTTCTAAAAAAGCATTGGATAATTGTTCCATAAATAAGAGGTTAAAAAGATTTTTAAGAATTAGACATGTACATACATAGCCAGCCATACACTGATCTGTATTTCCTAACATGTAGCTTTTCTAATACTAATTACTAGTGGACAAATGTTTGGACAAACAGAAATCAAATAAAATGGTATCTCTCACCTCTTGCTGATCTTCTTGATTACAACCCAACAAGACATACACTAGAATATGTGGAAGAAGATAGATGGTCACCTTGAAATCATGTTTCATCATAATGCTACAGCAGGTGAAGATTTTACTGGCAAGATCATGCCGAACCTGTAAACCCAAATGGTTTACGACAGTAAGTAATTTTATACATTTGACTCTACTGATTAATGTCAAAAAAAACCACACATGAGATAATTTATCATCGGAGATGATATTCTGTATTCATGTGTGGAGAGAGGCATGCACAGTCACACAAGAAAGATTTCAGATTACCACCTCTCTGGTCACTCTAAGTATCTCAAAATGTCTGAACCGCTGTGACCCCTAAAGGCAATGTCAATCACCTCAACAAAAATGGCCTTTCCCCCTTAGTTCATTTTTGGATGCATCATGTTCTGTTACAGATTAACTTCTCTAATTACAGTATATTTTACTTAGCTAACACTAAATTCAGTGTATTAATTCCCTGAGCACATAGATGAGTAAAGTAACCAAAATATGTATGTTGGGTGAGTACATTAAGTATAAGACATTTTTAATAAGTTATAAACAGTAATTAACTATAGGGAAAAAAATGAAAGAAACAGAAAACTAAATTACTTGGGATTAGAGTCAAATTTTATTGCATGATCTAATGTTAGATTTGCCAACATTACTGTTCTCTTCATTTTTTCCTCCTCAAATATAAACACTTCACTTAAAAAATAACAACAAAAAACTAAACTAAATCAAAGATTCCAGATCTTGAAGTAATTAATTTAATGGTATTCTATATTTCACATAATATATTTTCAGTATGTTCATAAAAATACAAGAAATTTAGAGCGTCTGTGTGGCTCAGTTGGTCATTTTTTAAACAGTATCTTTTCACAATGCAAAATGAACAGACATAATGTAATAGACATTTTGCAAAGACCATAGTTATTTGCCTGATAAAACAATTACCCTCTTACCCAGAAACTAGTAACAATAGAGAAATTGTTACTATTAGTAAACAGTTTTTACAAAAATTTCTATCACTATCAGCACACATATTTCAATGTCTGCTATTTGTGCTATACATTCAGACAGATGTTCTGGTTTCCTATAAAATTTCTGTTCATTTAACTAATTCTGAACAGAGTTCTCTTACCTTTGTTATAAGATAACCTGCCCAAGATGCTGACCATTCTGCAAAGTTATTACCTAATTTACTTAAGTAAATTGGCTTCTTTACTCCAGACCAGTCTGTTGACTTCTGAGAACTCTTATATCTGTAAATTTTGAAAATTTATTAAAATATACATATATCCATTTGTTGAGAACTTTAGTATAAAACATACAAAAAATATCAACTCCTTCACTGATGACCCCATTACTGCCTTGCTTACTAAAATATGGTTAAAGACACTACTCTTCCAATATCCTTGTTAACAGTGGGATAGAAAGTCACTCCTGCATACCCTGAGTACTTTAAAGGATTTGAGTCTGCCTCCTCTTCCTCAGTGCTCCTTTCTGATCCTTCCAACTCCATTCTGTGTAAGAAAGACTTGTTCCTTTGAGGTTCAAGCCACCCAGGCATACCATTCTCTACCCCTTATGATGGGCATCAATTATTAAACTTGCTAATTATCAAACTCACAGATAACTTTAGTACATCTCTGTGTTTTCTTTCTTCCCTAAGTCTTACCATCCTGAGTGACTTCAATGGCTGGCTGGACCAACCAATCAAACTCAAAACTTCTTAATGATTTTGTCCTCTACTTCTTCATCAGGACTCCCTTGCCAATACAAAGAAACTTCTTCACTTCCAAAATGAACTACTTAGATATCTTACTCTATAGCCCTAACTTCCAAAATTTCTAGTTCTTTCATCCAGTTATGCTAACACATTGACTCTCTATCACTGAGATCTTCTGTCCCTTGACCCTGTTAAACTCTCCTGATTTATAATACCTTCCTTTCATTACTTCTTTCCTTAACCAGCATGGTCTTCATGGTCCTTCGCTTCAAGAACTCTCTTAATATTCCCTACCTACTTCATTGCCCCATTATCTTTACCAGCTGCACCCATCTCTTTCTACACATAAAAGGTTCTAATCTTAAAAGGTTTCTAAATATAAAGAGATATCTAGCAAGTAAGTATGCATACTTAAGGGCTTTTATAAAGAATTTACTACAAGGCTAGGCCCTATACAAGGGCTCAAAGAAGTAATTTATCCATGTCCACATATCTAATTAGTATGTAACCTAGTGTACTTCATAGTTTCTAACTAAAAATAATTTATAATTTTAAATAAAATAAATAAAAATAATTTATAATTTTATAGATTTCAGTCTTTTCTTTTTAAGATTTTATTTATTTGTCAGAAAGAGAGAGAGAGAGAAGGCACAAGCAGGGGGAGTGCAGGCAGAGTGAGCAGCAGTCTCCCTGCTGAGCAAGCAGCCTGATGTGGGACTTGGTCCTGGGATCATGACCTGAGCCTAAAGCAGATGCTTAACCCACTAAGCCATCCAGGTGTCCAGATTTCAATCAGTCCTAACAAAATTACTAAAATTGAAAAAGAGATTAGAATATACTTTTTTTTTTTTTTAAAGAAGAGGGAGAAATATCTTCATGAAGAGAAAATGGAGGGTTGAAATCTCTAATCTCTCGTTGGGGTTACTAATGGCTTTGGAACTTGCTTTAGACTCTTAAATTATAGAATTTAACCAATGAGCAGACTGTACTTTTTATTTTGACAAGATTATAGGTATAGTCACAGTGGAAAATACATACTAGACTACTGAAAATACTTTCAATGCTAAAAAACTGTATCAAAAATAACATTAATTTTATGGGGTGCCTAGGTGGCTCAGCTTGTTAAGTGTCTGACTCTTGGTTTCAGCTCAGGTCATGGCCCTGTGGGTCGTGGGACTGAGCCGCACATTGGGCTCTGTGCTGAGTGGGGAATCTGCTTGAAGATATTCTCTCCCTCTCTCTCTCTACCCCCCCCACCTGACTCCCACTCTTGCTCTCTCTAAAATAAATAAATAAATCTTTTAAAAAAATGACATTAATTTTATAAAGTTAAAAATAATTTTATAAAAATGGTTTTAATGAGTTACAGACCTAGTATTTAGATGAGGTTCCAGAATTTCCCGAACATGCTCAGGAAATCTCCTCCACAACTGGTGACCTGGGCCATCAGTCTGCATCTCTCTACAGTCATAAATAGAAAGTAACTCCTACAAATACATATTTACATTTGTAAATCTATAGTGAAGAAGATAAATCTTTATGCTCATCAACATTCTATACATAATAGTTACAAAAATAATTTTTAAATATATAGAATTATAAAATATTAGAGTTGTGAACTTGCTTAGGACATCTATTTCATTGTTTATTAAAATCATTTAGGTGACTTACTTAAGGTCTCAAAGCTGTGACTATGTACTACTTAAACATAAAGGCAGTTGTGTTCTATACATATAATAAGTACTGGAATATAAGATTAAAAGCTATTTGGAGGAAAAAGTGAAATGTCTATATTTGCAGCAGTATAATTCTTTGAATTTGATCTTTTCTGAATTTTAATGAAAGCAACTACAAATCCAAAATAGTTTAAAAAATTCAAGATATCTTAAATTTTAGGTACAAAATACTGAGCTTAAAATTGTGAAAAGAAGGGGCGCCTGGCTAGCTCAGCAGGAAGAACATGTGACCCTTGATTTCAGGGTAGTGAGTTCAAGCTCCTTGTTGGGAGTAGAATTTACTTAAAAAAGAAATTGTGAAAAGAGCAGGCAAATTTTAAAGATCAATTTACAGTTCAAGCCCCCAAATTAAATGGTTTTTACTTTCCTGAAAATAAAACAATAAAACATTTATAAATGAAAAAAGATCTGCCTCTAATATTAATATTCAAAACAAGACAAATATGTTAGGGTATTATATCTTCTGTCACCTAATTACTCTTTCTTTCCAGTTCCACTAAACATGACCATATGCAATAGATGTAGTCCTAATATTTATAAATATAAGCACTGTCTAGCAAAATACATACTTTATACATACATATATTTAGTATATTTTAGTAAGAATAAGGAAGTATATGAAAAGTTCAAATACAGAAATATTCAGAACCCATTTTCATTTTACTTTAAAATATTAATAAAATTTTGTTCGAAGCCATCTTTTTTTGATATTTGGCAAAGTCATTCTAGCTAACAAAAACTCTCTTAAGTAGATCAGCAATTCTTTTTGGGGGGAACCATTTATACTCTTAAAAAGACCAATATACTTAACAATTGCAGACCTTGCTTCATATTTCACTGAAAAAAGAGAAGCAATCCAGAGAGACTTCCACAACTTCCACCCACATATCTACCCAACCTGGCATTATCAGTATCAGTGCCCATATGCTTTCTCTCCTCTTACTACAGATGAATTGTTTTTAATTAAGGCTGCCCCTCCACTTGCACACTATATACCACATCTTTCTGACTATTAAAAGTAGTATTACACCAATTCTTTCCTACATCATCTATTCTCCTCTCCACTGATTGTTCCCAAGTAACATATAAGTATACTGTTATTTCTCCTATCTCCACTGCTCTTTCCTCTTTCCCAGCTACTACTTCATTCTTCCACTCTCCTTTAAAGACACTTTCTTGTGTTCTGAAACACCACATTCTCCTACCTCACTGGTAGCTCCTTCTCATGTTTTCTTTCGTTTCCTCCTTTTCTCACTGATCTCTCAATGTCCAGGGCTCAATTACTAGATCTTTTTACCTGTACTCCCTCTCTTGATCATCTTATCCAGGATCACAATTTTAAATACTATCTCTATAATGAATACCTCCAAATTTATATCTGAAACTCACCACTCACCATGAATTCCAGACCTGAATATCTAACAAAACAAAAATTTTTTAAACAAATAAATTTTTGAAAAAAATATCATGAAAAAAGGGCAAAAAGAAAGCCAACTGGAAAAATATTTACTACATGTATGATTTACAAAGGGTTAATTTCTATTATATACAAATAAATATAATAAATAGTAATAAAAAATAGACCTATACCAAGAGAAAATGGGTAAAGATCATCTAGAGAAAATTGCCAAAAAAAAAGCAATAAATATATAAAGGATGATTACCTCTCTTATAATTAAATGCTATTAAAGTAAAATGGTACTATTTTTCATCTGTCACATTGATAAAGATTTAAAATTCTGATACAAGGCCGGTCTGTCAAAGAAGTATAAACTGGTGAAACTTTTTCTGATAAAATTTATCAAATGTAAATTCTGTACTTGCTCTGCGAAATACCTTAACTTCTAGATGTTTATATTATTGCTATATTCACTCAAGTACTCAGAAATACATGTATGTTCTCTGAAGCAATTCTTATAAAAGTGAAAAAACTGAATATATCCTAAATGTGTTAAATAAATTTCTTAAACAAATTATGGTACATCCATATTGAATATTAAGTTATTGAAAAGAATGAATTAGAGACCTATGTACTGAAGTGGAAAATTACCTAAGACAGACTATTGAACACAAAAGAAAATCTAGTTACAGAACATCATAAGTAATATGATCTCCTCGTGTGGTGGAGAAAACATATAGAATGTTAAATACACAGAAAATTTTCCGAAGTATCTATAATAATCTGTTAAGAGAGTATATTTCTATACTCTGAAACTTTATCATGAACTTATATTATGATCATTATGAACTCTGATAATGACAGTTCACAAAAATAAGTTTTCAACATATAGATTTACAACTTTCTTACTAGAATTCAGTAACGCAAAGCTGGTACTGACTATACATACTCCTACCTGAATGGCATAAGCAGCTGAATCTTGAGCCCTGCTGTTATCTGCATATGCAAGGTAAGCTCTTGTTAGTTCCATCAATAACCCAAAGGCAAAGCTTGAATCTTCTACTCCAGTCTCAAAAAAAAAAGAAAAAGAAAAAAGAAAATATCACGGATAAAGTGTATAAATATTTTTATATCCTACTGTTCCTTACATGGTTAATTTAACTTAGTTACCTAGGTGAATTTAACTTAAAAAAAGAAAGGACATGAAGGTTTAAACTAAGTTTGTATCAAGGCTAAAACATAATCTGTAGCCAAGAAACCAAACCTAAAGCTTTTTTAGGCTATTTATAAAGAGTATTAGAATCATTTGATGTTTGCATAGCTCCAACAATTTTCATTTTTTGTTTTGTTGTTTTTTGTTGTTGTTGTCGCTTAAGATTTTATTTTTAATAATCTCTACACTCAACGTGGGGTTCAAACTCATGACCCTGAGATCAAGAGTCACATGATCTTCCAACTAAACCAGCCAATTGCCCTCATTTTTGTTTTTTTAACCTTTAAAAAGGAAATTGTATATACTGCATTTCCTGAATTGCATGCTGTAGAAGCCTGGTTATTTGAGACACTCCAAGAAGTAATTTTAACATACCCTCCCCTTGGATGTGCATAGTACATACATTAAATGATACAGTAGATGTTCTGTCTCATTTTGTTTTATAGGATTTCTCAAACACATTTGACCATGGAAACTTTTCTATACACTCACTATTATGACACCCTGGGAACTCAGTTTCCCACGAAAATACTTAGCAATAGTGCTGAAATAGTAATATTTAAATAATTAATTAGGTTTTAACTATTTGTCATCATTAGGTTGGGAAGCTTTTTAAAAAGAACACAGCACACTAGTTTTAGCAATTAGTATTAAGGAACAAACTCTAAAATTACCTAAATTTTCTAGCTTACATCATGTTGCCACTAAGGATAACCTGAATAGTTCTTTGTAAATGAAATATAGAAATTCAAATAGGACAGAGAACTCTTCTTGTCATTCCAAATTACCATTACTTACCACAAATGTAAAATCTTTTCCTTGGCTTTCAGTTGTTGAGAAATCTAGTCGACCTGGATCTATTGCCCCCAATTCCCCTAAACATTCCCCACAGAGCAACCGAGCTTGAGAGTTTGCATCTTGGCAACCTTTCAAAAGCACTGTCACCAACTGCGAGATAACAGGTTCCACTGTTTCACTATCTGTTGCATATTTTATCAGTTTTTCCTAAAAGTAGAAAGGAAATTTTTACATAATTTCTACAACATAGTGTGTTTTCCTAACTAGAAAGCTTAAAATATTAAGGAATATCTGATACAAACATTGATAAATTAAATTATATCTGCAGTCTTTTCAACTATTGTTTGATGAGTTCACATAATATAGTTCATAATACGTTCTGCAGGATTATAATCATCATTTTAGAAAGTTTTAATACTTAATCCACTAAACAGTTACTGAGTATTATTACATTAGTATACAAAAATAAGACATAGACTTCTCCCAACAAGTTCCCAGTCTAAGGGGAAAATAGACACGTAAAGAATTAAAATATCATATATGTACAATAACAAATATATTAACAAGGTAAGAAAGCAATCAAGAAGAAGAAAAAGAACTTCGGGTAATGTTTCAAGAATAGAGGACAGATACTTCATAAGTCAATAAGGAACAGCTATTATTTAAAATGAGAAGACTGAAGTGTATATGAAACCAGCAGAGGAGGAGAAAAAAATAATGGGAAAAGGGTTCCATGATGACGAGGAAACAAAATGTTGGTTCAAGGGATCTTTTTTCATCAATCTCCTGAGGATGCTGTAACAAAAACCTGTTAAGTAAGGAGAGACTATTTTCAAGGCAGTTGAAATTCAGATATTGTATTTGTGTGACACTTTAGAACACCTTCATTTATACTATTTCCTTTCTAGCAAAAGTAAAGCATACATGAGCATCTCAAACTCCATGTTAAAACTATGATTCAAGAGTAATCATTTCAAAAGAAAAATAAAAAGACATTTTATCTCATTGAAAGTCTTCAATAGTCAATCACTTAAATAACATTACTGATTAATTCAGGTATAAATACTTAAAAATGAACCAGTAATGAATAAATAGCAAAACTAATATAAGAAATTATAAACATTTACTCACATGCTAAAACTAGAAAATATAAGATCATTTTAGTTGGCAGAAATAAATTCAGTTCAAAGGAATACTTGTTATGAAACACTAAATGAAAGGTAATTTAAAAATATACTTATCTCCTATGTACTTAAAAATGTATCGATTTCTAGGTGAGACAGGTTAAGTTTCATTTTTCAGCAAAAATGCTTAATTCCAAAAAGGAGTGTGTGTTCAATTCCTTTATTTAAAAAGGCTTTTTACCATATGGACTCAGTTTTATAATTTTCCAAATGCTTAACCAATTATCAAAACAAATTTGTTTGCTCTAATTACTTGAAATACAACTTTTATCATATCTTAAATGTCCATATACATAAAGGTATATACTTGAATTTTCTGTTCTCACTGATCTGTTTATTCATGCACCAGAATCACACTGTTAAAATTATAGAGGCTATAGAATATATTACTGTCTAGTAAGGATAACTAAACCCTCATAGTTGCTTCCCCCCACTACGAGTTTTCTTAGTTATTTTTATGTTTACTTTTCCATATTAACATCAGTATGAACTTTTGTAGTTAAAAAAGAAAAAAGCCATTTCTTGGCATTCTTTTGGGAGAGCATTAAATTTATAAAATAATCTAGAGAGAACTGAAATCTTTGTAATACTAAGGCACCCTACCAGATAAATACTGGATACTTTCCATTTGCTTAAATCTACTACATTTTTGTGTCTTTCAGGAGTGTTTCAAGGTTTTTCTTTTTTTTTTTTTTATTACATATAATGTATTATTTCCCCCAAGGGTACAGGTCTGTTAATCATTCAAGGTTTTTCTTTATTGGTTCATACATTTCTCATTATGCTTATCCCTATACTATCTTTTTCTGTACTACCGTAAATTGGGTTTTCCAACAAATCTTCTACGTGGTTATTGCTTGTTATGTGAAAATTATTTTTTATACGTTGACTTTATATCCTCCCATCTTACTGAATTAGTTTGTTATCTGAGTTAGTTTTATTGATAATTCTCTACACTTTTTCAAGTATATTAGCCTATCATCTGCCAACAGAAATTCTTTCACAGGGGCACCTGGGTGGTTCAGCCGGTAAGCACCTGTTTTTGGCTCAGGTCCAGGGTCCTGGTATGGAGCCCCACGTCGGGTTCCCTACTCAGTGGGGAGTCTGCTTCTCCCTCTGCCCCTCCCCATGCTCATTCTCTCCCTCTCTCTTTCAAAAATAAATTAATAAATAATCTTAAAAAATTCTTTTACATTTTTTTCCAGTTCTTATGACTCTGACTTCTTATTCTTATCTAAAGTCATTGGGTAACACTTTCAGCTGAATGCTAAATTATAGTGGAGATAATGAGTAAGCTTGCTTTAGTGGGAATACATCTTATTTTCCCATTGTGTATGTATGTATGCACGTATACAAATACCTACATACACATATATGTATTAAGGTAGTATCCAATTCTTATTTTCTTGGGTGTTTTTATCTGAAATAGATGTTATAGTTTGTCAAAGGCTTTTTCAGCATCTATGGAAATAATGGTATGACTTTTCTCCTTAGACATTATGAATATAGTGAATTATATTAATGAATTACAAAATAAGAACCTCCTTGCAAACCTGGAATAAATTACAGCTGGTCATGAGGTATTATTTTCTTAATGTGAAACTGAATTGTTTGATAATATTTCACTTAGAATTTTTTGTATCGGTATTTGTAAGTGGATAATGAAATGTAATTTTATTATTTTGTGCTATCTTCATGGAGTTTAGTGAACATTGTTACATAATATTCCTCAAAAAAACCTGGATGTTTGGGCGCCTGGGTGGCTCAGTGGGTTAAAGCCGCTGCCTTCGGCTCAGGTCATGATCCCAGGGTCCTGGGATCGAGGCCCACATCGGGCTCTCTGCTCAGTGGGGAGCCTGCTTCCTCCTCTCTCCTCTCTCTCTGCCTACTTGTGATCTCTCTCTCTGTGTCAAATGAATAAATAAAATCTTAAAAAAAAAAACAAAAATGGATGTTTTCCTTCATTTTCTATGCTCCAAAACAATTTAAAACAGCATTTGGACTAATTGTTTTTTTGAAGATTTGGTAAAAATCCCCCTGTGCAACCACTGGGCCTGGTGATTTCCTCTAGAGGTAATTCTTTTATAATATTCTCTAATTCTTCTAGGGAAATTAGTCTTTCTACTGTAGTCAATTTTGATAAATTGGATTTTCCAGAGAAAATATTCAAGTTTGCAAATGTATCTGCACAGAAGGGTACAAAGTAGCTTGTCATTTAAAAAAAGATTTCCTTAAAAAAAAAAAAAAAAAAGATTTCCTTTGTTTCAATGGTTATTTGTCTTGTCATTTCCTATTTACAAATTTGTGCTCTCTGCTTTTAGTTCATTACGTTACTTACCTATTTTGCTAATGTTTTCCAAAGAACTATAATTTTTATTAGTTTTTTGTTCTCTATATCACTAATTTCTACCTTTACTTAATTTTTAATTTTTAAAAATATTTTATTTATTTATTCATGAGCAACAGAAAGAGACAGATAGGCAGAGGGAGAAGCAGGCTCCCCGCTGAGCAGGGAGTCTGACATGGGACTCGATCCCAGGACCCTGGGATCATGACCTGAGTAAAGGCAGATGCTTAACCTCTGAGCCACCCAGGTGCCCTCTACTTTTATTTTTTATTACTTTCTTCCTGTGCTGACTTTCCTTAAATAGCTTTGTTGAAATTTAACTCACATACTATAAATTCCCTCTATTAAAGTATACAAATTAGTATTCAGTATATTTACAAGTTGTAGTACAAGCACAACTATTACTTCTAATTCCAGAACATATTTTTTTTTTTAAGATTTTATTTATTTATTTGACAGAGAGAGAGAGACTACAAGTAGGCAGAGAGGCAGGCAGAGAGAGACAGGGAGAGGAGGAAGCAGGCTCCCTGCTGAGCAGAGAGCCCGATGCGGGCCTCGATCCCAGGACGCTGAGATCATGACCTGAGCCGAAAGCAGAGGCTTTAACCCACTGAGCCACCCAGGCGCCCATTCCAGAACATATTTTTGAAGATTTATTTATTTTAGAAAGCGAGAGAAAGGAGAGAGAGAGAGAGAGCATACATGCAGTGGGGGGTGGGAAAAGGGATAGTGGGAGAGAGAATACTGAAGCTGACTCCCCACTGAACAGAAGGGCTCAATCCCAGGACTTCGAGATCATGACCTGAGCTGAAATCAAGAGTTAGCTACTCAAACCACTGAGCCACCCAGCACCCCATTCCAGAACATTTTTATCACCCCAAAAGGTAACTGTACCTATCAGTGGTCAATCCCCATTTCCCCCATCCTCCCAGCCACAAGAAACCACTAATCTACCTTCTGTGTCCATGGACTTGCTCATTCAGGAGAATATATATATATACAATATGTATATATGTGCATGTGTATGTGTGTGTGTGTGTATTAATAATGTATTTTCTTTGTGAATTTTGTACCTTCTTCATGAATTATGGTTTGAGCATTACAAAGTGACCTTTTTATGTCATATTTAGTGCTTTTGGTTTCAATTCTTTATCATCTAGTAGCAGAATGAGAATTCCTGTTTTATTATCTCAACTTATTGATTATAAATTTGCTCATCTATTTTTAGCATTTCTAAATTATTCTTTTTAGATGTATGTACTGTATACAGCATAGAATTTGTTCTTGCATTGTAAGTCAAATTATAAATTTTTTTTCTTTTAAGGTCTTTCACATTTATTAATATGACTGATATTCTTGGCCTCAATTCTGTCATTTTTATTTTTTACAATACCGTATGTATTATAATTACTGTAGTTTTCCTCTGGTCTGTTTTATTTGCTTTAAAAATTAATTATTTTAGTGTGGGAGAAAGTTGATGCTTTTGTTTTAAAGGTATCCTCTATATTAATACCTTTTTTAATGTTTCCAGGCCTTTTTTCCTTACTTAACCTTCTGTAACAGTTACCAGTTTGAAATGGTCTATTTTGACTCCCAGTTTTTGCCTACGCAACAATTACTGAGCTTATTTTATGTCTTATTGTTTCTCTTCTCCTATTTAAAAAGATTACATTATTTCTACTTTATGAGACTATATAACATTCATATATAATTCTTCCATCTTTGTTCCCATTGTGGCTCTAGTCTTAGATCTATAATTATATATGAACAGTAACCATCAGGTCCTTTTGCCAAAGTCTCCCCAGTCTTCTCTTGATTACCTGAACCCGTTCTCTAAATCCTGTAGGAAGGATTTGCTTATATAAACAGTATTCCTACAATTCTTATGTTTACAATTGTGTTTCTTACCTGTGTTAGTCTAAGGATAGCTTGACTCATTCTTTACTCATACTTTATGCCCATACTTTATGCTTGCTGTTTTAAAAAATGCTGCTACCCTCTCAGCCTACTGTGCTGAAAAGTCTGATACTAACCTACTTTTCTTACTCTTCTAAGCATTTTTAAATATATACTTTTGTCTGTAGGTCCTGAAAATTTCTTATTATTAAAGTCTAAGATATTTATCAGACTTGACTATTCTGGGGTCAATTTTCTCAGGTACACAATTGGGTCCTTTCAACATGTAGATTTAGGCCTTTTTCTTTCAGAAAGTTTTCTTATAGTTTTAAATATTAATTCTGTTCTAACAAAAAACAAAAACAAAAAATATTAATTCCATTCTATCATTTTATTTTCCTTCTTCAGAAACTCTAGTGTATGTGAAATCTGCCAACCTTCCATTTCAACCACTTGTCTGATCCTATTTACTTCTTTTTTAAACTTTATTTTCATTCTCTTGGTAATTTTTCTGCCTTTCCTCAGTGCTCCTTACAAAATTTTTAGTTAAATATATCCTTTCCTGTGGTCCTTATAATTTAATCTTAATTTCTTAAGTTTCTTTTCTGAATTCAGTTACCCCTTATGTCACATCTTTCTGGTTTTTGTCCATTTCTCGTTTTTTAAATATTTTACTTAATTTTCTTTTCATATTTACAAATGATTGCTTGAAATATTTCATTTAGGCTGTAAAGTCTGGTTTTCTTCCGCTTTATAGTTAGTGTTGGGGGAGGAACTGACATCAACCAAAAGATCTGATTTCAATTTTTGTCTTACGAAAACTTTGTATGTATAGAATATATATTTTTTTATTTATATTGTAGACCCTCTAAAATAGCTCTATACAGTAACAGTAGGGGTTTTATAGTGGCTTGGAAGATTCCTATTTCAGAAGAGTCCTCTCTTCTGCCAGCCTAGTGAAATAGTTTTTTTCATAAGTAGCTTTTAGGGAAGGAGAGTAGAGGAAGAATCTGGCACATCTTTGATCTTCAAGATTTCTTTTTATTTCTACAGGAACCTTAAAACTCTCTTACTTTCTTCTTTCTGTTTACAATTAAGTATCCGAAGAATGTCCCCATCCTCCCATTCTTTCAGTTCTCCCCAGACATAACGATTTTCAGAGACTGCAACCTTAGGATCTACACACTTCAAAGTACCTTCCTTATAGTCAGAGCTCTGATGTACCACATCCTGGACCTACTTTTTGAGTTGGACCATCATTGTTGATTTTTTCTTTGCTTCATTATCCTTAGTTCCTTCACTCCATTCTCTTTTTTTTCATATAGTCTTTTCAGAATCTAATTGCTCTTAACATAAACTTGTGATGTGAGCTCCAGATAGCTCTGCTGCTTATAGGTAATCTGAAATTCATAGTATTTTCAGTCTCAAAGTTATGTTGACGGTATGAGTTATGTGTGGATTTATTTGCTCCCCTTGTTGCTCTTTACGTTTTGGAGGGTATGTAGAGATTCAGATTTAGGCATCCAACATTATCCTAGTATAACCTGGAGGTCTCCAGCAGCTTTATTTTCAATGGGCTCATTCTCGGGTTTGTAATCATTAGCAAATATGTCTTTTTATTAGAATACTGCATTGGCAGCAAAGTTTACTTTGGCCTCAATAGAAACACCCTATCCTACTGGGATTTTACCACAGAGATTCACTTCAACCTGAGTAGTATCAATTTTCAGAAAGAGATTATATGGTTGCTCAGTTTGATCTATAGACTGATTTTTCTGACATAGAAATAAAAAGTTCCTGCTATCCACTGACCTTAGGTGTCATTTATATCCTTCAAAAATGTATATTCCCCCTTAAAAGTAAGGAGTATAAACTGTCATTTCTTTAATGTCAGTGACCCTCTAGAGGCTACCCATTAGAAGAGGGCTTCTGCAGGGTCAGTCCATCAAAATAGTCAAGTATCTAAGGCTACAGTAGCCATTATCTTATTAATTGTCACACCATCTTTTAGAGTTTACTTTGTCACTACATTATACCCAATAATTTCTTTAGCAGTTATATCAAAACTTCAGATCTAATTATTTAAAACACCTCCTTTCAATGTACTCATGAAGTATTTTTTCCTCTCCCTCTGGTTAAGATCTGAACTTTTAAAAGAGTATCTTTTGCATTTGTTCTTTCATGGACTCTCATAGCATTCACTACAAAGACTCCCTGACTTCTAACCCTGTTTCTTACATCAGTTTCTTGCTCGCATATTGCTATAGGTTCAGCCATCTTCTAGAGCTGCAATGTCCAGTATTGTAGCCACTATCCACATGAAGCTATTTAAATTTAACAAAGTTAAATTTAAAATTAAATATCAGTTCTTTAATCACACATCTTAAGTGCTCATGAGAGTCACACATGACTAGCAGTTATGATTGGACAGTGCAGATACAGAACATTTTCATACTCAAAGAAAATTCTTTTGGACAGTGCTATTCTAGAACTTATCTGAATTCTTTTCAACACTGATGTTACTTTCTTGTCATACCTGGAAAAAAACCAAAACATTTCCTTCTCTCTTTTTGTGTAGGCATTTTAGGCCACTGTCTGTGCAGATATGGCTGTGAACACATGTGTCTCTGGATGTCTTTCCTTCTCTTATTTTCCCTGGCTCCTCCAAGCCATTGTCTTTAGTTTTCTTCATACTAACCTGAAGTAAATTTATCCAGCTATATATTGATTCTAACCTAGATTAAACCTTACTTTAAAATATCCTACAATAATCTGTGGCCACTACATCTTATTCAGACTCTATCTGACCTTCAACACTACCCCAAGTACACTTACCTTTTTACTCTGCCTGGCTAATCTTTTAGCACTGGGGCTTTACATTGAAGGAAGGCTTGTTGGGGTTATTACCAGATGCAATTTTTCCTTTGTGACACAGAAAAAGTTGGGCAGCTGTGGCTTTTCCCTAAGAATATAAGCAATCTTTAAGTTCTCAGATAGTTTCCTTAAATTAGGCAGAATCAGGGCGCCTGGGTGGCTCAGTGGGTTAAAGCCGCTGCCTTCGGCTCAGGCCATGATCCCAGGGTCCTGGGATCAAGGCCCACATCGTGCTCTCTGCTCAGCAGGGAGCCTGCTTCCTCCTCTCTCCTCTCTCTCTGCCTGCCTCTCTGCCTACTTGTAATCTCTTTCTCTGTGTCAAATGAATAAATAAAATCTTTAAAAAAAAAAATTAGGCAGAATCATGTCATCTGCTTAGAAATAACCTAACCTAGGAAACCTCTAGGCCAAGAGGAGAGATCCTTTGCTATTCATAAATCCCTATATTAATATAGAAAGCTAGAAGCCCTCTAAGTTACCTGAAATCCAGGTAGAGGTTTGTTTGGGGCAAGGGATAAGCACACAACAGTTTCAATGAAATAGTGGAGGTCAGGGAATGAGGTTCTAAGATTGATAATGTAGATTCAGAGTTAGGAGAGCATAAAACT
This sequence comes from Ailurus styani, assembly GCA_002007465.1. Classification (NCBI taxonomy): domain Eukaryota; kingdom Metazoa; phylum Chordata; class Mammalia; order Carnivora; family Ailuridae; genus Ailurus; species Ailurus styani. Next base: position 2,025,384 of record LNAC01000065.1, read on the forward strand.
TAACACTTAAGGAGGCTTCTCACCTGTGGTGGGACCATCTCCACATTAGCTGCTACCCACACTGGTTATACAAGTTCACTGATCCAGAAGCATGTATTTGTTACCATGATGTATAGCTTTTGTCCTAAATAAATGTTTCCTTCTATCATGAAAACAAACATAACCTGGTTTTGCAAAGCCTCTAACTCATGAGGGGTCTTTAGGCTTTCACATCTTATCAAATAAGTTCTTAACATGCAAAAACAAGTATCTCAGATAATTTTTTTCTATTTTACAGCTTTATAGTGATCAAGTATTTTAAATACCAGTACTCACAGTCATCAAGGTTAGATCTAATTTATAGTACGTTGCCAAAGAAAAGAATAAAGTTCACTGGCATCATGAAAAAGTAAACTTAAAAATTTAGTTTCATTAGAACTAAAAGTTAATTCAGTCAAAATGGAAAATGGAAAAATTAATGAGATTTTATATGACAGATATCTATAGGAAATTATATGAGAAGACACAATGTACACAAACATCCTTACTCAGGAATATGCAATAACCTAAAACAAAAGGTCAAATCATGACCATTTGGGCGCCTGGGTGGCTCAGTGGGTTAAAGCCCCTGCCTTCGGCTCAGGTCATGATCTCAGCGTCCTGGGATAGAGGCCCGCATCGGGCTCTCCCCTCAGCGGGGAGCCTGCTTCCTCCTCTCTCTCTGCCTGCCTCTCTGCCTACCTATGATCTCTTTCTCTCTCTGTCAAATAAATAAATAAATAAATCTTTAAAAAATAAAAAATCATTACCATTCAAAACAATAACAAAAAACTGCACATCCCTGCTATTCAGCCTCAAAGAGTATCTCATGGATTAGTGATTCTAGTCAGGTCTCATAATCTTGGATAATCTTGGTAAAATAACAAGTACTTCTTTCACTGAACCTACTGAATCTCAAGTAAATATGCTAACCTGTCATCTTTGCTTTAAACTAAACTTTAAACCTTTTTTTAAGTTTCTTTAAACACCTTACTTTTCTATACCTTTTAATTATATCTTAGGATCTTAGTATACCTGATTTTTATACAAAGTTTCCTTCAAACTCGTAAGAGCATGAATACGAACATCTACATTTTCATGTTGAACTGCTTTCATGGATAGTTGAAGAGTTGTCTGAAGATCTGTACTCTCTGAGGTCTCCTAAATAAAGAAGAGAGATATACCTTATCATTTAGTGATTTCGGAAACCATTTCAGAAAGTTTGGATTTCCCATAGAGTTACCAGTAAAGTGGTAAACTATACCCCAATTAAAAGCAGCTTTAAAAAACAATTTCCGGGCACCCGGGTGGCTCAATCGGTGAAGTGTCTGCCTTCGGCTTAGGTGGTGATCCCAAGGTCCTGGGATCAAAGGCCCATGTCTGGCACCCTGCTCAACGGGAAGTCTGCTTCTCCCTCTGTCCCTACCCTGCTCATGCCCAAGCTCACACTCTCTCTCTCTCTCGCAAAAATAAATAAATCTTCAAAAAATAATTTCCATCTCTTCCTTCATATAGCATGTTATTTTTAGTAATTCTTGCAGAAGGAATTTCGTTCTAAAATCTTTTTTTTTATAAGATTTTGTTTACTTTTTTGACAGAGAGAGACACAGCAAGAGAGGGAACACAAGTAGAGGAAGTGGGAGAGGGAGGAGCAGGCTTCCAGCAGAGTAGAAAGCCCAATTCGGGCCCTATCCCAGGACTCTGGGATCATGACCTGAGCCAAATGCAGACGCTTAACGACTGAGCCACCAAGGCGCCCCTCATTCTAAAATCTTTAGACCTGGAGAAAAATTTTATTCCAATTAAATAAAGAATCTACTTATCTAAAGAAATCCTTCTTGGTAAGAAATACAAGTTTCCCTTAACTTACAAAGGACTACATAATAGCCTTGAACCAAATCTAGATTATACAAATGAATAATTCACTCTTTACTTTGATTACTTACTCTCTTATGACTATAATGAATTACCCAGTAAAAGGGAAGATAAAGACCTCAGGACCAATCTTAGGGTCTACAGTAAATACTTCTTCTATTCTGACCCAGGATCAGGTATTCCACTTTCTGCCCTAAAATTCTATGGAATCACTATTAATACTTTCTTAATTTTGGATAATTCACTGGACTTCAAGATGATGGAATGACAGGTTATCCCCTTCTAAAGCTCAGGAATCATAAGATTTGACAATTTCATACTATTGCTTGTAGCACAACATAACTAGAATTCTCTAGCAGTTTTTCAGGGCATGAAGCATGGTAGCTTCTTCTTTGGGGGACTACAAGTAGGGACATATTGACCTGGAAAGTAAAGTCACAAGTACTTTAATCTTTGCTCTCTATTCTACATAATGTAATATCTTTATCTAAATGCTAAAACTTCCTTCTAAAAAGTCATAATTTGTGATAGACTATCTAATTGCCAAAATCAGCCATCGGAATAGGGCTATATTATCTCTAGATCTGATTCTAAAGAACCTCTGTTCAAAGTATTGGAATATGGGAACAATTTTATATCAATGATCTCTAAGACATAAATAAAAAATTAAATACCTTTCTGTATTCTTGTAGAACTGCTTTTATCTTTTTTAATTCTGGATGATCAGGTAAAAAATATATTTCATGAAGAAAATCTTGTACAGCATCCCTAATAGTTAAGTGGAAGAAAAAGAATTATTCGTAAAGAGTATGAATACTAAAAAAATATAAAGCAGAAGTTGAAACTAAGGCCAATTTAGTTCACTGCTAGTGGGGGCACTTGGTGGGCTAAGTTGGTAGAGCATGTGACTCTTGATCTCAGGGTGGTGAGTTTGAGCCTCACGTTGGGTGTAGAGATTTTAAAATTAGTATCTTAAAAAAAAACCAAAAACAAAAAAAACAAAGTGCTAGAGATGCCTGGGTGGCTCAGTTGGTTAAGTGTCTGACTCTTCATTTCAGCTCAGGTCATGATCTCAGGCTTGTGAGATGGAGCCTAATGGGGTTCGGCTCTGTGCTCAGTGCGAAGTCTGCTTGGGATTCTCTCTCCCCCTATCCCTCTGGCCCTCCCCCCACCCTCTCTCTCCCCCAAATAAATTCTTTAAAAAAGTGTTAGTGGATTAATGATTTTTCCTAACCATGTCTAGTGGTTAATAATGGCAAATAATCACATCTAAGGAAATCACCCTGTTACAGTATTTACATTGATGGCCCTGAATAAAACTTTACTTCTTTGTATGGGTATGCATATATAGTCACTTCCTCTTCATTCTGAGCAAGGTGTGTGACTTGCTTTAACACATATTATATAGCAAAGGAAATGCTGTGCCACTTTAGGGCCTAAGTGTTAAAAAGGTCTGGCAGCTTCTGATTTGTGCTCATCAGAGTCCTAAGTCACCACATAAGACGTCTGGCCACCAACATGGACAGGCTACATGAAAACAGTGAAGCTCTAAGACTACATGGAAAGAGACAGAAACACAGCCAAGTCTACCTGCTGGCTGACTGTAGCCATACCAGTGACCAAAGAATCTACCAGCTGAACCCAGTCCAGACCGCAAAATTATGAGTAAATAAAAACGCTGTCATTTTAAGACACTAGATTTTGGAATGTAGCAATACATAGCCAAACCCAACCTTAAAACACATATTCTCATTAAAAATTTTAGAGACAAATATTTAAATAATTCTTATTGAGCCTACAATTTTTAATTTGCTTCAAATATAATACTCTAACCTTTTTGAGTCCCTGTAATGTATTTCTAAATTCTAGTCTTCATTCACTCATACAACAAGTATGTGTTAAGCAACTATCATGTGCCACTACGTGCTAGACGCTGGTGATATAGCAATAAAGGAAGCTGAAAGAATTTCTTTATTCAGGGAGTTTAAGATCTTCTAACTTGCACTAAATGAAAGAGAATTTTTTTATATGAAAAGGTAGAGAATTGGGGTGCCTGGGTGGCTCAGTGGGTTAAGGCCTCTGCCTTCAGCTCAGGTAGTGATCCCAGGGTCCTGGGATTGAGCCCCACATTGGGCTCTCTGCTCGGTGGGGAGTCTGCTTCCTCCTCTCTCTCTGCCTACTTGTGATCTGATCTCTCTCTCTGTGTCAAATAAATGAATAAACTCTTAAAAAAAAAAAAAGGTAGAGAATTAACTGCTGTATAATAAAAGCACAGATAATACTATTTACCTAATTCAAAAAAAGTATTTGAAAAAGTGATCTAGATCAGTGATTATGTTGTTCTATCATATCAAATTATCAAAAATAAAAGTATTTTAACTGAAAAAAAAACAACCCTACATTAACCTTTTTTTCTGTACTTTCTCCCTGCTTAGACAGTTACAGAAAATGATTAATGGGAATAGCAATAGTATGTGTATGGGTGGGTAAGCAGATAAACAGGTAGTACTTAAACCCTAACTTTTCAGAAGCAAAGGTAATATAACATATAACAGTAAGTGAAACATGGAAACAATTTTAAAATGTACAGAAACACATTCCAGGCCAAAAACAACCAGTATGAAATATGAGAATGGAAGGGAGTAACATATGTTCTTCCAATAGCAATCCAAGTAAGCTAGAGCATAGTCTGTTTTGGAAAATCTTGAGGAAAGATTTAAAGAAATAAGAAGCGATCAAATATTGGAAAGACTTGAAAGTCAAGATAAGCAATTTGAAATTCATTAGTTAGTAATTGGGAGAATCACAGAATGTCTCCATATGCTATAATAATACTGATAAAAGAGATGCTTTTAAATATGAACAATATGAAGAAATATGATAAAAGCCTAAAGGAAGGAAGGCTGGTTAAAAGGCTAATGCAATGAAGTAATAAGAGTTTCAACTAAGGTAAGCTATAGAACGTAGGTCAACATCCCTCCTAACCTTTCTCATGTTATTCAACTGTCTGCCTTTTAAGTGTGAAAGGAAAGTTAAAGGGGTGCCTGGGTGGCTCAACCAGTTGTGCGTCTGCCTTTGGCTCTGGTCAGGATCATGGAGTCCTGGGATAGAGCCCCGTGCTCAGTGGGGAGTCTGCTTCTCCCTCTGCCCCTCACCCTGCTCATGCTCTCTCTCTAATAAATAAATCTTTTTAAAGATTAAAAAAAAGGGGGGCATCTGGGTGGCTCAGTGGGTTAAGCCTCTGCCTTCCACTCAGGTCATGATCTCAGGGTCCTGGAATCGAGACCCGCATTAGGCTCTCTGCTCAGCGGAGAGCCTGCTTCCCCTCCCCCCTTCTCTGCCTGCCTCTCTGCCTACTTGTGATCTCTCTCTCTGTCAAATAAATATATAAAATCTTTAAAAAAAAAAAAAGGAAAGGTAAATTTAGCCTCAATTTTTATTTCATTTATTTATTTAGTTTTATTATTTGCCCCAGGAGTATAGGTCTGTGAATCATCCGGCTTATACTTTTCACAGTAGCCTCACTTTTTTCAAAACTGATGAAAAATAATTTTGAGTTGCTGATCTAAATGTTTTAAATAAAATTATAATGGGTCAATGTCACAATCGAAGTAACATCAGTTCAATCTGTATTGACTTAAAGCATGTCAATTATTTTTGTTTGATGCACTCTAAATTAAAAAGAATGTGAACAATTCCACCTTACCAGCAGTAATCCCAAAACCTGGAGACATAAATATACAGTAATAAAATGTTGCCATCTTTACTATTAATTTCGGTTACGATAAATACCTGTTTTCAATTATGAGGTAGTGAAATATAGCTGCAGTTTCTTCAGGCTGGATGTGTATGAGAGGTAACAAAGCTACTATCACATGACTGAGAAGGGAACCAAGATAAGCATGATCCAGGCAACGAACAAAGCAATCCCACGCTCTATGTGAAAAAAATAAATAAATCAAAAGACACATTATTTTGATTATTTGTAAAGCCCCATCAATGAGTTATTACCTGGGCAAACAACAATACATATAAATAATAAAATTACAAGACAGCTGTAAAAACAGAATAAAGATCAGTACTTTATATGCAAACAGAGTGATCTCTCTAATGTATTAAGTCAAAAAAAGCAAGGTAAAAAACAGGTTATAATATACTACCTTTTGGGGCAAGGTTAATACAAAAATAAGTGTGTGTGTGTGCGTGTGTGTACACGCACATTTGTTTGTATATACATATATATATTCAAATATTTTATTTATTTATTTGAGAGAGAGAGAGAGAAAGAGAGAGAGCACTAGTGGGTTGAAGGACAGAGGGAGAAGTAGACTTCCCACTGAGCAGGGAACCCAACATGGCACTCGATCCCAGGACCCTGAGATCATGACCTGAGCTGAAGGCAGATGCTTAACCAACTGAGTCACCCAGGCATCCCGCATATGTTTATACTTTTAAAACGGGGAGAATTATATGAAAATTAAGAAAAATAGATACTTATAATTAGAAATGAAAACTAGATTCGAAATTTGAATTTCAGACAATGTTTATGCTTTACATGAATTTAAAATTGAAGAGGGGAAAAAGCAACCTCTAAAATTTTTAAACGAACTAAGGGCACCTAGATGGCTCAGTTGGTTAAGCATCTGAATTTGGCTCAGGTCATGATCTCAAGGTCCTGGGATTGAGCCCCGCTCTACACTCAGTGGGAAGTCTGCTTGCTACTCTCCTGCCCTCCCCCTCTCCCCCACTTGTACTCTCACTCTCTAATAAATAAAACTTTAAAAAAAAATTTTTTTAAACAAACTGAAACAACTCAACCTGAGTATCAAGTTGCTGACACATGTATTCAGAAAAGAATTACTTCACATGATTTTAAAACATATTATTCTGACACTCTATCTCTAACACGTACAGTCTAAGGACAAAAAAGCCGTCTGAAAAAAATAAAAATACATAAGTAAATAAATAAATAAAACAAAAAAAAAGGACGTTCAAGAAGCTTAAACTGCATTCACTAGTTTGTTAGAAGTAATACTAAGATTATATTAATTTAAATCAGAAATCCTACATACCAAAATCTCAATGGCCTGAAAGAAGTGTGGAGAAGGGTTTTAAGGAGTGAATCTGTTTGTAACAGATTATATTTTAGGGGCCAAACCACCAAATATGTGACATGTGGATGTTATTTGAATTCTGATTCAAACAAACCAACATCTTTGAGAAAAAGATCTTTGAGACGATGGGGGAAATCTGAATATGGACTGAGTTTTAGATGGTATTAAGAAATTCCTATTAATTCTATGTATAATAATTAGTGATGTTTGTATTTTTTTAAATGCCTTATCCATTAGATAAATTTGAGGTATTTACAAGTGCAATGATTTGATACTGGGGTTTTCTCTAAAGCATTGCAACTAACAATAAAATAGGTGAAGGTGGTCAGATTAAGTAAGATTAGCAATGTTGGTAACTGTTGAGGTAGGGGCTTATTATACTATTTTATTCCTCAGTATCTTAAAATATTTCATACCAGTAAGTTTTTAAAGAAATAAACATATTCCCTTTCAATACAAATATCCTTTCCATCTTAATTATTTAGAGTCTGAATCCCTCAAAGATATAAAAATTCAAGTTAGTGCTACTGGGAAATGCAAAAGTTCTAATGAACTTAGGCAGTCATTTACCTGCAACATAATTCAGGAAAATCATCCTTGAATCTCAGGCCAGTTCTCAGCGTGGTCATCATCTTCACCCTCACAGAACTGACATGTTTTGGTCCCATCAACTTCATCAAAGACATCAAACTGTTCAAAGCCTATAAATTAAGTAGGGCTTTAAAATAAAGCCTATAAACAAGTTGGTAGGGGCAGATGAGCCCTAAGGACAAGATCCCACTCACACCTCAGAGTAGTACCTATGCTGTGGCAATGCAATGTCTAAATGTTGGCCAGTTCATTTTGTCCAAATTCTTATGTAAGAATTACAAACTTGAAAAATGTAAGCTGAATTCTGGTGTGTTTTTTTCTTGTGAAGGTAATTTGTTATTTTTGTCTTGGCAGTCCTCTAGAACAGTAATTTTCTTTTTCTTTCTTTCTTTTTAATTTTTTAAAGATTTTATTTAGTTATTTGACAGAGAGAGAGAGATCACAAGTAGGCAGAGAGGCAGGCAGAGAGGAGGAAGCAGGCTCCCTGCTAAGCAGGGAGCCTGATGCAGGGCTCGATCCCAGGACCCTGAGATAATGACCTGAGCCGAAGGCAGAGGCTTTAACTCACTGAGCCACCCAGGTGCTCCTGGAACAGTAATTTTCAAATTTATTAAGAATATAATACCTATTGTTTAATTTTCTTCATATTCATCCCAAACCACTATGTAACTGCATGTATTTTTGTCCTAATGGTACTAATTTCAAGATGCTCTGAATTTAGTAAAACAAACAAATTTAGTAAAACAAAACTGATGACATACCCAGAAAATTACGTACACATTTTATTGTAGAACACAGAATAGGACTTGTATCAGCAGCTCCAGGTTCTAATGAAAGGGTAAAGAAACTCTCTAGTCAACCTTAACTATGTGCCAAAACATGTAAGATTTTTATGGTTTAAAACACAAACTTAGTTTTCTTAGATTAGAGGTCATTCTCCCACTCTGGATAACAATAAGAAAGATTCCATGAAGATGAAACAGAAGTTGTCTGGAGGATTAAATTTACCAGTTGACACCAACAGAGTAAGTACTGGCTGTAGAAGTAGTTTAATATTGTGTCATGTCTGTCATGGCTCTTTAAGGTTATTAAGAGAAGAAGAGTACAGACTGAAATCAAAGCTTCTACTCATAGATCTTTTCTGTAATTTTACTGACTGTAGATATGGAAAGCAATAAAAAGGGAAATTTAATTAGTATCTAAAATTCTATCCTAATCTATGGACAAAAACTTCCAGTGGTGACCAACTGTTACAGCAGTCATAATGAAACTTCATTGTGCCAAACACATTTAAACATAAACTGACAAATACTGAAGTTACTTGACTTTATATAACCTAACATTTTTGGTTTTCAAAAACACCACGGGCCATGACTCAAAACACACCAATTTGGACCAACGAATTCAATAATGCAATTTTTGCTGAGCCATCAGAGATGCTAGTCTCTTCTTTTTTCACTGAGTTAGATGGTGTGATGACATGAGCCTAAAGCCATTGAGGTCATCACCAGGCACTTATGTAAAGAGCCAATCCAGGCACATTTGAGCTAAGAGATGAATTCTGAGAACATTGTGTCCAAAATCAAGTTATGCCCAAAGCTATATTATTCTTACATTTTTAGTCACAAAGCCAATAAATTCTTCTAAGCCAGTTTGGGTTAAAACTGGCTTTATAAACAAACAAAAAAAAACTGTAACTGATATAATTCCTCTTTTTAGACTCCCCAAAAGCATATAAAGGGATCGAGGGATTCAGAATATCATATATTTGATTATTTATCTTTTTTAAAATAAATATTTTATTTTGAAAAAATGCACAATTAATGACAAAAATAAACAAAATTACCAAGCTGCTCTAGGGAAAAGACTTCATTTGCATCTCAAACTGCATGCAAACCAGCACAGGGATTACTTTAGTGGAAAACTCTAATAAATACTAGTCCTGAGAGGCGCCTGGGGAGCTCAGTCATTAAGCGCCTGCTTTCAGCTCAGGTCATGATCCCGGGACCCTGGGATTGTGCCCCGCATTGGGCTCCCTGCTGAGCAGGAAGCCTGCTTCTCCCTCTCCCACTCCCCCTGCTGGTGTTTCTCTCTCGCTGTGTCTCTCTCTGCCAAAAAAAATAAATAAAATCTTAAAAAAAAAAAAGACTAGTACTGAAAGGACCAAGCAGAACACCAAATTATGAAGAGCCAGGGTTCTTGATAAGGAGTCTGCTAACTATATATATTTATTTCTTACCTTTGACTGTTTGTAGCTACAAGCAGAAGTCATGTCTCCTATAAATTCTATATGAATTCTAGCACTTTGCAACTTCATATCAGTACCTACCATTTTCTTATCTTCAATGCCAACACTGGAGCTCAGTAACTGCATGTTAAAAAAGGCCAAAATGCCCAACAACTTAGGTTGCAAATAATCAGCCTAATGAAAAAAAAAACAACACATAAAACAGATATTATGTAAGTTTTACACAGATCAAATTCCATAAATCAGCAATTTATTTAAATAACATAATTTCTATATTACCTATTGTTAGGATATTAGAAGTAATAAGCACTTAGTGGATTTTCTCTAAAAGTATATATTTTCCTATCTAGTATTTTAAAAATTAGTGAAACTGATTTATAATCATCATGAGAGTACAATGAGAAAATCATGAGCTTTTGAACTATGAAGTGTGCTGGGGGTGAGATCCTCAGGATTTGACTAACTGAAGGACCCAGAATGAAGAAGATATTTAATCTTAAGGAGAACAGAAAAAGACAAAGTGACTGTCCTTATCTAGAACATTCAGAATCAAGGCGGGGAAAAAAGTGCTTAAGTGAGGAAAAAACAACCTACAGAACCAATGGTCTGACACAGGGGTCAATATCCCCTGAGGTAACAATGGTAGAGGGGTACAAGGCCATGGGCATCAACAGTTATAGGCTAGCTATCACTGACCATGGCACTTTGGGTCTCCTGAAGTGAACAGGATTAATTTTTTCTTATAAGAGGGTCCTAGAGGAAAGGGGATGGGCTTTAAGTTAGCCAAACCTGGACCTGAATCCCAATTTTGACCTACCCAGTGTGTGATGCTGGGTAAGTTACTTAATCCCTCTGAGTCTGTAAAATGAAAAGACCCATTGCACAGAGATGATGTAGAGATTAAATAAGATAAAAAGCAGTAAGGACTGAGAAAATAGTAAAGTATTGCTTTTGCTGCAGGAGCCATTGAGGAGCAGCAGCCATGGCTCTGCACTACTCAGTGGCCATGGGCCTCAACAAGGGCCACAAGGTGACTAAACACGAACAAACCAAGGCAAAGAAGTTTCTGCAGGCACCTCATCAAGCACATCAAGTTTGTGTGGGACATGATATGAGAGGTATGTGGCTTCGCCCCATGTGGCAGCATGCAATGGAGCTGCTCAAGGTCTTCAAGGAAAAGCACACCCTCAAGTTCATCAAGAAAAGGACACACATCCATGCCAAGAGGAAGAGAAAGGAGCAGAGCAATGTCCTGGCAGCCATGAGGAAAGCAGCAGTGAAGAAGGACTGAACCCCTCTCCTCTGTATGTAATAAAGCCTTTTTGGAACTTGGAGATAAAAAGAATATAATAAAGTGTTACACTTAAGTTGTTAATATTATCACAAACTGGGAATGTGAGTACTCTGCAAAGAATATTCAAAATATTTATGCAGGGGCAAGAAAGATACAGGGGTGACTGGGTGGCTCAGTTGGTTAAGTGTCTTAACTTCGGCTCGGGTCATGATCCTGCAGTCCTGGGATCAAGCCCCACATCGGGCTCCTTGCTCTGTGGGGAGCGCTTCTCCCTCCCTCTCTCTCTCCCCCTGCTCATGCTCTCTTTCTTGCTCACTCCTTCTCTCAAATAAGTAAAGTATTAAAAATAATAATAATAAAATAAAGGATAAAGCAAAGTAGAGGGAAATAGCCAATAAAGCCTGAGTAGACAGTAAAAAATAAAGTATGGTATTAAAGAAGCCACAAGGGAAGGGACGGTCAGTTGTACTGAATACCACTGAAAGGCTAAATAAGATAGGAAAAGAGAAGTAGCCATTGGATTTGACATCAGGAAGACCGTTTTTGAACTGGGTAAGAATTTCGGTGGAATAGTGAGAAAAGAATTAGACTGACATGAACTAAAGAATGCAAGGGAAAACAGAAAGAAAAGATAGAAATCTTTCAAGATATTTTGCTGATTGCCCTTTGAGTTTCTTGAAGGAAGGCAATTAAAAAAAAAAAAAGACAGTAAACCGAAGCTTTATATGTATTTTTTCACATGAAGAAGTAAAATGACTGCACATACAAATTTAAGATAGGAAAAGATAAAAGGGAGTAACATAACTTCTAACTTTCCCTTAAATACAACTATGGACTTTATAGTTAGAACTGACAAGGTTAGTATGTCGTGACAAAGAGGTAGCAAGGGAAGGGGGGGAGTCACAAATGTATTCTAATCTACAGTTAAAAAGTAGTGAAGAAAACTTAATTTGAACATTTTACCCAGTGAATAAATAAAACCTATAATTATTTCAAAACACATATTTTTCAACACTAACATATGTTAATACCTTTCTGTGATCATTCAATTTAAATCATCAACCTTTCCAAATAAAAATCCCAATTTGAAATTTAATAAATCTCTAGCATTTGGAAGATGCATATAATACCTGTTTCTCCAATCTCACAATTATTACAAAAAGGTGAAAAACAAACAAAAAACCCAAATAACATTCCTTACCATTAATTCAGGTGATGTGATCTCTCTGGGACCCTGATATGGATCATCACTAGATGCAAATGAGGCAAGTATTGACAAACCATTGAAAACCTGTTGATAGTGTTCTCCAATACGTAGCAATAATTCATTATGCAATCCTTGGAAATCTTGTCTCAATAGACTTCCCAGTTCAATTTCTGTTTCATTCTAATCCAAAGACACATTAAAAAAAGGGGGGGGGGCTTTTGGAAGTAAGTATCTTGATTTTAACAGACTATTAGTAAATCAAGAGTTTTAGTTCACCTGACAAGATTTACTAATGGTATTTTAAAAGGTATTGGAAAAGGATTCTAATCATCTCAATTTCTCCAGATAGGTTTCCCACAGGTAATGAAGAAAAGTGATTAGACTTTATTTTCTAATAAAATTTTAAAAACGAAGTCCCAGTTTTCTTAAAACATCCTCAACTCATTATTCATAAATACATAATCCCTGAGAGGAAATACAGTATAGTGGCTTAGAGCAGTCTTTCTGGCCAAACTATTTGAATTTAAATTCCAGCTTTGTCACTTATTACTTTAGCTGTGACCTGGACAACTTAGCTAATTTGACCTCTCTCTGCCTTAGTTTTCTCAACGATAAAATGGAAAAATAATAGCATCTTTATCTCATTGGATAACTAATGAGGGCTAAGTGAAATGATCCATATAAGTTGTTTAGTAAAGTTCTGATATGTAGGAAAATATTATCATTCTACCCCAATAATATAGATATTCTTTCTCAAAATGAATGAGTATATTCAATATTCAAGAATTCTCATGTGGAAAGAAATCTATTGCTACTATATCATGAAACACATGAAATAAATTAACATCAGAGAAAACAGTCACAGACATATATCTGACAGTTTCTCCTGTTCCTGCACAGTCTCGTATTTTTTCAAAGATATTGCTACTGGGGTGCCTGGCTGGCCCAGTCGGTTAAGTATCCAACTCTTAATTTCTTTTCTTTTCTTCCTAAAGATGTTTTTATTTATTTGACAGAGAGAGACACAGCGAGAGAGGGAACACCAGCAGGGGGAGTGGGAGAGGGAGAAGCAGGCTTTCTGCCAAGCGAGGAGCCTGATTCAGGGCTCAATCCCAGGACCCCGGGATCATGACCTGAGCCAATGGCAGATGCTTAGCGAATGAGACACCCAGGTGCCCCTCCGACTCTTAATTTCGTCTCAGGTCATGATCTCAGGGTCCTGGAATAAAGCCAGCACCCCGCATTGGGCTCCACCGCTCAGCAGCAGGGAGTCTGCTTGTCCCTCTGCTCCTCCCTACTGCTCATGCACGCTCTCTCTCTCTCTCTCTCTCTCTCTCTCTCAAATAAATAAAATCTTAAAAAAGAAAAGATATTTTCTCCCTCTGCTCCCCGTCGTGTGCGCTTGCTCTCTCTCTCTAAAAAAATTTAATTAAAAAAAAAGAGATATCATTGCTAGTATGACACCAAAAAAGAAGTATAAACTGTAATTTTAAATTTAAAAAAACAAACAATACACTGGGCCACATTGTAATTAGAGTACTAACTAAACAAAACACTAACATGCTATAGCTGAGATCGCCTCTTCCTGTAAATATAATTACTTGCATGTCAACTTACAGCTCCAATCAAAAAATTCATTTTTTAAAAAAGATTTTACTTATTTATTTGAGAGAGAGAGAGAGTTAGTGAGCATAAGCACAAGCAGGGAGGAGGGAGAAGCAGGCTCCCCACTGAGCTGGGAGCCTGATAAAGGGTGTGATCCCAGGAGCCTGGGACTATGACCTGAACCAAAGGCAGATGCTTAATCAACTGAGCCACCAAGGTGCTCCTCTAATCAAAAAACTCTAAAATGAGGGGTGCCTGGCTGGCTCACTCAGAAAAACATGTGACTTTTGATCTTGAGGTGTGAGTTAAACCCCACAATGGGTGTAGAGACTACTAAAAAAAACTAAAACAAAAAAATTCTAAAATGAAATGAGTTGAGAACCTGATCCATGAATCGATGATTATCATATGCCACTATGGGGGAAATGATCAAAGAAAATAACAAAAGAATAATTCTATTTAATACGCTCATCTAGGCCCAAAATAAAACTTATTTACATATTATTTGTACTTATATTACTCTAGAATAAGCTATAAATTACCCACTCTCTGGGCGCCTGGGTGGCTCAGAGGGTTAAAGCCTCTGCCTTCGGCTCACGTCATGATCTCAGGGTCCATGGGATCGAGGCCTGCATCGGGCTCTCTGCTCAGCAGGGAGCCTGCTTCTCCCTCTCTCTCTGCCTGCTTCTCTGCCTACTTGTAATCTGATCTCTCTCTGTGACAAATAAATAAATAAAATCTTTAAAAAAAATAAAAAATAAAAATAAATTACCCACTCTCCTTCCTACAAGAATGTTAAAACAGCTTTCCTATATAATGCTAATTTAAACAAGAGTGAAATATACACAAACATTCAATTACCTTCAAATAATGAAGGGCACGTTCTAATTCATCCTTGGAACAGGAACAGACCAAATGAGAAAAAATATATTTGAAGTTATTTATTAAAATCTCTCTACGATTGACATTTAATTGTTTTCCTAAAGTTCGAATGAGAGCAGAAGCTGCAGGGCTTGCTTTGGCGGCAAGGTCAGGTAGCAGAACTTGTAATGTCCTCTGAAAAAGAAACACTACAATTACTAAAGACTACATTTGTCCAGGTAATAACATTCATATAAATTATGTGAAAAATATTTTAAAATGCCAAACAAATTTGGAGTCTATATGTGACATACTTAAATTCAGATTTACCATTTATCCATTCAACAGATATTTACTGAGCATCTACTATGATTCAGGCACTACAGGTATAGAAGCAAAAAAATGGCCAAGGTCCCTGACAGCAGAGTTCACATTGTAAGTAATGTAGAAACTAATAGATAAGTAAAGAAAATCATTTTTCATGAGTATGTGTTAAAATATACTCATGCTCTTAGGCAGAAGTTCAAGTTTGATTTATTATTTGAGCTAACCTGGATTTAGACAACAAGCAAGAGAAACCATAAATACAATATTTTCGTTGCTTTTTTTATTAAAAAGTTGAAAAAAATTAAAAAGTTGATGCTTCAATATTAATAAAACCATTTTAACACACTCATCATCCCAACGTGGCAAAAAATCTGTTTTGATTTTGGTCTATTTCCTTTAAGATCTTATTCGTTAAATATATACAAAATTCCAAACATAAAAGGGTTGGCCTTTCATTTATTCATTCAATATGTATCTAAAAAACACCTACTACATGTCAGTCACAATCCTAGGCACTGGAGATATAACAGTAAACAAGCCTCACGCCCTGCCCTCAGAGATGCTTATACCTTCCTTGTTTTATACCCTTCAATTTAATACTGAAATGAAGCTATTTTAACACTGATTTAACATCACAAGATAGTCTACAAAATATGAAAAATTACTATATTAATGGTTCATCCCATAATTGTCTATAACCTAAATATAAGACATTTAGTTTCTTTTCAGGCAGGGTTTTGTTTAGTTTTGCTACCTGGAAAAATGTTGCAATAAACACCTGCACTTTCTGGTTCCCAGAGTGAAATTACTGATTGAAAAGATAAGAATATCTTTATGATCCTTACCATATACTACCATATTTTCTTCCAGGATCTAACCAATTTACAAGCAATTTAACTTTGTTTAAAATATAATAATATTGTAGGGAAAAATACTCAGTTCTGACAGTGTGAATAATATCATAATTTATTAAGGATAATGATAACTTTGCCCTTGGAAAAAGTGAAGAAGATAATCTATTCCATCCATCTTGGAAACCTAACCCTAATGATATTTCGAAGGCTTCTCAAACCACTCCATACTACAAACTCTGTAATCTGAATTTGCAGAAGATCATATATACCAATAGTTTTGTACTTTATTATTCTAACTCCTTAAGGATAAAAATGACATTAGACTGTGCATTACCAATGGAACCAATCATAGCACTAAAGACATAAGGGCTCAGTCAACTGAATTAGTTAGCATTACTCAATTAGTATTAGCCTTTCAGGATAATTAACCATATAAAGTAATAACTCAAATTAACATGAACTTAAACTTTATATCAAAGTCAAAAGAAAACACGTAAATTTGAAAATCCAGGATCTATACGCTCTTCAATGTACTTGACAGATTTTCTTTAAAATAAAACTAGAATGGAATAAACACAAAATTCAAAACCTCGATAAAGTCAACTACGCCTTGCAACTTACAGTAAGGAAACGATTAAGATCAGGAAAGTCAAAAACATTGGCAATTTCAGACAAGGTATTTAAAGCCATTTCTCTCTGGTGAGCCACATCTTGTTTTCGCATCTCAGCATTCTGGCATGGAGTACTAGGAAGTGCTGTCATCTGACTGGAATGAAGGGATTCTACTAAAAACTAGAGCAAAAACAATTTGTTAATTTTCTTTCTTATTTATTTATTTATATTATTTGCCCCACAGGTACAGGTCTGTGAATCATCAGGCTTACACCTTTCACAGCACTCACCACAGCACAAACCCTCCCCAATGCCCATAACCCATCCACCCTATCCCTGCCCTCCCACACCAATTTGTTAATTTTCATACAAGGAAGGAAATTTAACAAATACTCTCAAAGTTAACATAAAGGACATTATCAGTGCTCTAAAAACATTACCTGAATTAGCTCATTCAATTTTTAACAACTTTAATGAGGTAGATTACGTCATAATCTCCCTTTTACAAATGAAGAAATCAGGTTTAGTTAAGAAATTTAAATTTACACCACTAACAGGGCAAAGCCAGTATTTAAACATATCCTAACATTTTCAACCATGAATTGAATCAACCTTTTTTGAAACAAAGTGCCTTATCCATAATATCAAGCCATAAAAAAGTTTATCACCACTAAAAGAAAGGCTAAAAAAGCATTTCTTAATAGATTAACAATAGAGCATAATGATTCAATATATTATCGTAAGATGATTTTTTCCCCCTCCCATTTATAATATACATCTTCAGACCAAGATCATAAAATATAAAGCCAGTAAGGTTTAGGTTCTCTTATTAAATAAACTGAATAAATCATTTAAAAAATATATCCTTTAGGGGCGGCTGGGCGGCTCAGTCGGTTAAGTGTCTGCCTTCAGCTCAGGTCATGATTCTCAGGGTCCTGGGATCAAGCACCACATCAGACTCCCTGCTCAGAGGGAAGTCTGCTTCTCCCATCGTCCCTCCCCTGTTCCTGTGTGCGCATTCTTTCTCTCTCAAATAATAAAATCTTAAAGAAAGAAAATGGATACACACATACACACAGATATTCTTTAAAGCAAGACAAATAAAAAATATACGTGTTTTTTTTTTTCTTAAACTCTTGCCAAGTACTGCTATTTCCTATAGTCAAGCCCAATCCTGACTCTTACCTGACAGATGGGTTTCTTATACTGGCTGAAAAAATTCTGTAGTTTAACACTCTTAGCTGCAACCAGAGCTCTGATTTCTGTATATGCTGCTCCAGAGACAGATGCTGACTTCGATAATAAACAATGCAATAAATGCAAAAGTGCAAAAGGTACCAAATCTCCTTTTGCTGCCCTAAAATTAAAAAAAGTTATCATCAATGTCTCAAATATAAATGGAAATCCATAAAAAAATACATGTTGATAATCTTTCTATATCATATCTGTCACACCACACTTCTAACACAAAGTAAACAAAAAAGGAAGTATACAAATGCTGCCAAATATACCTTCCAATATCGCCTGTTGTAAGAATCAAGGTATCCTTCAACTCATTATTCCTTGAGATTTGAGCATGTGTATATGCTTCCTTCATTCTTAAGACAAAAAGCTACAATAATAAAATTTACGAGTTAAAGAATTTTTTAGAGACAGGTTAATGAAGATACAAATGTTTAAAAATAAAAACTATCAACCTCTTTTATAAATCCATCTTCAGAGTCCAAGGATTCCAATATATGCTTGATATTTCCACTAAAAGCCACTCTAACATCCTTGTCTGGATCTTCCATTAAATTTAATAAAGTTCCAAGAACTATTTTCACATCTGTTTCATCTTCTCTAAAATCAAGGTGCTTACAAAGATGATACAGATTATCTATGAAAGCTAAAGGGTGAGAGCATGTTATACCTAATCAGCACATCAAATATCAAAGTTTTACAGTAAAAGAACCAATAAACAATATACAAAGATTTCTAACTTGCCTTTTAATGTCATTATTTAAATTAGTAGAGCACACAGAACTGTGGAAGATTAAATTGAATACTTACAAATTTAAATTTACTTTATACTTAAAAAAAATTATAATTTCAATCTAAAATAAAGTCCAAATTTTTTTAAAGTTATAAAATGACTAGTCACTTAGATTTTGTAGATCATTATATTTTAAGATAGACTTAAAAGCACATTTTACTAATCTGGGGTGCCTGGGTGGCTCACTCGGTTAAGTGTCCGACTTGATATGGGTCAGGTCATGATTTCAGGGTTGTGAGATTGAGCCCCACATCAGGCTCCTTGCTGGATGTGGAGCCTGATTGAGATTCTCTCTCCCTCTGCCCCTCCCCACCTTCTAAAAAGATTTTAAAAAGGGCAGCACATTTCACTAATCCAAAGAACTGTGAACTGAGGGCAATCTTAGCCTTACTGTTAATCTTACATTACAAGATTTACGAAGTCCTAGAAACTACCTAGTATTTATTTTTTTGAAAACTTGAGAACAAGTTGCAATTTACCACCCAAATGTATCTTACAAGTATTTATGTAAATCTCATGCTCTCAACATACTCATATATCATTACCACTGGAAAAGTGGCTAAGAAGATACAGCCTATATACAGCCCTTAGCCTGGCAAAGCATTTAATTATTTGAAGTTCTGAAAGTCCAAGGTAGTGGCAGGGGACACATTAAGAAGGTCCCTGGTATCACTAAGGAGGATATAGAATATTGAACCTCATGATACTGAACCAAACACCAGGTATCCCCAAGTAGGCTATCATATCAAATGAGCATTTAAAAATCCAAAAATTACTTCCCTTGTTAGTTCTGTGAAATAGTCTAATACCAGATATTCCATTTATAAGTTATCATTACATGACTATTGAATCACACATGTCTAATTTTTTAAGGCTTCAAGCTAATTCTATCACTGATTTAAAAAACAGGTTAAAAGGTTTTAAAGTAGGATGCCTGGGTGGCTCAGTTGGTTAAATGTATGCCTTCGGCTCAGGTAATAAGCCTAGGATCCTGGGATTGAGCCCCATGTTGGGCTCCCTGCTCAGCAGGGAATCTGCTTCTCCCTCTCCCTATGCCTCCGCCCCCAACTCTTGCACATGATCTCTCTTTCTCTCAAATAAATAAAATCTTAAAAAAAAAAACGGTTTTAAAGTATTAGATAAATCATAACAAATCACTCACCAAGTTTCACTGGACTAGGTGTTTTTTTTTTCAGTAGGAAAAGGAAAGGCTTGCAAATAGAAGCTTTTAGTTGAGAAGATGAACATTCGTGTTGAGAAGTGACTTTTAGGCTTTTACAGAAGAGGTCAATATGTCCATGTTCAGAGAAAGGTTCTGTTAAAGAACTTGTCAAACAAAACACGCCATGAAGTGTACAGACGAGCTGACCAAGAATAGAGGCAAATTCTTTCTTGACAATGTCAGAATCATCTTTGACTTTATCTCTGGGGAGAAAAAAGAAAAGGTACTAACTAAACTTTGCTTTATTTTGTGGTTCAAATAGTCTTGCTTAATTTGGGGTAAAAGTAATGGTAAGACAAAGCCTAGAAGAAAATTTAAATTTTAAAACTAAAATCAACATTTGCTCTCTATATACCCACCAATATACATATATTTCCATATATAATGATTTTTCCAATCAAGTTATATATTCAAATTAAAATATTAATACGTACATAAGAATCTTGGGAACTCTGTTACATGAATTCTGCTGCTGCAGTAAGATAAAAAATCCATTAACACAACTAGCCCGGATTACTTCATGGGAGCTCTGTAGGGCCCAGGTATAAACTGCTGTTCTCCATTCAAGGAATACTCTTCTCGGAAACAAAGTTAGAAGAAATACACACCGTGACTGTGCCTGTGGTGCTGAAAAAATTAAGTTTATTAAACAAGACTTCTAAGTGTTAATTTTATTTATATATGTATGTATACACATATTCATTTCATATATGTATTCATTCTTTGTTGTAAAGTAACATTTAAAATACATATCATATTTAATTAAAAGCTCTTTTCTCAAAAATAAAAGCATGTGCACTGAAAAAGGTCTATGTACAATCTTACTGGAAAACCAGAGAAATGCAACTAAAAATAATACCCATCAGACAGTAAAAAATTATTTCTTTTAGTTACCATTTCAACACTTTTTTTTTTTTTTGACAGCAAACATTTTAAAGTCTGACAAAGTGAGGATGCTAGACAATAGGAACTCTCATATTCTACTAAGAGGAATGTAAACTGGAATGGCATGTTTGGAGAACAATGTTGTAGAATAGAGCTGGATGTGCAAATCCTATAATCTGTTCAATTCGTTACTTTTTACAAGTCTAATTTCTTTTTGAATTGGTAAAAAATTACTGCCTCTTTTAATTATTGAAAAAAAGAGCAACGTGTTAGAAGTCCCACATAAAGATGAGTTAAACCACAAACACACAGAATTTTGTGAGCACTTACAGTAGCTATCTGAAATCCTCTGGCTTAATGCTAAAAGATCAGTGGCAAATGTGGTCAACTTTAAAGAGCCATCATCAGAATGGGAATGAATCCATGGAAGTGAGAGCATTCCACATAAATCTTCCAGAATATGATCTTCAAAAGAAGTTTTCACTACAGAAACACACAGCAGGTGATTAATTATCTTTTTCCTTAATCATATTTACCTGTACCTTTTTTTTCTTATAATAAAAATAAGTATTCTAAATATCAGGTGGGATTATAGCATTCAATAAACAAATGTTCTTAATATAGATACGATGTTCTGACATCTGGGAATCCAAAGAAATTAAATGTGACTTTATAAAAATAAGCATCCATGTATTTTTTTAGAAGGATCATAACATTCTTCAGAAATTCTCAAAAAACTTAATAGTTATAAATTATTTCTATAGGCTGAAAAAGAATAATAAACCAAAATATTACACAGAAAAATTTGGAACTTAGAAATTACTGAATGAATTGCTGAATGAATAACTGAATTACTGAAATAGAACGAGAACTAAAATCAAGAAAAAACTGTTGGGTATTCCAAACATTTGTACATTTATGCCTTAGGCAAAAGGGAACCTATTTCTATACTGATGATCTTTAAAGGTTATTTTGTTTTACTGTTTATTTATACTCACTGTGAATATAAATCAGAGCATCATATATTTTCACCACTTTATCAATAACTGCCTCCAGGTCAGGCTTCTGAACAGATTCTAACAAACTCCTACAGCTCTTAAGCACTTTTGTGTAAAAATCCAAAGACATCCAAGTTATCTCTACTGAAGGTTTCTTCTTACATTTCTGTTGACAGTCCTTGAAATTATGGCTGCAGTTAAAACATTTTAAAAACACAGAATTACAATGAATTTTGTTAGTCCAGCCTAATATTGAAGTAAGCCAAAAGAAACTGTGAGTATAAAACAAACGTAAGTTTAAACCAATTCAAAGTAAATATGCAAATCAATTAATATGCCATTATTATTTTAAGTTTAAACTCTTTATGTCAGTCTAAATCACTCAGGATTTGGTAATTAACATTAATGCAGGACATTTAAATATGTTATCACCAGGCTTAAAAATGACAGAAAGTATCCCTGCATAATTATTAACTGCCTCACTAAACCCTTTAATAATAGAAGAGCAGATTGCAGCCTAATCATCTATTTCTTCGGGTTGTCTCAAATTCCAAATTGAATGCAGTCTGAATTAATATAATCTCTTTAAAATCTCCTTCATAACTTTTTATTGGCTAGCTAAGAGTCAGAAAATAACAGAATAAATGATCATGTAAAAAACTAACAAAGAGTTTTGGTCTGTAACTTGACAGTAAAAGTAAGACTAAATCTTCAGGGAAGATTCATACTTGTTTCTTCTGATAGAATAATTAAACTATATTAAGAATACCAAACTGAAAACATACTTCTAATGAGTTCTAAATCCCTACTCTTATTATCAAAAGGAAATGTTCTTTTGACTAAATGTTTGACTAAAACAACATTGGATTTTGAGTTATATAAAAATGTGCTCTGCTACTTTCTAATCACGTATGCCCAGGAAACTTAGTTTTGGCTTCAGACAAAAATAGTCTTGTTAGAGGAAGCAATCAAGAGGATGACCACCAGTTGACCCTCACGCTGGACCCAGGCCATCAAGAGTCTCTCACCCCTTCCCCTGTCCTTGGAATGTACACTCTGCCTACTGGTTCCACGGTGCGAGCTGTTCCAAGCACACAGCCTTGGGAGTGAGGTGTTGTTGAGACTATGTGGACTGTACATGACTTAACCTCATTAAGTCCTCCATATAAACTTCTAAGATTCTGGAAAGTGAGCTGAGAGATCATTTTTGTCTTTCATAGCTGCCTGAGACAAGCCTTGTAAGTAAGTTCTCTTATAAAACCTGCTACCTACCAATCTGGAGTGGTCTGCCTCTTTCTTCAGTCTCTCCTTACCCTGTGCATATAGGAACAATTTACGAAACAAAAACCTCAATTTCTCTAAGCCTCAATCTCCAATTTGCGAAGTAGGTATAATAGCATTTAACTTACAGAACTGTTATGAAGATTAAATAATATATGTATAGTACTTAATACAATACCTAGCATTTAGCAGGTGCTCAATAAAAAACAAATTTCCATTTCACTGAAATGTCTGTGTTTTAAGGTCACACAAATTGAGCAAATAATGAGGTCTCCTAAAGCAATAAATCCAAATTTATTACAGACAACCCACCCAAAAAGTACAAGTTGTTTTACCAGTCTATGTTTTGATGAGAACAATGAACCGTACACAGAGCAGTCAGCTGTAGGACAACAGTGATTCCTTCTAAAGTTGCGATAACAGGATTCTTTAGACTACCATATTCAAGGAAAATCTGAAGGGACTCAGCTTTCTGTTTCAGGGCACTCCATAATATGCTCTTTTTGTTCATATCCACCTGTTTAATTCTGTAATTAATTATAACCATAATATAAAGATATTCATATTTAATATAAATTTGGTTTAAATATAAAATTGGTTCAATTAAAACAACTTTTAGGGCTAATTGAAATATGGGAATTCTCTGATCACATTTGTTGACATATTTAAGTTTATTTGTTAACATATTTTAAATTGCTGAATATATAATCTCAGAGATTTTTTTAGATATTAAGAGGTTAAATCAGACAGGCAAGTAAAAACTTAAAAAATCTTTTAAGTAACAATACGTAGCCATGTTATCTTTCACATTAGAATGGACTACACATATTAAAATACTCAAGCATTCCTTTGACTACTTTAAAAAGAACAATTGCTGTGTATTTAAGTCAAAGCACTTAACTAAAGGTGATTTTTAAAAGTGAATAAAGTTTTATTAAATGCCTAAATACAAACTGAATGAAGGTCATACTCCTCAGTCTGTTTTGGTGGTCTTTTGGAAGAGTTTAGAGATGAGCTGAGTCGACGCCTTTTGGCTGATATTTCATCACTGTTACTGCTGAGGTTTTCCTGTTGAATTTGGAATTGAACCTCCTCAATGATTTCCACACTTTCCATTTTTAAGGCTGCATAAAGTGGGCCCAACAAATACTGCGAAAGTAAAAATAATTTCAAAAAGTGCCTTAGGAAATATATTATTCAAAGACTGCAAAAATTCATTAGGTTTTAAGTTTTCTATTAGGGTAAACTATTTTCAGAGTCTCATCAGGTAAAGCAAAGACCTAAGTTAATCTATATAATTTCACAGTCTAGAAATAGACATATATATGATTCTGTATCTAGAACTATGGTTCTATAGACCTAAAAGTCTTCAGACAAATTCTCCTTCTAACTCGTTTTTCCCTCTGTCAAAATTCTACAAAGTGGGGATCCTGGGTGGCTCCGTTGGTTAAACATCTGCCTTTGGCTCAGGTCATGATCCTAGAGTCCTGGGATCAAGCCTCACATCGGGCTCCCTCTGCCCCTCCCCCTGCTTGTACTTGCTCTCTCCTTCTCTCTCAAATAAGTGAACAAAATCTTTATTTAAAAAATGCTACAAAGAAAAACTCTATAAGGGAATTACTAACCTCTTTCATACTACAAATCCAGCAACTTACAGGTAAAATATTTACCCAAATTACTGTATATTTTTTATTGTACTGCCTGTCTCTCACAGTGTGAATAAGAAAAAAGGCATAATTTGGGATGATTAGTACTATGTACCCATAGGTTTTCTAAATGTGATTGAATATAACTTGTCAGAGATAAAATCTAAGTGAGTGCTTGAAGTTTTTGCAATTAAGTTGCTAACTGGTCCCCTTTTAATTTATAATGCACTAAATATACTTACGCTTCACAAATTCTACTTTAAAACATTCTACTCCATTGGCAGTTCACTACCAACAGTGAAATCCTTCTCAAATCAAAGTAAAAGTCCATGATAAGGAGCCAAAGTGGATTGTGAAAAAAATCATTCCATTCTGAATGTTATTAACAAAGATATTCTATTTTCTCATCATTATATCTTACATATATGCATACACTTACTTTATAAAAAAAATACTCATCAAGTAACCTTAAAAATGACTTACCTCTGCATCTACCTGAAATCCAAGCACATCCACAAGAGCTCTACAAATGTTTCTCACATAAACCTTCCTGACCTGTAAAGCAGATTCATACCCAGCTGGCACATATTTAAGAAAATACTGCAGTAAGTGGCACAAAGCTGTTTTTAGCAAATCAGACTTAAGCTGCATAAGCACACCATCTTCAAACATGACACAGAGTTTTTCCAGCAGCATATTTAAATAGACAGGTTCAATATTTCTATAAGCTTCTAATTCAAAAGGGAACAGTGTTTTTATCAACTTTGATAATGGTTCTTCATAGAGTTTCAACTGGTCAGCATCCATTTCTATAAGATGTTTTAATAATCCCAAAAAAGAGTTGAAGAAAGTGCTGGCTGGTTGTGCTGGTAATCCTCCAAGCTCAAAGAGTTCAGTTAAAAGGGTAATTGCTAAGGATTTAATTTTTGGACTACCATACTCTAGCAGAACACAACCTATCCGCCAAAGAAAGAGTTCTTGCCTTCTGAAAAACACAACTGCAACAATACGAATAAGAACTGTTAATAAAGTGACTTCAATAAATTCTAAATTTTGCATGTTCATGAATTGCAAAGGAGCTGGTTGTAAATATCCCACATGTTCATCTAATTGACTTAAAAATCGGCTAACTAGCACTGGCCATTCCACAACGTGTCCCATTGCATTTTTTCTATGGAGGTAAATGACGTCTTCAAAAAGATGTAGTAATTCCTTTGTCAGTATTCCAAAAATTGCAGGGTTCTTGCTTTTAAAAAGAAATAATAATGAGCAGATAACTTCACAGATTTTCTTGTGTAATATATGACAGGATGGAGTTGCTGCAATCCGCAGAAGTCTTGTTATGATCCAATTACTGAATTCTTTGAAATAAACAAAAAGATATTAAATAAGTACACCAGAAATGCTAATTAATTTGCTAAATCCCTGATGATTCATTTTTAATTTTTTTTAAAGATTTCATTTATTTTGACAGCTAGAGAGAGAGAAAGAGAGAGTGCGTGCGCACAATCAGGGAGAGGGGCAGAGGCAGAGGGAGAAGCAGACTCCCTTCTGAGCAAGGAGCCCGGGAACATGACCTGAGCCAAATGCAGACGCTTAACCTACTGAACCACCCAGGCATCCCGATTCATTTTTATTTTATTTATTTATTTATTTTTAAAGATTTTATTTATTTATTTGACAGAGACAGATTACAAGTAGGCAGAGAGAGAGGAGGAAGCAGGCTCCCTACTGAGCAGAGAGCCCGATGCGGGCCTCGATCCCAGGACCCTGAGATCATGACCTGAGCTGAAAGCAGAGGCTTTAACCCACTGAGCCTCCCAGGCACCCTTTAGTAAAACACTAACAAAACAGTCTAAAACATTCTCTACACAATGGAGATATGGTAATTTAGTACCAATTTTGGAGTCAGACAAAGTCCTAACTTTCCACTTACAAGCTGTGTGAACCTTGGTAACTTCATCTATAAGGAGGGAATAATGAGGGTTACCATGAGGATCAAGTATGATGATATACATGAAATTCTCAGGATAGTGCTTGAAGTTCAACAAATGGTTACTATTATTATTCCTTCAACAAACATTTATTGAGTGCCAACTCTGTCCCAAGTGCACAAAAACAAATCAATCAGTCTTCATGAATCTTATAATAGTTTCTCAAACTAAGAGATACATTTTATATCATGACCCAGTCTACATATGCATATTTATTTTATTTAAATATATGAAACAAAAGTTTCATGAAAAAGTATTCATTACATGCAATGTATTATGATATTTTCTGGTCTATTATATTTTATTTTCATAACCTACTAAGAGGTTGTGACCTATTGCTTAAAAAAGTATGATGAAGGGGCACCCTGGGTGGCTTAGTCAGTTAAGTGTCTGCCTTTGGCTTAGGTCATGACACCAGTGCCCTGGGATCAAGCCCCACAAGGGAGCTGCCTGCTCAGTGAGGAGTCTGCTTCTCCCTCTTCCTATCACCCTCCCTCTGCTAGTACTCTCATGCTCTCTCTCAAATGAATAACAAAATCCTTAAAAAAAAAAAATAAAAAAGGTGGCAAAGAATACAAACAGGTTTTATAATCCAGTTTAGTAACCACTGTGATAGAAGAAATGCAGAACACTGTACTAACGGAGCATAAAGAAGGAGCAACTATGCCAGTGCTATGGCAGGCAGTCAGGAATTCTAGTCACAAAAAATTTTTTGGAGGACATGCTATCAAAGTTGAATATTGAATTTCAAGTAAAAAATTTTTAAATACCCTACACATTGTACAGAAAAAAAAAGTTATCTGCTTACATCTCTTTACACAGAAGCCAATAAAGGGACAAAAGTAGTGGGAACAATAAGGGTAAAGCCTAGAAAAAAGCTTCAACACGTAGGAGTCAGCAAAATTGTTTTTAAAGGGTTAGAGAAGAAATATTTTAGGCATGAAATATTTATGGCCTCCATGTCAATTACTCAATGCTGCCTTTCTAGTAGTTATAGGCAATAAGGAAATTCAATGAGTAAAAACACGGATTTTCCAATAAAACTTTGTTTTCAAAAACAGGCAGCCAGCCTGTGGGCCACAGATTGTTAATGCCTGCTCTAAAAGAGATTATCAAGAACAGAAAAAAGAAAACTGCTTAAGTGTTTGATAGCAAATGAACAAATCTGATTATTTCTATTCCATCCTGGGTACCTACTTCATAACAAAAGAAAATAAAGATGCATAAAACAAAACTAACCATTATCATTTTGCTCCCTGAAATTTAGAGCAAATATGACCAAAATATGCATAAAATGTATGTTATATTTCAGAAGAGCAGAAGAAGGTAGATTTCATAAAACCAAATGCAAATGAATGCACAAATAGCAGGACTTACCAATACAATTGCCTTTGGCCTCATTTTGGCCTTGGCTTCCATTCACATTTACAAACATAAGTGGGGAGGACTTCATTATATGCTGGATGAAATCAAGCAACATCACGGAGGTTGGCTGAGAGTCAGTTTTCTTTACAAGTTCAACAGCAACTAAAATAAAAGATTCATTTTAAAGAGTCATGACAAATTAGATGGCAGTCCTTCTGTTAAAAAACTAGACTTTGGTGACCAGAACTGTATCCAGTATAGTATTCATGATAAATTGATGGGACTAAACTCTATGATCCTATCTAATTTTAAATGTTTAATAATCATGTACATTCATCTATTACACACCCATTCACCAAATATAGATTAAAGACCTACAATATGCCTGGCACTGTACTAAAATCTGAGTGGGGTAAAAAAACTTAACCTGATTAGGCGAGGGAATCTGACAAACTAATAATTATAATATGGTATGTTAACTGCACTAACCCACAATAGAGAAAACAAGTGTCTGTGAAGATGCTGTGAAGGAATTATTTCCTGGATGATGAGATTCTGGTCAGAGAGGGGAAGGCAAGTGGTCTAAACAAGGAGAGTACACACCTTGCAAATATTCAATAGTCCTTTGTTATTTTTCAGCAACTCTTAATTTTGTAGATTGGAAAAAGGAAGGCTAACTGCCTATTTTAAGTCATAGTATCTGTGCCGAATTTGGAAGTAAGTTTATACACTACGAGCCAAATGCTACTCTATATTACCTCTTCCATGTGATTTTAACAGATAGGACAAATGTGACACCATCTTACAGGGTTGGTAATATTTGTCTTTTAGACTGCCACAAACAGGAGTTGCTTCAACAACTCACAAGATCTTACTACCTCCCACAGAATCACCAACTCTTAGTGTTTTTAAATGATATTTGTTTCTTAACCACTAGTCTAAGACCTAGCTAAAACAGGGTCCACATCATTAGAAATGGCCAACTATTTTTTATCTATTACATCAAAGAACGCCATAGTAAGCAGCAGAAAATCCAAACAGGAATACAGAATTACTTTAAATCCCTAAATCACATTATGTAGTAAGTTAATTTTCTAAGTAAGTTTTCTGAAAATAGTAACTATCATTAATACTAATTCTATATTTAAAACTACATGGAGAAAAATGCTTGCATAATGTTGTATATATGGAAAAGAAAACAATTTAATTCATAAAATTCATATAAGAAATTACTGTTTCTTACCAACATTTACATCTGTAAGTATTCGGTCTATAAACTGACATAAAATTTGTCTTGGCTTCTGTACAACTGTATTATATTCCTCTGGACTGGCACTAAAATACAAATAAAAAGTTTTTAAGCCTTAAGGAGACTTACAATTTCATTCGTAAAAAATTCTCTAAATTTGAATTTATCAAATGTAGTTTTAATGTTGACATCCATTGTCCCCTTCTGTTCAAAAATGAAAGTCTAAATACATGTCACTGATTTAGAAGGAAAAAAAACATGTTAAATGATACCAGAGGCATCCAATATGCAAAATCTAGACCTGCCCTGCCCAAATTAATAGCCATTATTTATGTAGCTATCGAGCACTTGAAATGTGATTAGCCAAATTGAGATGTGCTTTAAGTATAAAATATACATTGATTTTAAATATTTGGTACCAGAAAATGTATATTTCATTAATAATTCTCTATTTAGTTACATGTAGAAATAATAGAAATACTGAGTTACATAAAATATATCATTAAAAATTACTTTCACCTATTTTCTTTTTATGTTTTGTCATGTGGCTACTAGAAAATTTTTAACTATACACATGGCTTGCATTTTATTCATATTTAACTGTTGATCTAGACTTTTGGAAAATCTATAGAACAGTTTCTTCGACAATTGAATTTCAAAGGAAAAAAGAGGAGAAACCTATATCAAAGACTTAAGAGCCATATCAATCAATTACAATCTATGATCCTAAAATGAATTCTGATTTAAAAAACTAAAAAACCAAACAAAAAAACAAAAAATAAAACTACTAGCAAATTATATATGACAATTGGGAAAATTTAAACAGAGGCTAGATATTTGATGTTATTAAGAAATCATTCTTAGGTGTGATAATGGTATTATGGTATGTTTAAAAGTCTTTATCCTTTACAGATAAATATTGATATTTATAGATGAAATGATGTCTCAAATTTGCTTCCAAGTAATCCAAGTTGAGAGGAAGAGGGCCAAGAATTGATAATTAATGGGTTAAATGGGCAACTGATATATCATTTTCCCTTCTTTTTGATGTTTGAAATTTTCCACAATGAAAATTCAATAAAATATTAGGGAAATTACATATATTGAGTACTAGGACCAATCAAAAATAAATATTAAGACATAATAATTAAGCAGAGTAACTTTTTTTTTTAAAGATTTTATTTATTTATTTGACAGAGAGAGAGAGAGAGAGAGAGAGAGNCTAGGACCAATCAAAAATAAATATTAAGACATAATAATTAAGCAGAGTAACTTTTTTTTTTAAAGATTTTATTTATTTATTTGACAGAGAGAGAGAGAGAGAGAGAGATTACAAGTAGGCAGAGAGGCAGGCAGAGGGAGAGGAGGAAGCAGGCTCCCTGCCGAGCAGAGAGCCCGATGTGGGCCTCAATCCCAGGACGCTGAGATCATGACCTGAGCCGAAGGCAGAGGCTTTAACCCACTGAGCCACCCAGGCGCCCTAAGCAGAGTAACTTTATCTTAGAATCCTGAATGAACTGAACTGAAGCTCCATGATCTGGTATAAACCAGCACAGAACTGAATATAAGAATATAGTAGAAAGTCTATATTCTACCACACTGGATGAGGAATTATACAGTCATTCATAGAAACAACAACCATTTATTGAGCACCTATAACATGCCACACTAAATACCAGAAACTACCGCTGGGGGAGGTAAAAGACAAGTTAGTGGAGGAGACTGGTAAATCAACCTAGGCCTCTATCCAGGGTGGATTGTGAGGCATTAACACAGAAGGAAGCACAGGTCTGGGGAGAAAACAAAACCTGTTTTAGAAATACTGAATTTAGGGTCTCAAGTGAACAACTAAGTGGGATGCACAAAAGACTGTTGAAATTAAAGTTCCAGTTCTCAAGAGGTGCCAGGTTGGCTCAGTTAATAGAGCCTGTGAGGCTTGATGTCCGGGTGGTAAATTCAAGCCCCACAATGGGCGTAGAGTTTATGGAAAAAAAAATTTTTTTTAAAGCTCTAGTCCTCAAGAAATATCCTAGAAATATAAACAGCCTAGACAGAAACTGCCTAGAGATATAGATTATCATTATATAACTATACCTATCAAACAAGGCTGAATACATTGTCTATATTACTGCATATTTCACAAGCAGTATGATAGCTATATTAAACCCTAACTTGCATACAAGGAAGCTGACATTCACGGAAATTATATAATCTAACACTGCTATAGCTTGTGGTAGTAGAAGCCTTGAAAATTAGTGCACTATAAGAAGTAATAAGGAAGCCAAAGAGAGAACCCTACATTATTAAAGTCAAAGGGGCCATGAAGGACAAAGGGAAAGAGCCAGAAAAACCAAACGAAAAACCTTAGGAGGCATGTTCTAGAAACCAAGGTTAGAATTTCAAAGAGGGACATCGAGACAGGATCAAATTAAATTTGTTTGTTAAAATGTCCTTTGAATATATTTTTTATTATGGTCAGATATACTTAACATAAAATTTATTTTAACCATTTTAATTGTACAATTCCATGGCAT
Organism: Ailurus styani; assembly: GCA_002007465.1. Taxonomy (NCBI): domain Eukaryota; kingdom Metazoa; phylum Chordata; class Mammalia; order Carnivora; family Ailuridae; genus Ailurus; species Ailurus styani. Next base: position 2,057,199 of record LNAC01000065.1, read on the forward strand.
TTAGTGTATTTACATTATTCTATACCATCACCACCACCTCCAGAACTTTTTTATATTCCCAAGCTGGAACTACTAAGTTACTAAAATTACCAAATACTGACAAGTAATATAAACTCTAGGTATACAGAATCAAAGACCAAGTGGTTATATTTGTACATGAAAGTGAAACAAACTTAGTGCTATTTATCTTATTATTTAAACTAGCCTTGGCCCATAGAAATAATGCAAGTTACATGTGCAAATCAAATTTTTCTAAGTAGCCACATTAAGAATAGAAAGAGGGCACCTGGGTGGTTCAGTGGGTTAAAGCCTCTGCTTTCAGCTCAGGTCATGATCTCAGGGTCCCAGGATCGAGGCCCGCATCGGGCTCCCTGCTCAGCGGGTAGCCTGCTTCCTCCTCTCTCTCTGCCTGCCTCTCTGCCTACTTGTGATCTGATCTCTCTCTCTCTGTCAAATAAACAAATAAAATCTTAAAAAAAAAAAATAGAAACAGCAATTTTCATAACAATATATCTAAAATATTATTTGAACATGTAATCAATATTAAAATTACTAAAGAGACTGTTTTAACTCTATTTTTTTTTGATACTTACTCTTTGAAACCCAGTGTGTATCCTACATTTACAGAACATCTCAATTTAGACAAGCCATATGTGGCTATACTGGGCGAGTGGCTATCATATTACACAACACCACGGATTTAAATGTAACAAAAAGTTTTAAAAGTCTAAAATTACAAGGTAACGTCAATTGTTTTAGACAAAGTCAAGAGAATTTGTCTTTATAAACCAAGTGTAATTTGGCAAGTATGATTTAGAAATGTAAAATGAGGAGGTGTTGGGAGAGGAATCAGGACTGTGGGTGGTAGTGAGTTTTCTACAAAGTTTAATTTCCTATAAAGACAATTTATGTCATTTTTATCAAAATTTTTGACACAAAATCAATTTTTGTCATTTTTATAAAAAAAATTTTTTTAAAGCAGGCTCTCCGTCCAACGTGGGGCTTGAACTCACAATCCCAAAATCAAGTCACACATCTATCAACTCAGGCAGTCAGGCGCCCCATTTTTATCAGTTTTTTTAAAAAGGTAAATTAATTATCATTCATTAGATGTACTATTTGAATACTCACTCATGGGAGAGTGAGCATTTCTTTTTATACAACCTCCACCTTGGAACTGACCTAAGAGGGTATGCTTAGGAGGAAATTTAAGTATCATCTGAAGGTTGGATACATTAGCAAATACTTGATTACCTCCTCTGGGGCAAGAATCAAATACCAGGTTAACCAAGATATCATGCATCAACCCTAAAAAAATTTGCAGATTAAAAGTTATAAAAGTAAATAGGTAATTTTAACACAGCATGGTTAAGTATTAGTAGAGCCAAGACAGAGCACAAGAAGGACACTCAGCCCTGAGCAGAGCCTATCAGTCCAGGCTCCCTACAGGAAGTGATACAAAGTTAAGTCCCTAAGGGCAGATAAAATAAGGGAAAGGAGGAAGTATTCCAACCAGATGAAACACCAAGTGCAAAGGCTCAGGAACAAGAACACAGGCTGTTCTAGAAACTGTAAAGAGTTCTATATGGCTAAAGAAGAGGCAGTAAATTGGAGATGAAGCTAAAGAAAAACTATAAGGTCAAAGCTTAAAGAACCAACTAAAGAGTCTGGATTTTGTACTGAAGACAATGAAGACATTGAAAGGTTCTAAAAGTAGGACAGTGAAAGGTAAGCGTTTTTAAAATTTGAATTCAATTATGTTATTTCCCTGTTCAAAACATTCTAATGGTTTCCCACTGCACTTAAATCTAATTCCTTATTTTGGCCTATAGGGTACTAAAAGGGATCTGGCCCATGGCTACTCTTCCACTACTTAGCTCACACCCGTCCCTTCTTTATTTCCTATGGTTTCATCCTTCTTCCTATTCTTTAAAAAACATAGGCTCATTCCCACCTAGAGACCCTTAAACTTCCCAATCTCAGACACTTCTCCCAGTTTCACATGAAACTGGCTTCTTCTTCCATTCAAATCTCCTCTAATGGCTAACGTTAATGCTTCCCAGATTCCATCTCCCTCCCATTCCCCACTAAATATTTTATTTATTTTTCTTTATTTTTTTAAATTAATTATTTTTTATTAACATATAATGCATTATTTGTTTCAGGGGTACAGGTCTGTGAATCATCAGTCTTACACAATTCACAGCACTTACCATAGCACATACCCTCCCCAATGTCCATCATCCATCCACCCTATCCCTTCCCCCATCCCCCCAGCAACCCTCAGTTTGTTTTCTGAGATTAAGAGTCTTTTATGGTTTGTCTCCCTCCCTGGTCCCATCTTGTTTCATTTTTCTCTCCCTTTTCCCCATGAACCCCCACCCCGCCTCTCAAAATTCCTCATATCAGAGAGATCATATGATAATTTTCTTTCTCTGATTGACTTATTTCACTTAGCATAATATCTTCTAGTTCCATCCATGTTATTGCAAATAGCAAGGTTTTTGATGACTGCATAGTATTCTATTGACCATATATGCCACATCTTCTTTATCCATTCATGTGTTGATGGACATCTAGGCTCTTTCCATAGTTTGGCTATTGCGGATATTGCAGCTATAAACATTTGGGTGCACATGCCCTTTCAGATCACATTTCTATCTTCAGGATAAATACCGAGTCCCATTTAATATTTTAATAGTAACTATCATTATCTGAAAATATCTTGTAATTACGAAGTAATTTTATTTTTTTTTTTTATTTTTTTTTTTTTTTAAAGATTTTTTATTTATTCATTTGACACAGAGAGAGAGATTACAAGNCTATTGCGGATATTGCAGCTATAAACATTTGGGTGCACATGCCCTTTCAGATCACATTTCTATCTTCAGGATAAATACCGAGTCCCATTTAATATTTTAATAGTAACTACCATTATCTGAAAATATCTTGTAATTACGAAGTAATTTTAAACAGGCAGGTCATAGAAAGCCTTTCTGAAATGACATGTGAATGGAACCAGTCTATTCAGAAAGAACGAGGTGCAAAGGATTAAAGGCAGGAATGACCTTGGTGCATACGAAAAATAAGGTCAATGTCATTGGAGCAGAGTAAGGGAAGGATATGTGGCTTTGAGGTCAGAGGCAGGCAGAAGACAGATTATGCAGGACCTTAGAGGCCTTGGGAGAAGTTTGGATTTTATCCTAAGTGTGCTGGAAAACTAAGAGAAGGTTTTAAACAGAGGGGTGACGCTATATAATCTACAACATAATTTATAGTTGTTAACTGCACTTTGGTTGCTGAATGAGAACTCCATTTTAAGTGGGTAAAATGGAAATGGAGAGGTGAGCTGAGAGGTTACAGTAATAGCCTACTTAAGAAATTATAAGAACAGCAGTGGAGACGGCGAGAAGTATATTTTAATGGTAGGGTTGTCAGGACTTGCTGATAGATTATTTAGAGATAAGGGAAAGAATCAAGAATAACCCCTAGGAGGATGCCTGGGTGGCTCAGGTCATGATCCCAGCGTCCTGGGATTGAGTCCCGCATCAGGCTCCTTGCTCAGGAGGAAGCCCCTTCTTTCTCTGCCTCAGCCTGCCACTCTGCTGCTTGTGCTCTCTCTCTGACAAATAAATAAATTAAGTAAAAAAGAACAACCCCTAGGCTTTTGGTTGGTACATTTACAATACCTGGGGAAGGAACAAGTTTAAAGACAGTAAATCAAGAGTGCTGCTTTGGATGTTAATTTTCCTTTCAGATATAGATGTTCAACAGTAAGCAACCTAATAATATCTCTGGATAGATATAAATATTTAGGAAGAAAGTAAAGATGAAGAGAGGACAAAGGATGTAGCAAAAGCACATGGGGAGTCAAGAATGATTCCTACATTTCTGGTTTGGAAAAATGAGTGAACATGGTATCATTTACTGAGATTTCCTTATCTCAGTGAATGGGAGGGAAAAAAAGTTGGGGAGGGTGGGATATGTGAAGAAGTTGTATTGGCTCTATTGAGCCTTTTTTGGGGGGGGGAGGGAGAGAGTGCACACTCGAGTTTTGAGGGGAGAGGAAAGAGAGAAAGAATCTCAAGCATACTCCCTGCTGAATTTGGAGCCCAACACTGGGCTCAATCTCATGACCCTGAGATGATGACCTAAGCCAAAATCAAGAGCCAGACACTTAACCAACGGAGCCACCCAGGTGCTAAGCCATGTTGAGTCTTAATGGCATATGGGACACCCAGCGAAAACTGCCAGTATACGGTTGATAAATATTCTATAGGAAACGGATGTGGTTTGGAGAAATATATTTGGAATCATCAAATAGATGGTAGGTGAAGGCAGGAGTGGATGGGATCACCCTGAAAGATGTCTTAAGCAGAGAAAAGAGTACTAATAGCAAAAAACAGAAGCAAAATTTATCACTGAAACAGAAGAGCCCACATATTAAAACAATTAACATCTCACTTTTTTCAGAAATCAAATTGCCCAAAAAAAAAAAAATCAAACTGCCAGTCAATTAATGAAAGAAAAGGTGGGGGATGAAAAGGCCTTGATGCCTTCCTTGAATCTGAAACCCAGCTCTGATAACTGCTATCTCTTTGACTTTGGTTCTTCAATTTGTGTGACTCAGTTTCTTACTGAATACTGATAAAATGTACTCCATTCTACATCACAGAGATACTGTGAGGCTGAATAGGCTTGAATGAAGCAGTTACAATAAGAATCTCATGACAGTTAAAAACTATTATTATACAATTCTCTATGGGTCATTTTTTCTATTCTTTCCCTTAGAAAAGCCACAATTAAATGAAATGATAGGTAACATTAAGCTCTGGTGATGTAAGAGACTATAAATAAATTCAAGATACTATTATTTTTACTAGCAAGTCCCATAAAGAAAAAAGAGGTAAGAAAAGTATTAGTTAATTTGACATTAAAATAAGATGGGAAAAAAATATCGAGCATCACATTGAGCCTGAAAGATGAAATCTGTACATCAATTTCCTAAAATGAGCACTTGTATTCATGTTACTTTATAAAATGTTAACACAAAGTACGCTTGCAACAGCAATGCAAAGTGAAAAAAACATAAGAACAGAATAATTCAGTTAAGACAAGTGTGGTTCCTTCATTTTTCCTCTTATTTACTTGACTGAGGAAGACTAAATATCTTCCTATGGCCAACAAGTGGAGATGAACACAACCGCACCGCAAAAAGAAAAGAATTAAATATCCCGTGGACTTTTACATGTCAGTTCTGACTCTGTGTGCTAAGTTTTCAAACAGCTTTAAAAACTGGGAAGCAATTATTCCGACTGATAGTTCAACTGCAGTTGTGGTACAAGACCACTTTTTTTCTTGTTCGCAGTGAGTTACAACTTAAAAAAAAAAAAAAAAAGGCAAACAAAACAAAAACCCGGCCTTCTTTAGGCCTAGTGGAGGTAAAGTGTGCTGAAGGCGGATGGCAGCCATCCACATCCCTGCCCTCTCTTCAGGTGGGATACTGGTTTACCTGATTATACTGTTCGATTTACAGAAAACAGGCTTTTGCAAATGAAACAATATTAAATTATCTTCAAATTGTGGCAACATTCTGTGCACATTTGTATCTTGTGAGCGTTGTGGCAGATCCCTGGGATTTCTGACTAAAATAACGGATTGGGGACCGGATGACCATCAGGAAATGGGTCCTATCTTCACAACTGCCCATGGTTCCATTTTGAAGAAAGAAACCAACTGCCCATTTCTAGCAATTGGCCTTCCTCGCACAAAATGAAAACCACTGATTTTCCTTCTAAAGAGGCAGGTGGGGTCAAAATGTAAAGCTAAAAACCCAAGTCCTCCCTGAGCGATCACAAAGAATAGAAAGTTCACGGGGCAAGTCCCTCAACTAACGAAAGAGGTTTCCGGGAAGCAAATGAGCGTAGAAAGTGATCAGCAGGGACCGTTTCCTCCAGCTGCTGGGCACAAGGCCCGGGTTAGGGACGAGCTCCCCGGCGCCGCTGAAGTCAAGTGGGGTGGCGAACCCCTCTCGTTCCCTAGACCGGCTTCCCAAAGGTCTGCGGCGACACCTCGCAAATTTTTAACCACCTCTGTGAGGGAGAAGTACTGAAATCAGTCGCGAAACACATCCCCACGGGCCGGGCTTGAGGGTTTCCGAGCCGGCACGCGCGCGGCTGGGGGGAAGAGTGCGTGAGACGCCGGCCTGGCCGGGCGGAGGAAAACGCGGGACCGGGAGCGGCCGGGCCCGGCCCTACCTGCCCAATTCCCGCAGAGCGGGTATCATCGACGCCAGCTCCAGGCCGTGGTCGCCCATGCTGAAGCAGTCCCGCACTCATCAACGGCGCCGACGCGGACTCCCGGCGTCTCCACAGCTACTGCTGGTGGGAAGGCGCGGCGCCCGACGGTGCCTCGCCAGGCCCAAAACTCCTCCGGAACTCGCGGCCCGTCCTGCCCTGTTAGGCCTTATTCTCTCTCTGCGTAGGACCCGGGGGAGGCCCGGAGGCCGAAAAGGGGTGGGGCCAGCAGGCGGAGCGCGCGCGGGGCAAGTTTCCGACTGCGGACCGGCTTAGGGCGGAGCGGCGGGTGGGCGTGCTTCGCGGCGAGTTTTGGGATTTTTATCACGCACCCTTTGCTACTCCCAGCCTGGGAGGCCCAGAGAGGCAAGATCCCAGGTTCCGGAGAAGAAACAGGCTTGACGGGCACCAGCCCTGCCTCCCTCGCATCACAAAAGTGAGAACTGAGACAATTCGGCGAGTAAAGGGCTTGATTAGATCCCAGGTCTCCCCATGGCGGAACGCCCTTAGCTTTCTACCACTTTCCGCGCATCCTTTGTGAGTGCTAGGAGACTCCTCCCTGTCTTTCCTGTTTCAGCAGGTTCTTTTCCACTTGAAGTCAGGCTTTCTCGAGGAGATTCCCAACCAGCCTTTAATATTTAAAAAGGGGTTTGAACTTTTTATATGTGTCTCCTCAAGTCAGCGTCAGTACTGTGTCTGTTTATGTCGCCATTATGGGCATCTACTACCCACGGTTTAATTTTTAAAGTAAATCAATGGATTTTGGCTGTAGACATTTTCTAGCCCACCCAATTTGTTTATTTGAAAAATGGCCATCATAAGAGACTGTTAACATGTCAAAATTATGTATTTACTCAGGCAAAGCCATGCAGTGTGCTTGAGTTTGTTCCAGAGTACATGACGATAAGTATTGATACAGTATCTAAAAAATATCAAGGGGCGCCTGGGTGGCTCAGTCGGTTAAGCGTCTGCCTTCTGCTCGGGTCTCCATCCCAGGACCCATCCCGGATGGGATGCCCTCCTCTGCAGGGAGTCCACTTCTCCCTCAGCCCCTCCACCCCTGACCCCTGCTTGTGCTGTCTCTCTCTCTCTCTCTCTCAAATGAATAGATAAAAATCTTTAAAATAAAAAATAAAAAAAAAATCAGTGTTGGAATGACAGCCAAATATGCTCCTGACTTAGGGATTTTGCATTTGCTTTACCTTCTGCCATAATCTTGAGCACTCCTCTCTTTCATAGAACTCCTTTTCATATGTTTGTTGAAATGTCACCAGAGAGACCCATAAAGAATATCACACTTACACTCACTCTCTTTCCCTCTCCATCCTGCTTTATTTTTCTTCACAGTACTTGGAATCAAATTATGTACCACATACCATTATTGATTATGTCCTGCAGTTAGACTATAAGCTTCTGAGAGTAGTATCTTATCTGATTTATTCACTGCTTAGACACCCAGGACCTAAAACAGTGCCTGGCACATAGTGTTCACTAAATATTTGTTAAATAGTTGAATGCTATAGTGAAAAGAACATGGGATTAAAATTAGAGGCCCTGCACAAGTTCTCATTCCATTTGCTAGAAATTATATGACCTCGGTAAAATTATTTAACCTCTCTGCACTTCAGTTTTTCATCTATCAAATGGGATTAATAATATCTACCTCACAAGATTATGACAAAAGTTAAATAACAGGTAAGAGAGTCATATAGTGGACCCATTTCTTAGTTAAAATAAGTGAAGTATACAATATATGCCAAAAAAAATGAATGAGTAATGATGAGTAAAAAGAGCAAATTGTAAAGGGATACATAATATTATTATATCACATATTTTAAAGCCACAAAATAAGACTTTGAGTGAGTTATGTGTACATACATATATAATAAAAACATGGTTGGGAAGGATGTATATCAACTCCAGGAGAGTTGTACCCCCCTGGAGAAAAAGAGAAGGGAATGAAATGATGAGGTTTCACCATATCTGTGAGGGTTTTCTTTTAATAGGATCTGAATTAATCATGACAAATGCAACATTTGTTATATTTGGGTGAATATTATATGACTATTTGTATCTGTATGGATATGATATCCCAAAATGTTTTAAAGAATAAATAGACTTTTTAAAGATTTATTTATATATTTTAGAGAGGGAGAAAGAGAATCCCAAGCAGACTCCACACTCAGCGTGGAGCCCTTGATCTGACAACCCTGAGACCTGAACCAAATCCAAGAGTCCCAAGCCCTGTGGACTACACCACCCAGGTACCCCTATATATACTCTTTTAAAGCTTGGATTAGATTATACATATGAAAAGTTTATCTACTAAAAAGTAACAAATGTTAAGTATTATTTTTAGATGAAATGAAGATTATAAAAATTACAATGTTATATGGAAGGCAATAACTGAATAGCATTAGAATTCTGAAAGGCAGTATACATTAGAAACATTGGAAACAATAGAGCTTTGGGAATCCACTTTAATTCAAAAAGTTATTTTTATGCAAGATATTTTGTTAGGTACATCGGTGACACAAAGATGAGGATGATAAAGTGTCTCAAGTAGTGTGCAAACTGTGGGTGTAGAAGGACATCATAAGAATTCAGAAAATGAAAAGCAAAGCAGAATCCGATGAATGGTATGAGAGATAAAAACAACATGCACTGGAAAAATAGAAGAGGAAGAGATCATGTATACTCTGTGGAGAGGAAGAGGAGCAGGAAGGGGCTCAAGGAGAATGTGGCACCACATCTGAGATGGGACATGAAGGAAGAGCAGGATATGAAGAAACAAAGATTGGAGAAGAGGAATATTTCCTTTTTAAAAAAATTAACATATAATGTATTATTTATTTCAGGGATACAGGTCTGTGAATCATCAGTCTTACACAACTCACAGCACTTACCATAGCACATACCCTCCCCAATGACCATCACCCAGCTACCCCATCCCTCCCACCCTCCTCCCCTCCAGCAACCCTGTTTGTTTCCTGAGATTAAGAGTCTTTTATGGTTTGTCTCCCTCTCCCATCTCATCTTGTTTCACTTTTCCCTCCCTTCCCCCCACAACCCTCTGCCCTGCCTTTCAAATTCCTTATATCAGAGAGATCATACGATAGTTATCTTTCTCTGATTAACTTATTTTGCTTAGCATAATACCCTCTAGTTCCATCCATGTCATTGCAAATGGCAAGATTTCATTTTTTGTTGACTGCATAGTATTCCATTGTATGTATACACCACATCTTTATCCATTCATCCGTTGATGGACATCTAGGCTCTCTCCATAGTTTGGCTATTGTGGACATTGCTGCTATAAACATTGAGGTGCACGTGCCCCTTCAGATCACTACACTTGTATCTTTACCGTAAATACCCAGTAGTGCGATTGCTGGGTTGTAGGGAGGGTGGCTCTATTTCCAACTTTTTGAGGAACCGCCATACTGTTTTCCAGAGTGGCTGCACCAGCTTGCATTCCCACCAACAATATTGAAGGGTTCCCCTCAAGAGGAATATTTTCTAATTAGAGGCAGCAGTCAGCAGTATGAACGAAAGCATATGGAGGGAGAGACTGGTTCAGACTGTTCAGCTGATGTTAGGGAACATTTAAAGTAGTCCAGTTGAGACACTTATACAAACCTCAGTAAATACTGAAGAGGCACTGGAAGATTTTATATAAAGTGACAGTCAAAGCTACACTCAAATCTGGCAGGAGGGTATAGGACAGAACAAAAGGAGGGTAGCAGATTATTTCAAGAAATCAAACTTTAGCAGTAAATCAACAAATGAGCAATTGTCATTCCAAGCAGACATCATTCCTCGAGGTACCCATATATTTCTCTCCCACACCAAACTTTTGGAGTCTTTCATGCAGGCTGATTCTATTTCCTCACCTCCCACTAAAGTCCTAAACCTACATAAGCTATTCTCTCTGCCCTACCTTCCCCTCTTAGTGCTTCTTACCGAAGTCATCAATGACTTTCATGTGTATGGCTAAATTCAAAAGACGTTGATCAGCCCTTTCCTGTGTCCACTCAGCAGCACTTAATAGTGTCGATTAATGCCTCTATCGTAAGATATTTTCTTCTTTCGGCCTATGTTACTCTCTCAGCAGCAACACTTCCTTTGCCATTTTCTTAACTACTGTTATTCCTCAGGATTCTAACTTAGCTTCCTTTCTCTCTCTTCTTTTTAATCCTAGGGGCCTTTATTCACTCTTCAGACTTAAGTAAACTTTCCACCTGGTTATTACTCCCAAATTCTTTGTTTCTGCCCAGATCTCTCCCTGAGCTTTATGTTTTACATGTCTAACTTGTTACTGAATTTTTTATCTTGAATTTTTCCCACGTACTTTATTATTCTTGTTTAACTTTTTATTATGGAAAGTTTCAAATATATACAAAAACAGAGGGACTAGAATAAGGAACCACCTTGTGCCTGTCACCCAACTTCAACAGTTGTTGCATATGGCCAGTCTATGTTTCATCTATAACCACACTTCCCATTTCCCTTTTTCCTAATTGGATTTTTTTTTGAAAGATTGTATTTATTTGACAGAGAGAGAAAGAGCACAAGCACGGGGAGAGGCAGGAAGAGGGAGAGGGAGAAGCAGGCTCCCTGCAGAGCAGGAGGAGCCTAATGTGTGGGACTCAATCCCAGGACCCCAGGATCATGAACTGAGCCAAAGGCAGTGGCTTAACCAACTGAGCTAATGAGACATGCCCTAATCAGATTATTTTAAAGAAAATCTCCAACATCAATTTATCAAATTGATAATTTGATAATGTATAATTTGATACAAAAATATCAAAGTATTTATAAATACTTCAGTCTGTATCTCTTAAAGATAAGGATTCAATTCTTCCTCAAAGTAATCAAATCAATCTACTTCCCTCCGAATCCCATTACCGCTATGCTAGTTTCAGACCATCACAATTATTCCCACAGCATTCTAGTTTACCTCTATTCCTTTAGGCTTTTCCTTCCAATCTATCTATTCTCCACACTGGACCCTCCCAACTTTTTAAATAGTTCAACAGTATCATTGAAATTTTTAAAATATATGCATTCTAATGTGCACATATTTATTAACCACATATATTTAGCACTATGTTGTAGTATACATAAAATTCATGATGTAAATTTGGACAAAATAGAACTGTTGATTGGAGTCCGTATTCCTCTCACTGCCTTTTTATCATTAGGGGGAGAGGAATGTGAAGGGGAGAGAGTGAGGCAGGAAGCAGAGAGGCTGAGGTAGGTGGGTCCTGGTGTCATTGAGACTTAGGTATTTCCTAAGCCCAATGTCTCATTCAAGTTGATAAGGGGTCACCCTTGTCATGCCTTGGAAGTTTCAGCTGGCATGTGTATAGAATTGGCCCCATTGACGATTAAACTAGGGGAGAAAATGACCACCAGGTGGCACCACAACCCAAATAAGAGGAAACTGGACTTCTCTGTTCTCAGATGCCCAAACTCCTGGCGCCCAGCTCTGCAAGTTCCATCATAATGTGTTGGATTTTTTTTCTACTCCATTTATGGTATTTTGTCAGGATTTTACTGTATAATTCACATCATAAAATATACATTAAAATAGAAATCTTTTTTCTTTTTTTTTTAAGATTTTATTTATTT
>LNAC01000065.1:2069462-2092614 GCA_002007465.1 Ailurus styani
CAGGGAGCCCGATGCGGGCCTCGATCCCAGGACCCTGAGATCATGACCTGAGCTGAAGGCAGAGGCTTTAACCCACTGAGCCACACAGGCGGCCTCTTTTTTTTTTTTTTTTTAAGATTACCTATTTATTTGTCAGGGAGAAAAAGTACACACAAGCAGGGAGAGCAGCAGACAGAGGGAGAAGCAGGCTCCCCGCTGAGAAAGGAGCTGGATGCAGGACTTGATCTCAGGGTCCTAGGATCATGACCTGAGCCGAAGGCAGACGCTTAACCAACTGAGCCATCCAGGTGTCTCTAAAATAGAAATCTTAAGGAAACGAGATAAAGATATAAACAATTTCAATTTCCTTTCTACATTCTACACTGGAATGGACTTCAATATATACCTCCTTGGTACATGGTGCTCAAAAATTTGCATTTTAGGGCGCCTGGGTGGCTCAGTGGGTTAAAGCCTCTGCCTTCGGCTCAGGTCATGATCTCAGGGTCCTGGGATCGAGGCCCACATCAGGCTCTCTGCTCGGCAGGGAGCCTGCTTCCTCCTCTCTCTCTTCCTGCCTCTCTGCCTACTTGTGATCTCTCTCTCTCTGTCAAATAAATAAAATCTTTGAAAAAAAATTTGCATTTTAAATGATTTTTAATAATTTTTGTTTCTCCTAGTTTCATTGAGAAATTATGTGTTACTGTGTAAGTTTAAGGCATACAGCATGATGGTTTCATTTACATGTATTATAAAATGATTACCATAATAGGTTCAGCTAACATCCATCTTCTCATATAGAGACAATAAATAGAAAAGAAAGAAAAATAAAAGAAAAAAATTTCTCCTTGTAATGAGAAATCTTAGGATTTACTCTCTTAACTTTCCTAGAAACCGTACAGCAGTAGACATCATGTTATACATTATATCTCTAGTACTTATTTATCTTGTAACTAGAAGTTTGTACTTTTTGGCCACATTGCTCCAATTCCTGTCCTATGACCTCCTACCTCCGATAACCACAAATCTGACCTCTTTTTCTATGAATTTGGTGGGATTTTTTTGTTTGTTTTAACTTCTGCATATAAGTGAAATTATATGATACTTATTTTTCTCTGTCCTGCTTATTTCACTTAGCATGATGCCTTCAAGATCTATGTTGTCAGAAATGGTAGGATTTCCTCTTTTTTGTGGCTAAATAATTTTCCATTATATATATATATATATGATATACATATCGTATATATATCTCACAATTTCTTTATTCATTCATCCATCAATGGATTCTTAGGTTACCTGTTTCTGTATCTTGTCTTGTAAATAATGCTACTATGGCATAGGCAGATATCTTTTCAAGTTAGTGTTTTCATTCTCAGAAGTGGAATTGCTCGATCATATGGTAGCTCTATTTTTAATTTTCTGAGGATCCTCCATAGTCTTTTCCATAGTATCTGTACCAATTTATAACCTCACCAACAGTGTACAAGGCTTCCCTTTCTCTCATATCCAAGCCAGTATTTGTTATCGCTCATCTGTTTGAGAATAGCCATTCTAACAGGAATGAAGTAATGTCTCACTGGGCTTTTAATTTGCATTTCCCTAATGATTAGTGATATTGAGCATCTTTTCAGGTACCATTTGGCCTTTTGTATATCTTCTTTGGAGAAATGTTTATTCAAGTCCTTTACCCAATTTTTTAATTGGGTTGTTTGTTTTCTTGTTATTGAGCTTGAAATCAGGAAGTGATACCTCCTGATTTCATCTTTCTCATGATTTTTTTTGGTTATTCAGGGTCTTTGGTGGTTCCATATAAATTTTAGGAGATTTTTTCTATTTGTTTGTTTGTATACTTCTGTAAAAAATGCCCCTGTAATCTTGATAGGGATTGCATTGAATATATAGATGACTTTTGGTAGTATTGACATTTAACAATATTAATTCTTCCAATCCATGAACACAGACTACCTTTCCATTTCTTTGTGTCTTCTTCAGTTTCTTTCATCAGTGTTGTAATTATCAGTATAGAGATCATTTCCTCCTTAGTTAAATTTATTCCCAAGTATATTACTGTTTTTGATGCTATTGTAAATGGGATCTATTTCTTTACTTCTTTCTCAGAAATTTTATTGTTAGTGTATAGAAATGTTACTGATTTTTGTATGTTAATTTGGTATCCAGCAACTTTACTGAAATCATTGACTAGATATAACAGTTTTTGGGTTGAATCTTTAGGGTTTTCTATATTTAATATCATGTCATCTGCAAATAGAGAAAATTTTACTTCTTCCTTTCCAATTCTGTTACTTTTTTTTCCTTGCCTCATTGCTTTAGCTAGCACTTCTAGTACTATGTTGAATAGGAGCATGGAGAGTGGGCACCCTTTCTTGTTCCCACTCTTAGAGGAAAAGCTTTTATCCTCTCATCATTGAGTATGATGTTAACTGTGGACTTGTCATATATTAAACTTTATTACATTGAGATATGTTTCTCCTATGCCTACTTTGTTAAGAGTTGTTATCATGAATGGATATTGAATTTTGTCAAATGCTTCTTCTGCATCTATTAAGCTGATCATATGATTCTTTTCTTTCAGTCTATTAATATGCTGTAGCTCATTGATTGATAGGTATATGTTGAACCATTCTTGCATCCCAAGGATAAATCCCACATAATCATGGTGAATGATTCATTTAATGTGGTGCTGAATTTGGTTTAGTAGTATTTTATTGAGAATTTTTACATCTATATGTATCAGGGGTATTGGCTTGTAGTTTTCTTTCCTTGCAGTGTTTTTCGTGGTTTTGGTATCAGGATAATTTCAGTTTCATAAAATGAGTTTAGCAGTGTTTCCTCCTCTTCAATTTTTTGGAAGGATTTGAGAAATATTGGTGTTAATTTTTCTTTAGGTATTTGGTGAAATTCACCATTGAAGCCATCTGGTCCTGGCCTTTTCTTTGTTGGGAGATTTTTATTATTATTATTACTGATTTAATCTCCTAACTAGTAATTGGCCTATTCAGATTTTCTATTTCTGATTCAGTCTCGGTAAGTTGTGTGTTTCTAAGAATATTTCCATTTCTTCTAGGTTGTCCAGTCTCCTGGTGTTTAGTAGCCTCTTACAATTCTTTGAATTTCTGTGATATCAATTATAATGTTACTTTTCATTTATAATTTTGTTGATTTGGGTCCTTTCTCTCTTTTCCTTGGTTAATCTAGTTAAGGGTTTATCCATTCTATCTTTTCCAAAGAATCAACTCTTACTTTTGTTAATCTTTTGTGTTGTTTTTCTGCTCCTAATTTTATTTATTTCTGCTCTCATCTTTATTATTTCCCTTCTTCTGCCAACTTTGGGCTCAGTTTGTTCTTTTTCTAGTTCCTTAAGACATAGAGTTAGGTTGTTTATTTGGGATCTTTCTCGCTTCTTAATGTAGGTATATGTTTTTTTTTTTTTAAGATTTTATTTATTTATTTGACACAGAGAGAGAGATCACAGCAAGTAGGCAGAGAGGCAGGCAGAGAGACAAGGAGAGGAGGAAGCAGGATCCCTGCTGAGCAGAGAGCCCGATGTGGGCCTCGATCCCAGGATGCTGAGATCATGACCTGAGCCGAAAGCAGAGGCTTTAACCCTCTGAGCCACCCAGGCGCCCTGTAGGTATATGTTGTTAACTGTTCTTGCTGCATCCCAGCAGTTCTGGTATGTTGTGTTTCCATTTTTGTTAGTCTCAAGAAACTGTTTTATTTTCTCTTTAATTTCCTCTTTCATCAATTGGTTGTTCAGGAGAGTATTGTTTAATTTCCATGTGTTTGTGAATTTCCCAATTTTCTTCTTATTGATTTCTGTTTTTATGTTGTTGTGGTCAGAGAAGATATTTGGTATGATTTCAGTCTTATTGAATTTGCCAAACTTTATTTTGTGGTCTAAAATATGGTTATTCCTAGAAAATGTTCCATGTGTGCTTGGGAAGAATATGTATTCTGCTGTTGTTGGGCAGAATGTTTTGTGTATGTGTTTGTTAGGTCCATTTGGTCAATAGTGTTGTTCAAATACACAATTTCCTTATTGATTCTCTGTCTGGATGATCTATCCATTGTAGAGAGTGGGATATTAAAGTCCTCAACTATTATTGTATTCCTGTTTATTTCTCCTTTTAACTCTTAGTTTTTGTTTTATATATTTAGGTG
Organism: Ailurus styani; assembly: GCA_002007465.1. Taxonomy (NCBI): domain Eukaryota; kingdom Metazoa; phylum Chordata; class Mammalia; order Carnivora; family Ailuridae; genus Ailurus; species Ailurus styani. Next base: position 2,073,621 of record LNAC01000065.1, read on the forward strand.
CTCTGATATTGGGCATGTAAATATTTACAATTGTTATATCTTCTTGATATGTTAACCTCTATTATTATGTAATGACCTTCTTTTTTTCTTTTTACCATTTGTAGTGTAAAGTGGATTATTTCTGATATAACCATAGCTACCCCTACTTTTTTTTGGGTAGTCATTGGCTTGAAATGGCTTTTTTTCCATACCTTCACTCTTAGTCTGTGTGTGTCTTTAAGGCTAAAGTGAGTCTCTTGTAGGCATCATATTGTCAGATCTTTTTTTTTTTTTAAATTCATTCAGCCTTTCTATGTCTTTCGAGTGGGGAATTTAATGTATTTGTTTAAAGTAATTATTGATAGGTAGGGACTTACTATTGCCATTTAGTTGTTTTCTGTTTGTTTTGTAGACCCATTATTCCTTGTTTCTTATCATGCTTGCTTTTTCTGTGTTTTGAAGTCTTTTGGTATCAGTATGCTCTGACTTTTTTATTGTATTCTTCTGTGTGATTACTACAAGATTTTCACTTGTGGTATCATGAGGTTTACATAAAATACCTTAAACTTATAACACCTATTTTAAAATTGATAACAACTTAATTTTTAAAAAATTTTATTTATTTATTTGACAGAGAGAGAGAGAGAGAGAGAGATCACAAGTAGGCAGAGAGGCAGGCAGAGGGAGAGGGGGAAGCAGACTTCCTGCTGAGCAGAGAGCCCGATGTGGGGCTCCATCCCATGGAAGAGCTCAAGACCTGAGCCAAACAAAGGCAGAGGCTTAACACACTGAGCCACACAGGCACCCCCAATTTTAATAGAATTTATATACTTGACACTTTTACTTCTTATCCTCTTCACATTTTAAGTTATTGCTATTACAGTTTACATTTTTTAATATTGTGTAATTAATAATAGATATTGTACTTATTATGGTTATTTTTTCTAAGCTCATTTTTTTAACTTTTAAAGTTGTGAGTTATGTACCACCATTACCATATTGTAGAATCTAACTATGCTTTTATATTTATAATTGTCTGTGAGATTTTTGCTACCTTTTTGTGTTTTTATGATATTAATTAGCCTCCTTTTACTTCCACTCAAAGAACCTCCTTTAGCATTTCTTGGAAGGCAGATCTGATGGTAATGAATTTTTTCAGCTTTTATTTGTTTGGGAAAGTCTTTATCCCTACTTTGTTTCCAAAGGACAGCTTTGCTAGTTAGATAATTCTTGCTTAACAGTTATTTTTTTTTCAGTATTTTGAATATGTTATCCTATTCTCTTCCTGGCCTTAAAAGTTTCTATTGAGAAACCCATCTATGGTCTTATGGGCGTATCCTTATCTGTAACTTCACTTTTCTCTTGCTGCTTTTAAAATTCTTTCTTTGTCTTTGGCTTTTTGGCAGTTTAATTATAATGTGTCTTATTGTTACCCTATTTAGATTCAACATATTTGGAGTCATTTGGGCATCATGGGTCTAGATGTCCGTTCCTCTCCTCAGGTTCAGAAGGTTTTCTGCCATTATTGCTTTAAATATACTTTTTGTCCCTTTCTCTTTCTCTTTTTCTTCTAGAAATCCCATATTGTGAATATTGTTTCTTTTCATTGTATCCTCGTAATTGCCATAGACTTTCTTTACTCTTTTTCTTTCTTTTTCTTTTCAATCCTCTGACTGAGTGATTTCCAGTGTCCTATCCTCCAGGTCACTGATTCTTTCTTCTGGATGGTCAAGTCTATTTTTGAAACTATTAAATTTTTCAGTTCATTTATTATATTTTTCAATTCTAGAATTTGTGTTTTTGTTTGTTTGTTTGTTTAATGGTTCCTATTTTTTGTCAAATTTCCTGTTTTGTTCATGCTTTGTTTAGTCGTCTGTCTGTATTTCTTGTAGTTCATGAAACATCCTTAGGAGGATTATTCTGAATTCTTTGTCTCACAGTTCATAAATGTTTTATTTTTTTATTTTTATTATTTATTTATTTATTTCACAGAGGGAGAGAGATCACAAGGAGGCAGAGAGGCAGGCAGAGAGAGAGGGGGAAGCAGGCTCCCTGCTGAGCAGAGAGCCCGATGCGGGCCTTGATCCCAGGACCCTGAGATCCTGACCTGAGCCGAAAGCAGAGGCTTTAACCCACTGAGCCACCCAGGCGCCCTCATAAATGTTTTAGAGTCAGTTATTGGATCTTCATTGATTTCCTCTGGTGTTATTGCACATACCTGATTTTTTTGTGATTTTTTGATTCCTTATATTGGTATCTTTAAATTTGAGAAATAGGGCTTCCCTTTCAGACTCCACAGGTGTGCTTTGGCAGAGACAGTTCTTTACCAGTTCAATTTAGGTTTCTGGGTATGTCTGTTTGTAATGTCTCTGGGCAGATGGGGCCTGCTATTATGGTTTAATTTGATGAGGCAAATGTTTGAGCTCTGAGGATGAGAATGGTGGGGGGGGGGCATGTCACTGGATAACAACAGTTGGGTAGGATTGTAGGCTTGGCTCCCTATCCAAGTAAGATTGCAGGATGGGCTCTGCTGGTGCCTGAATTCTCTAGTCAAGCTTACTAGATGGTTGGGTATTTTCAGTAATAGGTAGGGCTATGAATTAGCTTCCCTGCCCTGGCAGGGTAGCAGACCAGAGCCCAGGGCCTGTGTACTTCATTGTTTGGGGGCCCTAATCAGACTTAACTATGCACTGATTTCCCAATGGTTTTGCCCTGCGGATGGGGATGTCACGGGCTGTGCTGTCTATTCAAGTGCCACTGTATGTAGGGCTGTTCAATGGGCTATGCAGCTTCTTATGTGCTCTGGTTAAGCATCCTGATCAGACAGATGGAAAGCTATAATCAACAATGAGCAGGGCTATGCATTAGATTTCCTGCCCAGGTGCAGCAGAAGAAGCTCTAAAACTGGTAAAGCTCTTTGTTGTCCAAGCTCAAGCCAACCTGTCCCCCAAGTTCCCTGGCTTAATAGAGGACTGGTTTTGCTCTGCAAACTGTCAGCTCTGTCTGCTTTTCTCTCTATTTGAGTGCCACTGGACCACACAACTTTCAACTGTTTTCACCAGCCCTTCTGGTCAGATGGGGCTGGAAGTCACTCTCCAAAGTGGGTGAGGCTGTGGTTCATTTCCTTCCTTTGGCATAGGCAAACTGGGCTCTAGGGCCAGCAAAACTCCTCATCTCAGGTTCTAAATCAGGTAGATCTATATTTCACCAAGTTCCCTGGTCAGTGTGTGTCCCTGACTTGGTTCTGCAGATGAGGAAAACCACTGATATGTATTACTTCTTGGACAAAGCAGGTATGAACTCTATCTGCCAAGATCCACGTACTGGTTGTCGTAAGCCCTTCCTCCTTCTCCTTCACAGTCAGATTTCCAGTAGCTGGGACCCACAGACTCCCTTGTAACTCCTGTGGTGTAAGATTGGAGTAGGGCCTCCTCAAAAGTGACCCACAATGCTGGGGAAGGCTGGTTATCCCTCCTGGGTTCTTTCTTCCCACTAGAGGAACTGAAAATTGAGGAGAGGCCTCACCATGTGGTACTGGATTTTCCTGAGGGAGGGACAATGCATTCAACATGTAGCTGCTTCTCTTTTCTAATGCAGTCTATCTTGGTCTCTGGGTACATGGGGGTGCCTCAACCTAACCCCCATGTTCTAGAATTCTCTCAGTGGTTTCTTGTTCTTGAATAAATGTTGGTTGTTCTTCTTGTGAGGGGAAGTAATGTCAGGAACAACTTGTGACATCACTCCCATAATTTTCATTTTAAGTAATTTTAAATTACTTATTTAATAATTCAAAATTTANGTGGTTTCTTGTTCTTGAATAAATGTTGGTTGTTCTTCTTGTGAGGGGAAGTAATGTCAGGAACAACTTGTGACATCACTCCCATAATTTTCATTTTAAGTAATTTTAAATTACTTATTTAATAATTCAAAATTTATTTTTATTTTTAATAATTTAAAAAATGCTCCTAAGTGATGCTGATGTTATTCAAAATTGTTCTACACAGTGGACAGAGCACCATTAAAATTGAAATATGATTATGCCATCCCCTGCTTCAAAGGCAATTTTGACAATATGTGTTGAAAATTGTCAGACAGATTGATGGGTAAAAAGGGACAAATGTCTATTGGTTTTAACTGGGTAAAGTCACAAATAACAGGTCAACATTCTGAAACTAAGTAAGTCAGAATTAATGATCCTGTGTAGCCAAATTGCATTAAAACACTTGCCCTGTTTAGTAGAAACACTGACAAGAACCATTACAAAAATGATCTACTTCTCATAGAGGAACTTATAATATTTGAGAAACTTAAATGTGAAGCTATTTGTCTTTCTATCTGTGTGGCAGTTTCACATCTGCTAACACTATATAATAGAACTAGGATACCACTGTTTTTGGAGATGATTCAGAAGTAAGGATGTGGAGTACTTTCTCATGTGTTCAGGATATTTATACCTCAGTAATGAATTATTATCGTTTCCATTGTTAAGGTCCCAAGTATGACCTTAAGATTATATCAAGTTTGCTTGAATGGTAGTGATTATTTGTATTTGCAACTGTTACTTTGACTTTTCTCAATATATTTTTTTCTGTTGCGTGTATCATTACCTTCCCACTGGCATTTTAATAGGTTATGGGTATTAATCATTTTCTGATTTATATTCCTAGAATATTTTCTCTTAGTCTGTCACTTGGTTTTTGTCATACAGAAACTTCAATTTTATTATATCAAATATATTTTCCTTTATATCTTCTGGGTTTTGAGTCTTGCATAGGAAGGTAAACATTAAAAGTGTTTTTCTGTACTTTTTACTGGGATTCTTTTTTACTTTAATTCCATAGTATTAATTTTCTCATTTTTTTACTGATCATTTTTATTTATTTATTTATTTATTTATTTATTTATTTATTTATTAAATGTATTAACATATAATGTATTACTTGTTTCAGGGGTACTGGTCTGTGAATCGTTAGTCTTACACAGTTCACAGCAGACAACTTGTTTCCTGGATGGATAGTACACTTGTCAGAACTGAAATCTCTTGCTAGTTTAAGAATAAAAAGGTTTGTTAAGAGTTATAGATAATATACAGAATCTCTTGGAGAGACTTGACTTGGTGGAACTTAAATCATATCTGGAACCCAATCTATAGGTGGATCTGGGAAATGTAGAGTTTGGCTTTCCAGGAAGGTATCCAAGAAGAGAGTTAGGGCAATCCACAGAATCTGTTAATATGTTACTAACTAGTTCATCATTTTCTCATTATTTTGATATGCCCTCATTTTCATAGACGAAAATATATTTGGGGACAGTCAACAGTCTCTGCCACATTCCAAAGCTCTTTTCCCATTTTCCATCTGCTTCAGTTAATGTACATGATTTTATTTTTTTCAGTTAAGGATAGGCAAGGTGTGGGATAGGATGGAGAAGGGAGTGAGCTGCCCCAGGTCATCCTTCTAGGACTAAAGCTATTTTTTCCAATGCCTGTTAGGCTCACTTCATTCTGGGATAATTACTCAGCTTGATCTTTCAGTTCCTAATTTCTCATCATATCTATTCTGATATCTCTGCAGCCATCCTCTGTAAATCTGATGTAAGGAACAGCACTGGAGAGGAAAGGATATGTTGGTAGCTCATCTTCAGGGTGTGAGAGACTTGTGTTCTTCTTGGAAGTGTGTAGCTATCTTGGTTACCATTTAGAACCAGTAGGGGAGGAGAAAGCTGTTGACCAGCTTATCTACTCTAAGCCTCTTTCCCTGATTTCTCTCTCTGATGAGAGCCTCAGTGCCAACCTGCCAGTTCTTGATCTGTTAACTTTGAGAGTGCACACCTTTCCCCCACTGCTTCTCCCCCCCCTTTTTAATTATTATTTAAAGATTGATTTATTTGAAAGAGAGAGAGAATCAGTGAGGGGCAGAAGAAAAGGGAGAGAGAAACTTCAGCAGATTGTGTGCAACACAGAGCCTGACATGGGACTCAATCTTTCACGACTGTGAGATCACGACCTGAGCTGAAACCAAGAGTCAGATGCTTAACTGACTGAGCCATCCAGGTGCCACCCAGGTTCCCCCCACTGCTTCTTCCTTTGCCTTGAACTCCTCCTTTGTAAGATTTGAGATGAATTTTCCTTCCATTTTGTTTTTCTGAGTAGTGATCCTATCTGTACTCTGTCTTTTCTCAACATTGCTGGTTTGCTGATGGCAATTTTTATTCTTTTCTTAGGATTTTTTTTTTTTACTTTTAAAAGGTATCTTCTCTATTCTTCATAGATATTTTACTATGGTAAGTGGGATATGGTAAGTAGGATATAGATGTGTGTGCTTTGTTAGCTATTTTGATCCTATCTATATTAAATAATATGTGTGTGTGTAAGAGAGAGAGAGTTGAAGATTTTTTACATTATTTTCTGTCTTATTTTTCAGATTACTCTTTTTTCCTCCAAATGATGTAAAAAAAAAAATAAAGCCAGAGTTGAACTGAAACTTAGTGCTTTTCACCTATAGTTTTCTTCTCTATTCCCTTTTTTTCTGGGAAAAAAAAAGCCAAATAAAGTAAATGTGTTCCTACATTCTTCCTGGTGTTACCCAGTATCATTCAAAACACACTTACTTTTCCTGAAATGGGAGGTAAAATGGGTGCCCATAAGGAGCAGCTGATTTCAGGGTTAGGATCAGGGCTGGGTAGGAGTTGAGTATTATGGTTATAAGCATTTTAGAAACTATCAGGCTCTGGGGGAACTAACAATAACCACATTCACATTCACAGAGACTCACTTTTTAATCTAGAGTGCCTGTGTGTGTGTGTGTGTGTGTGTATCTGTTTTCATTCAGCATATGGGTTATATTATACCTTTGGAGGGATTACTTGTGATAATAACACAAATCTGGAGTTGGAGTCAAGCTTGAATCCTATCTTCACCAATTGTTCATGCTCTCTATTACTTAATATTCTGAATCTTCACTTTTGTCCTTGTGACCATTAAATGTGATAAAGAACAAAAAGGTCTTGCAGCAGCTAGCACATAGAAAACATGGAATAGACATTAGAGATGATGGTAAAAATGATGGTAGTGGTGAAATTCTGTTTTTCTCTCTTTTTTAAAAATTTAAATTCAATTAATTAACATATGTATTATTTGTTGCAGGGGTACAGGTATGTGATTCATCAGTCTTATATAATACCCAGTGCTCATTACCACACATACCCTCCTAATATCCATCACCCAGTTACCCCATTCCCCCACACTGGCCCCTCCAGTGACCCTCAGTTTGTTTCCTAAGATTAAGAGTCTCTTATGGTTTGTCTTCCTCTCTGATTTTGTCTTGTTTCATTTTTTCCTCTCTTCCCCTATAATCCTCTGCCTTGTTTCTTAAATTCCACAGGGGCGCCTGGATGGCTCAGTCAGTTAAGTGTCTTCCTTGTCCTCAGGTCATGATCTCAGGGTCCTGGGATCGAGTCCTGCATCCAGCTCCCTTATCAGTGGGGAGTCTGCTTCTCCCTCTCACTCTCCCTTTGTGTTCTCCCCCTCTCTCACTCAAATAAATGAAATCTTTAAAAATAAATAAATAAATAAATTCGACATATCAGTGAGATCATATGGTAATTGTCTTTCTCTGATGGACTTATTTTGCTTAGCATGATACCCTCTAGTTCCATCCATTCTGTTGCAAATGGCAAGATTTCATTTTTTGATGGCTGCATGATATTCCATTGTGTGTGTGTGTCTGTCTGTGTGTGTATGTGTATATACATATATATATGTATACGACAATTTCTTTTTTTTTTAAGATTTTATTTATTTATTTGACAGAGAGACAGTGAGAGCAGGAACACAAGCAGGGGGAGTGGGAGAGGGAAAGCAGGCTTCCCGCTGAGCAGGGAACCCGATGTGGGACTCAGTCCCAGGACCCTGGGATCATGACCTGAGCTGAAGGCAGACACTTAATAACTGAGCCACCCAGGCGCCCCACAATTTATCCATTCATCTGTCGAGGGACATCTGGGCTCTTTCCATAGTTTGAATATTGTGGACATTCCTGCTATAAACATTGGGGTGCACATGCCCCTTTGGATCACTACATTTTTATCTTTGTGGTAAATACCCAGTAGTGCAATTGTTGGGTTGTAGGGTAGCTCTATTTTCAACTTTTTGAGGAACTTTCATACTCTTTTCCAGAGTGGCTGCACCAGCTTGCATTCCCACCAACAGTGTAGGAGGGTCCCTCTTTCTCCGCATCCTCACTAACGTCTATCGTTTCCTGACTTGTCAATTTTAGTCATTCTGACTGGTGTGAGGTGGTATCTCACTGTGGTTTTGATTTGTATTTCCCTGATGCTGAGTGATGTTGAGTACTTTTTCATGTGTCTATTGGCCATTTGGATGTCTTTGCAGAAATGTCTGTTCATGTCTCCTGCCCATTTCTTGATTGGATCATTTGTTCTTTGGGTCTTGAGTTTGCTAAGTTCTTCACAGATTTTGGATACTAGCCCTATATCTGATATGTCATTTGCAAATATCCTCTCCCATTCAGTTGGTTGTCTTTTGTTTTTTTTTGACTATTTCCTTTGCTGTGCAAAAGCTTGTTATCTTGATGAAGTTCCAATAGTTCATTTTTGCCTTTGTTTCCCTTACCTTTGGAGACCTGTCTAGGAAGAAGTTGCTGTGGCTGAGGTCACAGAGGTTGCTGCCTGTGTTCCCTTCAAGGATTTTGATGGATTCCTGTCTCACATTGAAGTCTTTCACCCATTTTGAGTCTATTTGTGTGTATAGTTCGGTTTCATTCTTCTGCATGTGGCTGTCCAATTTTCCCAACACCATTTGTTGATGAGACTATCTTTTTCCATTGGATATTCTTTCCTGCTTTGTCAAAGATTAGTTGACAGTAGAGTTGAGGGTCTATTTCTGGGCTCTCTATTCTGTTCCATTGATCCATGTGTCTGTTTTCTGTGCCAGTGCCATACTCTCTGGATGATTACAGTTTTGTAATAGAGTTTGAAGTCCACAATTACGATGCCACCAGCTTTGGTTTTCTTTTGCAACACTCCTTTGGCTATTCGGGGTCTTTTCTGGCTCCATATAAATTTTATGATTATTTGTTGCTTATGGTATTTTGATAGGGATTGCATTGAATGTATAGATTGCTCTAGGTAGCATAGACATTTTAACAATATTTTTTCTTCCAATCCATGAGCTCGGAACGTTTTTCCATTTCTTTGTGTCTTCCTTAATTTCTTTCATGAGTATTCTATAGTTTTCTGAGTACAGATCCTTTACCTCTTTGGTTAGATTTATTCCTAGGTATCTTAAGATTTTAGGTGCAATTGTTAATGGGATCGACTCCTTAATTTCTCTTTCTTCTATCTTATTGTTGGTGTATAGAAATCCACTTGATTTCTGTACATTAATTTTATATCCTGGCACTTTACTGAATTCCTGCATGTGTTCTAGTTTTGGGGTGGAGTCTTTTGGGTTTCCCACATAGAGTATCATGTCATCTGCAAAGAATGAGAGTTTGAGTTCTTTGCCAATTTAGATGCCTTTTGTTTCTTTTTGTTCTCTGATTGCTGAGATGAGGACTTCTAGTACTATGCTGAACAGCTGTGGTGATAGTGGACATCTCTGCCTTGTTCCTGACCTTAGGGGAAAACCTCTCAGTTTTTCCCCATTGAGAATGATATTCGTTGTGGGTTTTTCGTAGATGGCTTTTATGATATTTAGGTATGTACCCTCTATCACTACACTGTGAAGGTTTTTAATCAAGAAAGGATGCTGTACTTTGTCAGATGCTTTTCTGCATCTATCGAGAAGATCATATGGTTCTTGTCCTTTCTTTCATTTATGTAATGTATCACATTGATTGATTTGCGAATGTTGAACCAACCTTGCATCCTGGAATAAATCCCAGTTAGTCGTGGTGAATAATCCTTTTAATGTACTGTTGGATCCTGTTGGCTAGTATTTTGGTGAGAATTTTTGCATCCGTGTTCATCAAGGATATTGGTCTGTAATTCTTGTTTTTGGTAGGGTCTTTGTTTGGTTTTGGGGACAAGGTCCTGCTGGCCTCATAAAAAGAGTTTGGAAGTTTTCCTTCCATTTCAATTTTTCAAAACAACCTCAGAAGAATAGGTATTAATTCTTCTTTAAATGTTTGGTAAAATTCCCCTGGGAAGCCATCAGGCCCTGGACTCTTTTTCTTGGGAGATTTTTGATTACATCTTCAATTTCCTTGCTGGTTATGGGTCTGTTTGGGTTTTCCATTTCCTCCTGTTTCAGTTTTGATGGTTTATACATCTCTAGGAATGCATCCATCAGATTGTCTAATTTGTTGGCAATAGTTGCTCCTAATATGTTCTTATAATTGTTTGTATTTCTTCAGCGTTGGTTGCGGTCTCTCCTCTTTCATTCATGATTTTATTTATTTGGGTCCTTTCTCTTTTCTTTTGGGTAAGTCTGGCCAGGGGTTTATCAATCTTATTAATTCTTTCAATGAATCAGCTCCTAGTTTCTTTGATCTGTTCTACTGTTCTTTTTGTTTCTATTTCATTGATTTCTGCCCTAATCTTTATTATTTCTCTTCCACTGATGGGTTTAGGCTTTATTTTCTGTTTTTTCAGCTCCTTTAGGTGTAGGGTTAGGTTGTGTACTTGAGACCTTTCTTGTTTCTTTTTTTTTAATTATTATTATTATTATTATTAAAGATTTTATTTATTTATTTGACACAGAGAGAGAGCGATCACAAGTAGGCAGAGAGGCAGAGAGAGATGAGGAAGCAGGCTCCCTGCCAAGCAGGGAGCCCGATGCGGGCCTCNGCTTTAACCCACTGAGCCACCCCGGCGCCCTTCTTGTTTCTTGAGAAAGGCTTGTATTGCTGTATACTTTCCTCTTGGGACCACCTTTGCTGTGTCCCAAAGATTTTGAACAGTTGTGTTTTCATTTTCATTTGTTTCCATGTATTTGTTAAATTCTTGTTTAATTTCCTGGTTGCCCCATTCATTCTTTAGTAGGATGCTCTTTAGCCTCCGTGCATTTGAGTTCTTTCCAACTTTCTTCTTGTGATTGAGTTCCAGTTTCCAAGCCATGTGGTCTGAAAATATGCAGGGAATGATCCCAATCTTCTGGTACCAGTTGAGACCTGATTTGTGACCCAGGGTGATCTATTCTGGAGACTGTTCCATGTCCACTGGAGAAGAATGTGTATTCTGTTGCTCTGGGATAGAATACTCTGAATATATCTGTGATGTCCATCTGGTCCAGTGTGTCATTCAAAGCCCTTATTTCCTTGTTGATCTTCTGCTTAGATGATCTTTCCACTGCAGTGAGTGCGGTGTTAAAGTCCCCTACTATTATTCTATTATTATCAATGTTTCTTGTTTCTTTGATTTTGTTTCTTGTTTCTTTGATTTTGTTATTAACTGGCTTATTAACTGGCTTATCGAAATTCTGCTCTTTATGATCTCCTTCTCAGTATCAATAAGCCTGGGAAATCAATTAATAATCTGGAGGCTCCCTGGGAAGTGTGAAATTAGCAAAGATTGTCTTTAAATAAAATGCTCTTTTCAATTTAGTTTTTATTTGATTTTCATTTAGTTGTGTTATTTTGAGAACAATAATTAGTATTTTGTGCCTCAGTTTTCTCACCTATAAATTGAGAATAGCATATTAAGGTTGTCATGGATAGTCAATGAGAAAACAATGCAAAATAATTAAAGAGTGGCTGGTACATACTAGGAGTAGAATAACTCTTAGCTATGTTATTATTAATATTAATATGTTAATCATATTTTATATAAACTGTAGAAGACCGAGAAAATTATTCCTATTTCACTTTATGTTGGTGACTTTATTAGTTGGAACACATGATTGGACATAAATTCATGTGATAAATAAACATTAAAAATCAGGAGTATTATGGAAAAACTGGAACATATGGTAATATAACTAAGATGTACATTTTTGCTGACCAGAATACTTGTGCCCACCAAATATAGCATCTCTCTTTGTGAATTCTTCCTACCTATTGCCATTACTTCTGTTGCTTTCAAACTATTGCTCTTCTAATTATCAGCAGAAGTTTTTATAATAAAATCTCAGAGAATACCCCAATGTGGAAGTAGTGCTCTTGGGACTGGGGTCCTTGACCCAGAGTCCTGCTTATTTATCATCTCCATAACACCCAGGCTCCTGGAAACATAGTTTGAAAACTTTATTTCTTATTGTTAGAGATATGATCAGTTCATCAGATAATGGTTTTCTTTATAATTATTATGCCCTGGTTGTATATTTCTTTTTTTTAAGATTTATTTTATTTTACTTTTATTTCAGAGAGAGAGAGAACATGAGCTGGAGGGGCAGACGGAGAGACTGACATGGCAGTTGATCTCATGGCTCTGAGATCACAACCTGAGCTAAAACAAGGAGTCTAATGATTAACCAGCTGCACCAGCCAGGTACCCCTGGTTGTGCATTTATAATGATATGCTTTATTTTCTATTTGTAGATACTTTTGGGAAATACTTTAATCAGCAATACCTTTACAAATGATACCTTGGCATTGTTTATTTTTAGAGATGAGTTGTTTCAGATATTTTATGTTGATTATTTTTTGCTTCTCTACAGAGGGTGATTTCTTTCCTGTTTTCTTTTTTCCTTTTTTTTTTTTTTTTGGTCTTCCTTTCAAATCAGATTACACCATATCTAGGGTCTATGCTTCCTCATGAATTTATCTTGATCAATATTGCCATTAAGTAAAGAGCTCATAGGAATATTTGATTAATTTTCTTCTTATTTTTATTAGGGAATAACTTATGTAAAATAAATTTCATGAGTTTAAAGTATATAGTTTAGTTTTGACAGTTGTATGTTCCTGTGAAATCTCCACTACAGTCAAGATAAGATTTCCACATCATTTCCAAAAGATTTTTACTGCCCATTTACAGCTCATCCCTCCATCCACCCCTGGCTCCAGGTGATTATTCATTTGCTTTTTGTCATTATAGTTTAGTTTGGACTTCATATAAATGGAATCATACATTTGTCTCTGGCTCTTCCACTCAGCATAATAATGATTTTGAGAATTATCTATGTCAAAGCCTGTATGTATGAATAATTCTTTCCTTTTTTTGCTGAGTACTATTCCATTACATAGATGTACCACATTTTGTTTATCCATTCATCTGTTGATGAATTTGGGTTCCTTTTAGTTTGGTGCTTATTGTGAAAAAAAAAGCTGCTATGAACATTGGTGTTTAAGTCTTTGTGTAAATGTATGTTTTAATTTCTCTTGGGTAATACCTATGAATGGAATGGCTGGTTATATAGCAGAGGTGTGTTTTATTTTTTAAGAAATATTTTGTGAGAACTTATGTAGTCCTTATCTGGACTCAGATAAGGATACTAAACCCACTGATTTTTAGGTAGAAAGCAGGTAGAAACCCTTATTGGCTTACTTACTTCTATATTTAATTGCTTATCATTTCCTTTGGGTTCCTAAAATAATTTCAACATCCTTCTTCATCTCTCTGGTCCCACTGATACCATTTCAGGATTTTTTAGGTACCTATTTTGTACCCAGGACTGCCCTAGACACTAAGGGGGCACACAGAACTTTGAGTTAATGAGGCAGCAAAATAGGGACCCCTCCTGCTCGCTGGAGAGCTGAAGGGACATAGCTATAGATTATCCTACAGGCAAACTATGCCCAACCTCTTTAGGCTGCATTCCATTTACTTGACTCACTTGCTAGAGGAAATGTCCCACCTTTGTTTGAGCGTGAGCTGTATTTATTTATTTATTTTTAAAGCAGGTGTGGCTGTTAAATGAAGAGGAAGTGTTATGTGAAATCCTGGGGGGGGGGCGGGAGTGAGAAAACTTTCCTGTTCTAATACCAAATATCTTTTCTCTAGACCAGGGGTTCGCACAGTGTGGTCCCAGAACTAGCAGCATCGGTTTCCCCTGAGAAAGTGTCAGAAATGTAAATCTTCGGGCCTCACTGTGGACAAACTGAATCTGAAACAATGGATGTGGGATCTGTGTTTCAACAAGCCCGCCAGGTGGTTCTGATCCATGGTCAAGTTTGAGGACCACTCTATTAAGTTCATTCCAATTGTGTAGATGGTTAGCTTTAGCTTCGGAGGAGTACGTCCTGGGTAACTGTGGGAAATAGGGATAACGTTGCCGCCGCGCCCATCCACCTCTCCCAGCATCTGCAACTCGTCTTCCACTCGTAGGCGGAACTCAGGCTCCGGGGCTCGGGTCCTCTCCGCTAGGAGCCGCAGCTAAAACCCGGCAAGTGGATTCCGAGTTTGCTGGCTTGGGTGCCGGCCGGGCATGCGTAGTGGCGCGAGCGCGGCAGCTAGGCGGCCGCGGAGAGGTATCCTGCAGAGTGTAGCTGGAGGAGCTTGGGTCCCGAACGGGAGCTGCGGACTCGACGGCTGCGGCAGGTACGCGGCGAGGCGGTGGGGTTCGAGAGGACGGCTGGAACGGTAGGTAGAAAACAAAGGCTGACTTTTTGGCTGGCGCTCAGCGGCTTGAGGGGAGTCTCTCGGAGTTCCCTCGCTCGAGAGGCGGCTCCCCGCCCCGGGCTGTGCAGTGCGGCGCGCGCAGACCCCCGGGTGCGCACCTGCCTAGTCCCGGCCGCATAGAGTGCAGGCAGGTGTTAGATCGTGTATTTATGCGACTTACACAGTAAGCCTGTGAACTGAATTATTCCCTGTTTGAAGTTAGGAATTTTGTTAACTTTTCTATATCCCTTTGTCGCTTTTAATGCTGGCGAGGCTTTCTGATCCAGCCTGTTTCACTTGAATTCTGTGAGTGATTTTATTTGCCTTTGGTCTTTTGGTGCATAGGATCAATAGGGCTGGAGTGAAATCGCATCCGTGGTTTCTGGTTTTGGTGCCTTCCTGGAGCAGGGGGCCTCTGGATGCGTCATAAAAAACGTCAACTTTCAGCGAATTTCAGTGCCAAGCCCCTTACGCATTTGGCAGCATTTTAAAGTAGAAACTTTATAAAATGTAAGATTCCCCACCCCCACCCCTTACTTTTCCACATTACTGTTATTTCACGCTTAATTTGGTGCTGTTAAAAGAAAGCGGTCTTTAGATGAGCAACAAGAGTTCTCACTTTTCTGTCCTTTTTTACCCTGTCACATCTTACGGCTCATACCCAGATATTTTACCCTGGGGCTGTGGTATTGGATACACTTGTAGAAGGCTGCGGCTGTGCTGCACAAATTTCTTGGATAACTTGTGAGTTATAAAATTTTAGGTTAGGGGGCACACACTGAACGTTATTTAGGTAAAGTGTTAAGTTTATGATGTGGGAGGCATATACATAGAATTAATGAGTTTAGGAAAAAAATTTTTAGTTCAGGAAGAGAAACTTATATGGAAAGGGAATACAGAAACCTGCCTTTCCTCCACCCTCTCCTCTTCTCATGATGAATGTTTTAATGGCAGAAATAATATACAGTTGGTTTAGTTTTGGACTGTTAGAGACCTTTGAGGTCAGCCAGTTCAGCTGCTTCAGTTTACAAATGAGAAAACCGAGACCAATGAGGTTAAATGACTTGCTGTGGCTGCTGGAGCCCCTCCTTGGCAAAGCTGGGCCTAGGGCCCAGGTTTTCTGATTTTAGGGCTCTTTTTTACCATCCCCCCAATAATACTCTTTTTACAGTTTGGGTAGATTTTTAAACTTTTTTTTCCTACCTTGTCTGTTTTAATCAGAAAATTAGTCATTCCTATTACAAAGCTTAATTGTACCCTATAAACACCTTTCAAAAAGTGCTCTCTCACTCCAGCCCCACCTACAAATTTGCTGATTTTTTTGAAACCACCCTCCTTTCTTGCCTCAGTCACATTGGCCTTTGGCTCAGAATGCACTTTTGCCTCCTTCCCTGAAGTCCTGCCCACACAGCAAGGTGTAACTCAGGTGTGATATCTTCTTGAAGCCTTCCTTGATTACTGCAGCCAGAAAGTAGCTCTCCCTTTTCTTTTTTTCTTTTTTTTTAGCTCTCCCTTTTCTAAACCCTATATCATGTATTACTGTTGTCTGTGCTGCTAGTATCCCCGTCATCTTTAGTATCCCTGCTTATTGTATTTTAGCACGTCTCAACTTCCTGATCAGTTTGTAAGCTCTTAGAACTTAAAGCCTATGACTTAGACATCCCATCCAGCACTAAGCACTAAGTATGTTCTCAGCCACTGTTCGTGGGAGGTGAAGTATGGAGCATTTTGTAAAAAGGGATTTTTAAAAAAGATTTTATTTATTTATTTTGAGATAGACAGCGGGGTGAGGGGCCGAGGCGGAAGGTGAGGGAGACTATCTGAAGCCGACTCGCCCTGAGCACGGAGCCCGATGCAGGGCTGGATCCCATGACCCTGAGATCATGACCTGAGCCAAAACCAAGAACCAGACGCTTATTTGACTGAGCCACCCAGGCGCCCCTTGCACAGGAATTTGATGTGGATATTGTGCTTAGAGGTATAGCAAGACAGTGGCCAAGTCAAACCAACCTAATGGGGTGATTCTCATATTTTGATGAGAGCTCTTGGATCAGTTTGGGGAGTGCTGGTGAAGGGGTAAAATCATAATGGGAGAGTTGCCCAGGCCTGCATTTAAGCATGTGACCCTTAAGCGCTTAGTGGAAAGCACAGATTTAAGAAATGATGTAAAGGAAAAGGAAAAAGCTTTTGGTAAAAGATTAGGTGAAGAGAAGAAAAGACATTTTGAAAATCAGTTTCAGGCTTGGTGTGTTGGTAATGGGCTTATAATGTTGTTTTTACCTTATAAAAATGTCACTGATTGTGACATCTTTTTCTGTACCTTNCACAGTTATTTTTTTTTTTAAAGATTTTATTTATTTATTTGACATAGAGAGAGAGATTACAAGTAGGCANGTTGGTAATGGGCTTATAATGTTGTTTTTACCTTATAAAAATGTCACTGATTGTGACATCTTTTTCTGTACCTCACAGTTATTAAACTTTGTTAAAGATTTTATTTATTTATTTGACACCGAGAGAGAGATCACAAGCAGGCAGAGAGGCAGGCAGAGAGAGAGAGGAAGAAGCAGGCTCCCTGCTGAGCAGAGAACCCTATGCAGGACTCAATCCCAGGACCCTGAGATCATGACCTGAGCTGAAGGCAGAGGCTTTAACCCACTGAGCCACCCAGGTGCCCTGTTTCTCACGGTTATTGATACTCTAGATGATAAGCTTTTGGGGGGATGATCTTTAACCCCTCACAATGCTAGGCTCATAGTTTTGCCATATTAGATGCTCAATAGCTGTTACGTGAATAAATAAGTGTATTTTGGCATGGGGAAGTTGGGCATTTAGGATCTTAGAGCTATCAGATAGTACCTTATCCAGACCATCCCCTCATTATAAGAGAAACTGAGTCATGCTTAACTAAGCTAGTTAATATGAACAGAGGCTCTGGCTACACCATCTCCTCACTACTAGCGCATTTCATTATTTCTAACTTTTTGAGGCTGTTGACCTCGAGATTAATTTGAGTTGGCAACAGGGCACTCCAGTTCGAGATGTTCTGTGAATCAGAAACCCTCAGAGGCCAATCTAAAGGGGGGAACGTGGTGGCCAATGGGAGGATGTCTGTGGTATTGGAAGAGACAAGACCCAAGGGATGACTGGTCATTTCCAGGTTGAGTACAGAGTGAGGATGGGTGAGGCTACAGTCCTGGGAATCTGCGCACGATAGAGTTGAGGAGTCTGGAAAGGATGTGGTAGCCTCGCTTCTCTGGGGGCAGAAGATGTAAACAGGAGGGCCCAAAGTCTTTGGAGTGTGAGTGTGTTTGGGAGATATATTTTACACTACTGGGAGGTGGAGAGCGAGGGTTGTGGGGGTAAGGTTGAGAGAGAATTGTGATCAGCCTTTCTACTTGGAAAAATAAGACAGAGGCAGTGCTTCTGAACCCAAAATAAGTTCAAGAGGTGGTTTGAGGGGCGCCTGGGTGGCTCAGTGGGTTAAAGCCTCTGCCTTAGGTCATGATCTCAGGGTCCTGGGATCGAGCCCCGCATTGGGCTCGATGAGCAGGGAGCCTGCTTCCCCCTCTCCCTCTGCCTACTTGTAATCTCTCTCTCTCAAATAAATAAATAAAATCTTAAAAAAGAGGTGGTTTGAAATATTTGTTTACTTGAAACAGATGTTGCAAATAGCCATTTTGCAAATCAAAACACAGCCTTTCATTGAGCTGTGCACAGCATTGAGGGAGCTGTTGACATTGCATCTTTTACACCAACATTCACAGTGTAGTCGACCACCAGCTTCAACTGGCAGTGATGCTTATTCTCGTAAAGGAGTCCAGGAGAGAGAGTGGTTGAGAGGAGAGACAGAGCTTGAGAGATGGTTTGCTGGAGGGAGGGGAAGGTTTGGCCAGGTATAGAGGGATTACTTTTTTTTTTTATCATGATGGTAGCAAAATTGGTTGGACAGTCAAATGCAAAATCAGGTCGTATGTCTCATCCATTTAAAAAAAAATGCCCAAAGACTACATTCTAGAATTATATATCCTAGCAGTATTATAAAATGATTGTATTCTGAATCTTTCTTAAAATAATAATGGTAATATTGGTCACTAGTAGTATAGGATGTTTTCCATAGACCAGACACTGTTTGAAACATTTTATAAGTGATATGTCATTGAGTCTTTACTCCTGTTTTACAGATGAGAAAACTGAGACTTAGATAGTTACGTTTCCGAGGTCATACAAGTGACAAATGTTGAGATGAGTTTTTTTTTTTTTTTTAAAGATTTTATTTATTTATTTGACACAGAGAGAGAGATTACAAGTAGGCAGAGAAGCAGGCAGAGAGAGAGGANATGTCATTGAGTCTTTACTCCTGTTTTACAGATGAGAAAACTGAGACTTAGATAGTTACGTTTCCGAGGTCATACAAGTGACAAATGTTGAGATGAGTTTTGATCCCAGGCCTGCCTGTCTTCAGGCATGGAGAGCTCAAATAACTTAATTAAATATCTTAACAAAATGCAAAGCT
>LNAC01000065.1:2092665-2194104 GCA_002007465.1 Ailurus styani
TTGAGATGAGTTTTGATCCCAGACCTGCCTGTCTTCAGGCATGGAGAGCTCAAATAACTTAATTAAATATCTTAACAAAATGCAAAGCTTTATCTGTGGTAACTCTAATAGATGCTTAGAATGGCCACAGATTTTTAGCTGGTGAAACTCTCATATTCTATGAGCCAGACTTTAATCTGAGAAACAAAACGACAGTGGTGAATCTTTCCAGTTTTTGTTTTTATTTAAAAATTATTCCACTTAGTCGTCTTCTCCTTTTTTACCCTCAAAGCATCCCTGGAGGCAATCAGCAACTCCTTCTCTGGATACACCATAAAGCTATTCTCTTCTGCTCCTATCCTCTTTCAGGAGGTAGAGCAGGGGTAATGGAGGTGAGTTGGTGTAGTGATCCAGGAGATGCCTCTTAGTTGGGGGTGTGTGAAATGCACTTTGTGTATGAGTTTAAGGTCTCTCAGGTTATCATGTTTGTAAGGATTTTTTTTTTCCCCTGGAGTGGCAGGATCTACTGCTGGAAGCTCTTGGAATATCTGGGTCTTGACCCTTATCCTGATCTCAGGTGTTTGAAGCGAGGTCAAAACCCCAGGGAGAATCCAGACCTGAACTCATTCTTCTGGGATCCTCAAGATCAGTGAGTTCTTTTTTTTTTTTTAAAGATTTTATTTATTTATTTGACATAGAGGAGAGATCACAAGTAGTCAGAGAGGCAGAGAGAGAGAGAAGCAGGCTCCCTGCTGAGCAGAGAGCCCGATGTGGGCTTCGATCCCAGGACCCTGAGATCATGACCTGAGCTGAAGGCAGAGGCTTTAACCCACTGAGCCACCCAGGTGCCCAAGATCAGTGAGTTCTGAAGTCAGCGTGGACTTATTGCAGTTGGAGGTGGGTTTAGAGACCTCAGGGAAGGCCCCAGGTCAGAGACCAATAATTTAGAGTCAGGACTGGCAGTCCCTAGATTTGATCAGCGAGTTGCCCTTGAGAAAGTGCCTCCCCTCTACCTCCTTGAAGAACCTAATTATGCCCTCACGGGCGTCTGGAAATGGAATCCAGCTGAGAGCGTTCTTCTCGTCCCTGTGCTGAGCCCTGTTTCCATTTCTTGCTTCTGCTCCACCTTTTCCTGGTTCTGTGCTTTCCAGGGCATGTGCACTGGATATGAAAGGAAAGGCCAGTAGCTTCTGGCCTCCACCCATTTCAATTCTTCTCAACATCCAAAAACTCTTCTTTGCCACCCAGCTCTTTCCCTGAACAAAGATCTAAATCCATGTTTTCTTCTGGGTAATGATGAAAATCAGGGGCCAAAAGAAAGAGGCCTTTGTACTGCAGGCAGGTTTATAGATTATGAAATGGCTGTACAAGTTTGATTGCTGGAAATTTTTCTGACATAAAAGATCATGAGACGTGAGGCTGTGTCAGCTTCGATCATCTTCTTTTCCATGTTTCTGTGTCTCAAAGTACTTACTGGCTGTTTTTGGAGAGAAGTGTGTAGCATGTCTTCTGTAAAAGCAATTTGCCATTTAGTAGCACTGTGGGCACAGAAAGGGCATGTGTTAGAGTGATGGTTAGAGAGTTTCTTGTTTCAAACACTTGTTTTATCAGAAAGTTTTTTTTAAAGATTTTACTTATTAGAAAGAGAGCGTGCCCATACACAAGTGGGGGGGGGAGGGGCAAGCAGACTCTGTGCGAGCATGGAGCCCAATGTGGGGCTCGATCTCAGGACTCTGAGATCATGACCTGAGCAGAAACCAAGAGTCAGACACTTAACCAACTGAGCCACCCAGGTGCCCCTTATCAGAGAGTATTTTATTTTTTACGAGAGTTACAGGTTATTTGCACAAAAAATCCAGTGTGAGGGACTTTAGACTTTATAAGAAACTTCTAAGCAATTCAGAGCTATAAAGCTACAGGAATATTTGGATGATAACTCACTGCACATAGACATGGCTCCTTAAAAAAATCCAAGCCAACCACAGAGGAGACATGAGAAACTGCCTTTTCTGATAGTGGGGTGGATGGATGTCTTTGTAAGGTGAAAGGTTTGTAGGGGACCTTCTTCATGATAAAAAGCAAAAGGTTTTGGGGGGAATGGTTAGCATTTACCTTATTTATTTTATTACTGAGATACTCAAATTGTTTAAAGATCTAGGACATAACGCATTTTTTTTTTAACTTAAATGATGAAATCCCCTTCAGTTTGTTGGAGAACCAAGAAACAAGATTGTAGCAGCACTGTCAAAATAGAACTTGGACTGAATTTGGGATTGAAACATTGGTAAATGTGTGGAAGAGGATCAGTCATGGTAATTAAGCCTTCGACCAAGGTCTACTTGTCTAAACCTTCTTCCTTACAATGAAATCCCATGTGAGGGCCTCTGCATTCTGTGAATAAAAGAGTAAACCTACCCCATAGATCACAATTGTAAAATCCAAAGTGAGGCATGACAATCTGTGACCTAAAACTCATGTTGATCAAACAGTTTGAATGCCTTAGATGGAAAGTACCGGATGCATTCATACATTGTTTCCACAGCTGGTGCTCAGAACCTAGATTAAATTGTTGAAATAAAAGAAAAGCAGGTTCAGAACCGACTCACTTACAGTGAATGATCAAAGGCAAAAGTAGACTTTTTGTTTCATTTCACTTTGTCATCTTAAATGCCATCCTTTGTAGCTACATTGGTTTCTTTTTTTCTTTTTTTTTGTCCTTGATGATATATACTCAAAGTATACTGTTTATAGATAAAAATCAATGCAAAGTAGAATTTTGAGGTTTGATAAATGAGTGCTTAGGTTTTAATTGCTATTCATAAATAATTTTGTGGGAATACAGTACCAAGTTAGTACATAATTGAACTTTTAACTCGGTATCAAGTTAGTATTTATAACCTTTGGGAACAAACCCAAATTTCTCAGACTCCTCAATTCTTTCATCTAAGAGCTCTTTCAGCATTTTGTCCTGATGAAGTCTCCCTTTTCCTTCCTCTCTCCTCAGCTTTAGGTTCACTAGAACACTCTTTTGGTCCAGATGGTGTTTTCAAGAGTAGCCTAATTCTGGCATAGTTTAAGTGTTATCAGGTCATTGTTAACGGCTGGCACTAGGTTCACGGTGCCAGCCGTGAAACACAGCTCACATCAATTCAGTGATTTTTTTAGCGAAGTTGTCATGCAAGTGAATTAATTTTGGAAAAACAACAATAATAGCAATTTGCTTTATGCCTTTTCTTATCCTCATACAGCCTAAGTTAAACTCAAGATCACCGTCAAAGGAAAAAGGTAACTTGAGAATCTCTGAGTAGTGATCAATCAACATGAGCTGGGTAATTTAAAATTTAGATAACTGAAATCGGTTGGTCTATGATCAGGGGCATGGATGGGAAGTCATTGTCTGACCCCATGAGATGGAAGTCCTCTGCACATGCATGTTTAATGATCAAACAAGACAGTGAATGTGAAAGCAATTAGTAAACTATAAGGTAAGGAGTAAGGTATTTATTGATAGTTATGATCGTTTTCTGACCTTTCTGCCTTTCACTGATAAGTAGCCAAGACTTTGAGAATGACTTGCCTGCTTGAGGTTACCTAGTTGGAAGGGACAGGGATGGAACTCACATCTATATCTTCTAATTTCAGCCTTTGACAAAATGTCAGGGCTCAGCATTGGGACCATTGTCGTAGCCAAGACAGATAAAGGATTCCTGTCCTCTTGGAGCTTCAGTCTGGCTCCAAATCCAGTGCTCATTCAATCAATCCATATTCTTTGACAGATCAGAGGGAATAATTTCAAATTTATATTTGGTTTTTATAAGATTCTAAGTATGTTTGTAGCTAAGTCTTGACTATGGAGCTCTTTAGGGGATTTCTCCGTTGTCAGCGGTGCCTTCAACAATGGTCCCCTAAACTTCAGATCCTGCTTAATAAGATACTTATTAATCTCCATTAGGGTGAGAGGGGTTGGATGCTTCTCAGCGGTGTTTTCATTGTCAATCAGAGGCTTGTTGCAGGAGAAGAGTTTTCTTTCCTCTGCAAAAATCAAAGGACTGCAGCTGGATAAAGGGAGGTGAGTTGGGGGGCAGGGCTGTGAGTGAGAAATGTCTCTACATTCATGCATTCTTAGTCAGATAGAGCAGACAGACACATGGACAGCCTGGGACAAGAGTAAGCACCAGGAGAAAGGGCAGAATGAAGCTTTGGGGGAGCCCAAGTTGAGAGTGGTTAATCTGTTCAATCGGTTGAGGAAGGGGTCAAGACTCTTGAGCTGAGTTGGGCACCTGGGTGGCTCAGTCGTTAAGCGTCTGCCTTCCACTCAGGTCATGATCCCAGGGTCCCAGGATTGAGTCCCATGTCAGGGTCTCTGCTCCTTGTGAAGCCTTCTTCTCCCTCACCCCCTGCTTGTATTCCCTCTCTCGCTATCTCCCTCTATGTCAAACAAACAAATAAATAAAATCTTTAAAAAAATAAAGACTTTTGAGATGAGCCTTGAAAACACAAGTTCAATCTACAGAGAATAAGTGGAGGAAAAAGCATTCCTTGGAGAAGGGACAGTAGGAGAAAAAGCATGGAGACAAGAAAGAGCTGGCCTATTCAGGAATGTGCAGGTACTTGAATGTGTTCTAAAACATGAGCATGCATAAGAATCACCTGGAGAGCTTAGTGAAAAACAGATTTCTAGATCCCAACTCCAGAGTTTCTCCTTCTTTAAGTCTGGGATGGGGCTGGAGAGTTTTTTTTTTCCCTTTTTAAAAAAATTTATTTATTTGTCAGAGAGTACAAGCCCAGGGAGCAGGCAGAGTAAGAAGCAGGCTTCTTGCTGAGCAAGGAATCCGATGCAGGACTCGATCCCAGGACCGCGGGATCATGACCTGAGCCGAAGGCAAATGCTTAACTGACTGAGCCACCCAGGTGTCCCTGGAGAGTTTCATTTTAGCAAATTCCAGGTGAGGCTGCTGGTCTGGGAACAACACTTTGAGAAATAGTGGGCAAGAATAAAGGCCATCTGTGATAGATGAACTAGGAAGAAAAGGTTTTCTTTTGAAACTGTACTACCTTTACAAAATTGATGTTTCAGGTTTTGTTGTTGTTGTTTTTAAGCTTATTTTCTAAGTAATCTCTACCCCCAGCGTAGGGCTTGAACTCATGACCCCTAGGTCAAGATTCACCCGCTCTACTGACTAAGCCAGCCAGGCACCCCAGTCTTTTGTTTTTTAATTAGTTTCCTTTACCAGGTGGTTGCTGCCTTGAGCCCCTTGGTGTTCCCTGGAAGTTCCTTATCAGATCTATACCCCAACTTCCTTGTTCTCCCCCAAAATTAGTCCTTTTCTTCTATTAAATACTTTTAAATAAATAACTGCCATTTAGTCAGTATGGCTATTCCACCCATGGAAAGCTGAACAGCCAACATCAGCTAGATAGGAGTTGACCCCAAACCAAGTATGAATGACTAGTATATTCACAGGGTACATATTTGGATTTTATTTTTCTTAATCTGGATGTAAAACTTTATTCAACAAATATTTCTGGAATAGTTTGTAAGCTCTGAGCTAAGAGGTGGGATGTACACAATGGCGGAAAGTTCCTTCCCTGCCTTCTGAAAACGTGTAGTGTTATAGGAGGGTTAAGATGAATGAATTCCCAGCTCCAGTACAGGCCAGTTGGTGCCACATGCTGTAGGAATGATGGAAACCACGGGTGATGGGCTGAGGTGGAGGAAGGCCCACTTTCCATTGTAACAATTAGGGCAAGCAAGACTAGAGTTGAGGGATTGATGATTAATGCTGTCTTCTGATGTTTTATGCATTTTTGTAAGCCATCTGAAATACGGGAGCATTTGTCTACATTAAGCAAATAATGGAGGAGGGGCATTTGAAGGAGGTAGGCATTGAAGGAGGACAGGTGCTCACCAGTCAGTGGGGAGAGGAAGAGGAAGAGGTGTTCCAGATAATGGGGACAACTGAACCTCAGAATGGAGGTGTGGCAGAGCAGTGTAGGTACAGCTAGGGGTGAATACTCTGGTTCATTTTGGGGAAGTGCAGGGAGATAAGACTGGAAAGGCATTTAGGGAAGGTTGTGGAGCATTTTGAGTATGAGGTTGTGGGATTTGGGCTTTATTCTGTAGGCCTTGTTGAATCATAGGCTTATCTTGGCTTACCCTGTCAGTTCCTTCTTAACCCCCAAACACATCAGAAAAGGAGGAACTCTATTTCTTATAGTGAATTTATCTATAGTTTATACTCTCTTGGATAAACACCTAAAAATGCTTTTCCCTGGCTCTGATTTTAGTATGTGTATTTCAGTCAACTTTTGGATTTACAAAAATCAATCTATCATTAAAGTCTCGTGTCTTTCAGAAATATGTAAAATGTAAAGGACAACTAGTTTCAGTTTCTCAGAGGCAAGTGATAAAAATGAGAAAAATACATTACTGGGTCTAGTAATTATACTGCTTGTTCTGGATTGTTCTGGGAAGACAAGGGAATTCAAAAGTTAAGGCTAAGGATTTAAATAATGGTGTCTTTTTTTTTTTTTTAAAGATTTTATTTATTCATTTGACACAGAGAGAGAGATAACAATTAGGCAGAGAGGCAGGCAGAGAGAGGAGAGAGGAGGAAGCAGGCTCCCTGCCGAGCAGAGAGCCCGATGTGGGCCTCAATCCCAGGACCCTGGGATCATGACCTGAGCCGAAGGCAGAGGCTTTAACCCACTGAGCCACCCAGGCGCCCTAAATAATGGTGTCTTAAGCAGATTCTTTCAGGCTGACTTCTAAGTGCTGAAAGATTCCAAAGGTAAGGTTGAATGACAGTTTGTATCTCCGCAGAATTGCTTCAGCTGTAAATGGGGCAATGTCTGCTGGTTTAGTGCTGATTTAGAAGAGCTGGAAAGTAAAGGGCACTAAGCCAAGCAGTCCTTTTTGTTCATCTTTTTGGGGGATGGCTACAAATGGGAAAGATATTTCTGTCTCATTGGAGATTTTAAGAATCTTCTGTCTGTATCCCCTACAAAGTATCCTGTGCTGAGAACTACAGTGTGGTGAGCAAAACAAAAAACCAGTGGATTTGTAAGTAGAAGTTGCCACCCTGGTGCTACCACTTGCTAGCTGACTGATAAAAGAGGCAGTGTAGTGAGTGAGTGGGACTGACTCCCCTTTGCCCACAATCCACCGCTAAGAGAATGATTCAGTGGGTGGGAAATTTATGTAGCCTATCTGAACCTTGGTGGTGGTTTGTATTTTGTTGTGGTTGTTCTTTTTGTTTTGGATTAAATAAAATAAAATAGTTAAATTGAAAGGTACCATACACATTTTAGGTTAAAATCTACCAATGGGATGCCTGGGTGGCTCAGTCTAAAGAGCATAGGACATTTGATCTCTGGGTCTTGAGTTTGAGCCATGAGTCTCTATACCCATGTTGGGTATAGAGAGTAAAGGAATAAATAAAGAAAAACTTTTAAAAAATTGTAACTTTTTAAAAAATAAAATTTAATAACACTAAGATTTAGTCGAAATTCTTGGGGCCACAGATGTGGATGTAGAGTATGTAGAGTATGAGCTGCTCCTGCTTCTCCCTCTCCTCCTCCATACCTTCTCCTTACACACACCCTCCACCCCCGTGAGAGCTTCTTGAGTGCAAGATTGTATCTTTCTAACTTGTCTGATGCATAGTAGGAAATTGATAGTTGTTGAATGAATATATAAAAAGGAATTAATGAATGGATGCATCTGTACTCACGCCCACCCTGTCACATACCTAATACTTTCTACCTTCTACTTGCTTGTAGAGACTTAAGATCTATGGTGCCTTATTTTACTTACTTACTTATTGATTGATTTATGTATTGATTGATTGATTGATTTAAGTTCTGCCCCAAACGTGGGGCTCAAACTCACGACCCCAGCATCCAGAGTCACATGCTCTACTGACTGAGCTGACCAGGCGCCCCCTGTGCCTTGTTTTTTTTTAGACTGCTAACCTCCTGTCTGTTTTACTGACAGTAAATCTTGAGAGATAACCCAGCCTTATCCAGGAGACAGAACAGCATATCTTGAGTTCAAAGTGTAAGGATCTTTATAGATTCACATGCATCCTAAACTCATTCTAGAAATGAATTAAATAATATTTAATAATGTTTTACATGTGGATAATGTATGTAAAACTGATGTCACCTCTGAAATAAACTGACACATATAAATTGAGGTTATGTGTTGTAATGAGCACTGGGTATTATATAAGACTGATGAATCACAGACCTGTACCTCTGAAACAAATCCATTATATGTTACTTAATTGAATTTAAATTAAAAAAATTAATTGAGGTTATATTCCTCTTGAAGTGTTTTGTATTGTCTTAAGAAGAATCTGATTAGGAGTAGGAGAGTGGCTTGTAGAGATGCTCAGAGAAATGTATATTAATACACTGATCTGTTAGAGGCTTAGATACCTGTTTTTCCTGCAGTTAAATGAAGCAAGAACCAAAGTAATTTTATTCTACCTTAGGTTTCACGGCTTGTCTAACGTTAGTACAGTTGACCCTTGAACATTGTGGAGGCTAGGGGTGCTTATCTCCTCCTCATTCACCCCTGAAGTGAAAAATCCACATATAACTTCTGAAGCCCCCAGAACTTTACTACTGATAGCCTTGTGTTGACCAGAAACCTTACCAATGACATAAAAGCCTTACTGATTAAATGAACAGTCAGTGAACCACATATTTTGGAGGTTATATGTATTATAACACTGTACTCTTACAGGGAAAATAAGCTGGAGAAAAGAAAATGTTATTAAGAAAATTATAAGGAAGGGAAAATACATTTACAGTACCATACTGGGAAAAAAATCTGCATGTAACTGGACCCACGCAGTTCAAATCCGTGTTGTTCAAGGGTCAACTGTAATTCATTCTTGCTTCATGAAATTAGGCTGGATTAATATGGGCAAAAATTCATCTTTTTCAATTTGAACAAAGTAGTTTCACTTTAAAAATTATTGTATTTTTTGTTAATATACATCTGGAATGTGTAGAATAAAAAAATTCACCTTGCTAAATTTTTACTGAGTTACATTCTACCTACATGATATGTATTGTGCTATGGGAGACAAAGCACTGATTGAAGTTTTCTGCAAGGTTAGTATTAAATTTCTCATAGGATTAGGACAATAAATAATGGGAGAACTGAAAACATTGTAATTTTCTAGTAATTCAGAGGAAACGACTACATTTTGAGGAAGTGTACTAAAAGAGTACACCATGATGCTCACTTTTGTAAATTAATTTATTATTAAATATCAGTGGAAATATTCTTTGCATCCTATTTCACATCTCAGGCACACTTTAGGGAGGCCTTATATATGTTGCTCATTTAATCTAAAAAGGCTCACTCATGCCTTCTGTGTGTTCAGGTTCTTTCCATTATGTTGTGCCCTTTAGGCATTATAATAAGGGTATTATACAATCAAGCAGCATGACATATCAGGGAAATTAATGGTTTCATGGTTTCATATTAACCAGGCACTGTCAAAATCTATATCTTGAATAGGATTAAACAGTGTTCCATCAGTGTTCTTGGTGTACATGATGAGATTGTTGTTGTTGTTGTTTTAAATAACAGCTTTCGATGAAGGTTATACCTCAATAGCTATAATTCATGTACCATTCAAATCCTCATATGTGTAAGTCCTTTTTAGAATATTTTTATTATCCCGTATCCATTAACAGTCCTCATTTCAAACCCACCCCCTGCATAGGGATTGACAATTCTACTTTGTGTTACATGTTCTTGAAATTTCATAAAATGGAATCATACCAATACGTGGCCTTTTGTGTCTGGCTTATTTCACTTAACATGATTTTTTGAGGTTCATCCATGTTGGAGTATTAAAATTTTACCCTTTATGGCTGAATAATAGTCCATTGTGTGGATCTGCCACATCTTATTTGTTGCTCACTGGTTGGGTATTTGAGTTGTTACCACTTTTTTGGCTATTATGAATATTTCTGCTATGAACAAGTTTTTTGGGGTCATGTGTTTTCCTTTCTCAGGCATATACCTAGAAGTGGAATTGCTAGGTCACATGGTAACTTGTTTAACATTTTGAGGAATTGCTAGACTATTTTCCAATATGACTGCACCACTTTTTAATTTTATCATTTGGTGACTGCAGCATTTTACATTCCCACCGAGAATGTATGAAGGTTCCAGGTTCTCCACATCCTCACCAGCAGTTGCCATTTATCTTTTTGGTCATATTGGCCATCTTGGTGTGAAAGTGGCATCTCATTGTGGCATCTCATTAATTTTTTATTAATAAACTTTTTTAGTATGGTTTTAGATTTACAGAGAAATTAGGTAGTGCAGAGTTCCCATGTGCCCCCACATTGACACACACTAATAGTTTACCCTATTAATATCTTACATTACTGTGGTATATTTGTTATAATTAATGAATCAATATTGTTACACTAGGACTACCTAAGGTCTATAGTTTATTCATATTTCCTTAGTTTTTACAGAAAAATCCTGTTTCTGCTCCAGGATCCCATCAAGATATCACACGTTACATTTAGCTGACATTTCTCAGGTTTCTCTTGGCTGTCATAGTTTCTCTGCCTTTCCTTCTTTTTTGATGACCTTTAGAATTTTGAGTAGTAGTCAGGTACATTGTAGGATGACCCTCTGTTGGAATTTGATTTTTCTTTTTTTTGTGTGATTAGGCTGCATTAACATTGGTTTTTAGTATAAAAAATATTACATGAGTGCAGTTTACTTGGAGTATAGAAATACACGATCAGAACTGGAAATCAGCAAAAATATGGTTAATAGGAAATTCCTAGGAATTAAAAATATTCAGTTTCCTCTGGAGAATAAACAGACCTGTAACTCAAGATATATTTTTTTCTAGCAAGGACTTGATCACATTGGAAGATGATTAGAAAAAGTAGGAGAATTTATTATTGTGATCTAGTCTAAGGGTAAAGCCACAGAATAGTTTTCACTGCTTTAAATTTTTTTTTTATTTTTTTTTAATTTTTTTTAAAGATTTTATTTATTTATTTGACAGAGAGAGAGAGATCACAAGTAGGCAGAGAGGCAGGCAGAGAGAGAGGAGGAAGCAGGCTCCCTGCCAAGCAGAGAGCCCGATGCGGGCCTCGATCCCAGGACCCTGAGATCATGACCTGAGCCGAAGGCAGAGGCTTTAAACCGCTGAGCCACCCAGGCGCCCTTCACTGCTTTAAATGTACCCAAGAATGATGTCTTGCTTGTAATAAAATATAAAGTTAACAGAAATTTGGATTGATTTTAAGAATTCCACAGTTCTAGGATGCCTGGGTGGCTCAGTCCGTTAAGTGTCTGCCTTCAAGTCAGGTTGTGATCCCTGGGTCATAGGATCAAGTCCTGCATCAGGCTCCTTGCTCGGCAGGGAGGCCTGCTTCTCCCTCTGCATTCTGCTCCTCCTGCTTGTGCTTGCTCTCTCTCTCTCTCTCTCTCTGACAAGTAAGTAAGTACATAAAAGTAAGTAAGTAAGTACATAAAGTACATAAAATCTTAAAAAAAAAAAATCCCGTGGTTCTGAGGCACCAAGGATACAACATGTAGTCAGTATTTTGATCACCATCAATTCCAGTAATCCTGACACATGCCCTGTGAAGGGGGCATGGAACGGGCTCAGGGACGCTATGTCTTGTAGCCTGACTCATGCNTTCTCTCTCTCTGACAAGTAAGTACATAAAATCTTAAAAAAAAAAAAAATCCCGTGGTTCTGAGGCACCAAGGATACAACATGTAGTCAGTATTTTGATCACCATCAATTCCAGTAATCCTGACACATGCCCTGTGAAGGGGGCATGGAACGGGCTCAGGGACGCTATGTCTTGTAGCCTGACTCATGCAGCTGTCAGTAGTTGAGCTGAGATTTGCATCCAAGGCTTTGGAAGTTTATACCTTACTGTTGTCCAGGCCAGGCTCCAGAGTTCCCAGAGGTTTTAAATCAGTAATGTCTTGAAGGGCATAGGCTTTAGTCCTTATCATACTGGATATTTTTACTGCCAGCTGGAGGAGATAGCATCTCTCTCTCTGTTCAATGCCCCACTGAAATCAGTCTGTTGAATTAACAGCATACGTGTGGACTGCTAACAAAGGAAAGTCAGCTTTGCCCACGTCACTATGCCATCTTGTCTGCCTGTGGCCTACTAAATCCACTGCCACATATGTATCCTGAAATGAAGCCTGAGGGTCATAAAACAGGAAAGGAGCCATGTAGGAGAACAACATACTCAGCTAAGGTTTGTCAGTGGTTATGTTGCTTAATGTACATTGGTCATAGTATGTCTTGGTAAGATCTTGAGTTTGTTAATAAATGAGTAACATAGAGGATTTGGTCTTAAATACTTACCTATGAAAAAGAGTAGGTGTGGTAATAACCTGTGAATGCACATGAAATCAAATAATAAAGTAACACAGAGGGGCACCTGGGTGGCTCAGTGGGTTAAAGCCTCTGCCTTCGGCTCAGGTCATGATCTCAGGGTCCTGGGATTGAGCCCCGCATTGGGCTCCCTGCCAAGAAGGGAGCCTGCTTCCTCCTCTCTCTATGCCTGCCTCTCTGCCTACTTGTGATCTCCTTCTCTGTGTGTCAAATACATAAATAAAATCTTAAAAAAAAATAATAAAGTAACACAGAAGGTCCGAGGAAGGTTTGGAAAATTTCCCTACTTGATTCAGCTAATCCTTGTAAATGGCCCAAGTGGGTTGATCACGGACTGATATAAGGTTTCTTTCTGGTCATACTTTCTGTGTGAGTTAGGGTAGGCTATCATGCAGTAACAAATAGCCCTGAAATCTCCATTGATTTCTTGTTCACATAAATGTCAGTGTGCATTGGCTGTTCTCCAGAGCAGCTGTTCTATCTCCAGTGACTCAGAGATCCTGGTTGCTGTGATTTTTGTGATTTTGCTGTTTTAACATGGGACTTCCAAATGGTCTTAGCAGGTGAAGAGGAGCTAGAGGTTCACATACTAGCTCTGAATTGCTTTGGCTTAGTGTGACACGTATAATTTCTACTCAATGCCCCTTGATTAGAACTAATCACATGATCCTGCTGGAAGGAAGAGGAAGCATATGACTGTTCACTGAACAGTAAATATCTTTGCTTTACCTTCTTTATAGCAAGAGAAGTGATTGTTTTGCCAAAACAACAACAACAACAAACCCCTAAACTAAACCCAAACCCCCCACCTCTCCTCAGTAAGGAGAGAAAAATAAACTGAAATATTTAGTGATAATTACTTGATACTAAATTCCAATGAGCTTTGCCATAAACTAATAAATTTGTAATAATTTAGGTATGGCTGATTCAGCAACTTGTTATACATTTGTGAATATCAAGACTGGATCTTCTAAAGGAATAAGAAACTTTTAAGAGAAAAGTTACCTTTTTGCATTATAATTCTTCAGGTGATGATGATGATTAAAGCTTATATTTATTGAGGTATTCCTTTATTTTTTAAAGTTTTATTTATTTTAGAGAGAGAGAACACAGCGGGGAGGGCCAGAGGGAGAGGGAGAGAATCTTAAGCAGATTCTGCACTGATCATGGAGCCCAATGCAGGGCTCAGTCCCATGACCCTGAGATCATGACCTGAGCCGAAACCAAGAGTTGGATGCTCAACCAACTGAGCCACCCAGGCACCCCTAAAGTAGTTAAACTAGTTTTTGCCTAAAATTGTTACAGCGTAAGAAAATAGAAGTGGTGACTAAAATTAAAAAATTATTTTTCCTAAGAAGCAAGTATGTAATTGCAAAAGGAAACATTTAGGAAGCAAGTATTCTAATAGTTTTCACTGACGTAATTTTAACTTGTTTCTGCCTGTGAGCAAAGTTAATCAACTCAGACTCTAATTTGGTATAAACAGCGTGCTGCGATCTTCCTCTTTTCCGAACTGAGTCATCACTGAGAATCAGGGTAAGGCTAGATTTACAATAGGGTGTTTCATCATGTCCAGCTCAAAATCGTAATAGAGATACCTTGTATTTGTATATAAAGTTTTCAAAATACTCTCCTGCCTGTGACACAGTATGTGGAAGGACTCTGTAATTCTATTCCCAGGGGATCTCATTAGTCATCACAGTGGCTGGCCATTCCACTATAGATTTAGCTTTAGCCCTCCCTACATCGTTCCTTCATCTGATCAGTGGAAAGGTTAGATCCCAAAGTGAACACAACCTGTGAAAGATTCTTGGGCTATTGAAAATTTCTGATTCACTTTGGGATCTGTTTTATGTTAAACCAGGAGGAAAAGGACTATGGAATCCATTCTTGTCCTGGAAAGTGCTAAGGAGAGAAGTTGTAACACATTTTATTTTCCCACTTAAGTGCTGTCTTTGGAAGGAGAGAAGTGAGAAAGAGAAGGAAGGATTTTAAAAATCAAATATTCACCTTGACACCAATTCACTAATCTAATCTTATGGGCAAAGACCAGGAATTCGAAAGTACCCAAACTTGTGCCTCTCTGGGGCAAGTGTCTGTCTGTGACACTGCAGTCATTGGATGGTGACTTAGCAGGAGTTTCAACCAGTTCATTGTACATGCAAATAACAGATGATTCAAGACAAGAAGAGATCTTTGTACACTTTTATTGCACCATGATCATTTCCTAAGTAGGTAAATATTCTCCTTTCTCCATGGTCTAGCTTCCTTTCTTTTTCTTTCCTTTTCTCTTTTTTGGTGTAGCTTATTTCTATATGAAAAGGAATGCCAGATGATGGTCTTTCCAACAACAGCAAACTTTTATTGCTTTATATATAATCTAAAATTACATGTGCCATAAATTTCTATATTTGGTTACTTCTGTACTTGATCTTAGCCAAAAGGCCGAGAAGCGATATATATTTGGTCACTTCTGATTATGGAATTTCTGTCCTGTAACAACACAAGATAAGGCTACCTTTTCTTTCTTGAGTCCTGATCTTTTAGGGTACTAGAGACATTGAAAAGGGGATTGCCTTTTTATTTTTTTTTAAAGATTTTATTTATTTATTTCACAGAGGGAGAGAGATCACAAGGAGGCAGAGAGGCAGGCAGNTTTCTTGAGTCCTGATCTTTTAGGGTACTAGAGACATTGAAAAGGGGATTGCCTTTTTATTTCGAGTCCTTTGACTGTCTTTCTCCTCACCCTCCACGAGTCTGGGCCACTTTGGGTTAAGCACTTGTCTGTTTGCTTATGATTCTTAAAATTATGGCTTCAGAACTGAGAATGGAAGCAAGTACCAACTGAAGAGGAAACAAAATACATGTGTTTCTGTCTCTCAAGAGCGTAGCACTAATAATTTGAGTTCAGGGGTAGCTCAGGAAATTAACAGTGGCAGGTAGTAGAGTTCATGCTTTACTACTGTTTACTCCTGTACACTTACTCTATGGGAAATGAGAGTAGCCAGGGATCATAGGATTGTGGCAAACTGTTTGTACCTATGGAAAGGGCACAGCTGTCATTGGCCTAACCCAGGGCTACTATGTAGAAAAAAAGGGTCAGTATTGCTAGACCTCCTGATTTTATTTTATTTTATTTTTAAACCCTAAATAAAATCTAAATTGTATTTATATTGATTATCCGAATATTGTATATAACAAAGGGTCAGTATTGCTAGACCTCCTGATTTTATTTTATTTTATATTTAAACCCTAAATAAAATCTAAATTGTATTTATATTGATTATCCGAATATTGTATATAACATGATTTGAAAAATCATTCTCAATATAGATAGATAATAGATAGGTGATTAATTGATTTTTTTCAACTGCCTTTGTCTCTGATATTGTGTCACTGGTATTCTTCTGATAAAATATTGTGTTCAAAAATGTATGACGTGTTATTTTTTTCATAAAATGTTCTAGTATTTTCTTAAAGTTGCATTCTATTTTTAATGCATTTGAAATTGTTAATTCCTTCCATTTACTTATCTGAAGACAAATTATGCTAAATGAAGGATATTCTCAATTTAAAAAAATATAAAGATTTTATCTATTTATTTGACAGAGATTGGGAGAGAGAGCAAGAGAAAGCACAGCAGGGGGAGCAGCAGAGGGAGAGGAAGAAGCAGGTTCCCCGCTGAGGAGGGAGCCTGACAGGGCTCAGACCTGAGCTGAAGGCAGTTGCTTAACCGACGGAGCCACCGAAGTGCTCCTAGACCTCCTGATTTTAAAAGAGAAAATAGAAATCTGAATTTTGTGTTAATCCCCTAATTTTACATGTTCACTCCAAAATTTAAAAGATATTTAATGAGCCACAGAAGACATGTGTCCAGGCAGGATGTGGCCCCTGGGTGCCATTTTGTATGTTGGTAGCCAGGTGAGCCTCTTAGGGTCGTGAAGAAGTTACAAAAGCCCTGAGATATGTGCCCCAGGAGTAGGGAGGTTATGACCTGCAAGACCCGGCATGAGTTTCACTGTTTTTTGTCTTCTTCTGTTTGCTGAGAGATTGCATTTTAATTTTCTGCTCTTCTTAAGGAAAACCTTTTGCTATCTAGATTTCCCTCCTAAAGAAAGAGTGCCTGGGGATGTTGAATCCTGTTAAGGACTCCAGGAGCTCAGTGAGGCTGAGCAGAGATGGAGCAAAACTGGTTACACATTGGGGTTTGAAGCCAGGGTATCATTTGAGAGCTAAGACACAGAAATATCTGCAGGATGGGCAGGACATACCACAGAAGCGGAGCTGCCAGACCCAAGGATGGAAAATGGGTAGAAGGGGTGGTCAAGATGTGTCCCAGTGGGCTTTGCTTTGCTTGGATGGGGAGGGAGCTGTTGAGCCAGCCAACCTGGTCTGGACAGTTGGTGATTGACCCAGACAAGTAATCTAGGCTGAATTTCGTGAAAGCTCTATGTCTTCTCTCCATTTACACCCCTTTGGTGATACCTACATATTCTTCAAGAACAGACACATTATTCAGCATGCACACTTGATGTCATTTGGCTTCAGCAATATGACTTAAAGAAGACAAGTCGCTCTGCTTCCAGAATGAAGGTACAGCCTTTGAAATTCCTACTCATTCCCATGATCATATGTTGGATGCTCTTGGATCTAGGGGCTGATAATTTATACGTTCTCTTTGTTCTCTGAACTGATTGAGAAATAGAGACCTCTCAGAATTCAAAATACCAACTTTATTCTCAGTGAAACTGGACCATGATTACAGCCCATGGGCAAATGGTCTTCCTCATACCTTTTCTCCCCAAATTTTAAGTTCTGTTCATCCCATTCTGGGCAGACTTGCTGGACAGTTGCCTTTGGGTTGAAAGGGAGTTTGTGTCCTGAGGTCAAGCTACTGCAAAGAGGAAAAGGGAGGAAGTAATGATGACATTGAACACTTTAGCCCCATTCAGTATAGCAGTGGGTTCTCAAAGTGTGGTCCTCACACAGGCAGCATTAGCATTACCTCAAAACTTGTTAGAAATGTAGATTTGTGGTCTCTTACCCAGACGAACTGAAGCAGAGACTCTGGGGTGTGTGGCTTAAAAGTCTTATAATTCTGTTGCAGGTAAAGTTTGAGAATCATTGCAGTAGAGGAGTAAGTTTCAATGGACCCAAGACTCTTACCGTTTCATCAGTAAGATAAATCAGCGCTCCTCCCTTGGGGAGGATGAGAAAGGAATGTAGAGAAGAGGCCGAGTGCTGCTTTTACAATAGGCTCTCATGGAAACATAAGATAGGAGAATGGGTTTCCCCTAGCTGATAATCTTGCCCTCTCTAGAGAACTGTAGTCTGAGAAGGACCAGCAGGTGAAAGCATGAAGACTTTCTTTAACCGCCTCTTTTCTTGTTAATGTTGCCTACCTTTTCTCTAAAGAATAAAGGAGAGGCAAAAAAAGGAATACAAGCAAGGAGAGGGAGAACACTAAAATCATAGAAAGAAAACAATGGAAGAGGTATTGTATTCCTTCCAATATCATTCATTATAATTCACTCTTCATATTTTTGTGTTTTATTAAGTTTTTAGTCTCTGATTATTTTTTCTATTTTTCTATTTTTTCTATTTTTCTAATGCAGGCCATTTGACTGTGATAGTATCATTTGTCATTAGCATGGACTCAGTGACACTGGGCCCTTTTCTTCCTGTTTGTGTCTATTCTGTTTCATGTTACTGAATTGTGTAAATTGCTCAGTGACATGATTATGTATGTTCTTCATATTCACCTGGACATTCAGACTGTTTGTGACCCTGAGCAGATTGTTCAGATTTAATTTCAGAGTCTTGAAATCAGAGCAGAGGTCTGGTTAGCCTTTAAAATACTTAGTGATAGCAAGGACCGTCTCAAACAATTCATATAGTTGGCGTTTCATATTCTAAGGTGAATAAAGAGATAAATTTACTAACCGCTTGTGCTTGGGAAAGATGTTTTTTTGCTTGCACCAACCTTTTTAGAGGTTTGAAATAAAATTATACCTTGTTGGGTATATATAGCCTCAAAGAGATACGGATATTATGGTTCCTTTTATTTATTTATTTCCCCCTACAATACAGTCTCTTGTCAACATACTCAATTCCACGCAGTCTAGAGTGGAAGCTTACTTCCATTAAATACTTAATCTTTCCAGTTATTGTTACAGGAATGAAAAATGCTAAAGAATTCAGACTACCTCTGCTTGTAAGTATTTTGCTTAGACTTCATCTAAAAATGGAATTAAAGGTGCTGCTAATAGTCACAGCAACTGAATAGTTACTATGTTTCAAGAATTATATTAAATTGGGTAACAACTATATGGGTAGTTTGTACATGTCATTCCCTTTATACATAAAGATGAGGAAACAGGTTCAGGGACCTTAAGTAACTTGCCCAGAACATTCTGTCAATAAGAGCAAGATCAGGGTCAAGTCTAAGTCTGTTTATACCAAGCTGTACATCTCTTAACCACCTAGTTTGCTAGATGGGCTGGCTGCTGGGGTAACTCCTGACAAGAACTGTGCTGGGCCTAGGTCAGAATAGGAGAGGTCTTAGGTGGTTGGTGGGAATACTCACCAATACTCAGCAGTATGAATCATTCGTTAGGGGGCAAAATTTAGAAATTCTGAATTTTGATCTTATCCACATTTCTGGGTTCTCCCCTAAAACTTCTGAGTGATAAACTTTGGGGCTGAGATTCAGGAATCTGCCTTTAGCATAAGCTCCACAGGTTGAGTTTATGTCTGCTAATGAGAACCACTTCACCTAATTGCTGGGTAGCATTTACTGTCTATTGCAGTAATCTCTGGGCCCCAGTCTATTAGGGGGGTTAAGAGTCAGGCATCCTACTTATCATTCTTGGCAGAATCTTGAATCTTTTCATTTTTGTGGTGGTTTTCTTTTTCTGCTGCTAACCTGAATATTTGACTAACTTCCAGTGTATGTGTATTCCATTGGAAGGGAAAATTTATTTAAGGAGAGTCAAAGCCAGCACTGGCCCTTCCTTACAAACACACTATTTTTTCCCCTCTGCTTCTTCTAAATGATAGCTGTTTTCTCTTATGGGCCATTTATGGCCAAGGTGGTAAGAACATCCTGTTCTGAATAAAACTGTGTGAGCCTGTATTAGTTTTCTGTTGCTTCCCTAACAAAATTTAGTGACTTCTGCAACACATTGATTACCTTATAGTTCTGTGCTAAGAAGTCTGACATGGATCTTATCACTGGGCAAAAGGTGTTGGCAGGGTTGTTCCTCTCCAAAGGTCCTAGAGGGTAGATCTCGTCTATGGCTCATTCGGGTTGTTGGCAGGATTCAGTTTCTGAATGGTAGATAAGTGATAAACCATCTCTATGGTTTAATTGACATAGCAAAATGATATTTCCATCAAAGCAGCATCCATATCAAGAAACCAGAATTGTTACCAGTACCCCCAAAACCTTCCTGCTTCCTTCCAGTTGTCACTACTCTCAAGGGTAATTGCTGCCCTGAATGGTAGACCAGAGATCCTCATTTTCTTACTGGATGTAAACTGAAGGCCATTCTGAGCTTCTAGAGGTCACCTGTGGTGACATTGACTTATGGCCCCTTTTCTCCATCTTCGAAGCCAGCATCAGAGTCCAGCCCTTTTCACACTTTGAATCTCTCCTGCTTTTCCATCTTTCTTACCCTGCAGGGGAAGGTTCTCTGCTCTTAAGGAATTCATGGGATTAGATTGGGTCTCTTTAGGTTATCCAGGATAATTTGCCCTACGCCCAGGCCCATACCCTTAGTCACATCTGCAAAGTCCATTTTGCCATGTAAGTATAACATATTCCCAGGTTCTGGGGGTTAGGGCATGGGCATATTGGGGGGAATTATTCTGCCTTCCACTGACTGAAACATTGTCTGCCTTTGTTGACAGATAAGACAGCAGTGGTTATCACTGCCAATGGAAGTCCAGGCATTAATGTTGATGTGTATGAGAAAATGTGATTTAGCTGGTTATTTTTCTGAATTGAAATCATCTCAGGGCCAGATTTCAAAACAAGTAGATTTGGAAAGGATATTTCAAGACTTCTGTCTAGTCAAGGAGAGCTACAGCAGCACTTATCTCTGTGTGTTGTAAGAGGAAGTAATTCACATTGTGCCTGCTTCTCTGGTAATTTAGATTCAGAAGAAAATTATGACATGAAGTAAGACCACTGATTCAAACAGGATACTTGCTTTTAGTTTCTCATTGCATGCCATATGCTCTCATGCCTCCACTATTTTGTTCATCCCCTCTCACCTGCCTGGTCTGCCCTTCTGTCTTTCTTTCCGTTTAACTATAATAGTACATGTGAATGACAAGTTTTGACACCTACCAATTCAAGGAAACATTTTCCAAGGTGCTGAAAGTTATGGCATCAACTCATTTTTCCCAGTAGGTGACCTAAAAGGATAAAAAGAATCTATATCATTTGCCAGTGTTTCAAAGGCTATTTTGAATTCTCTCTGATGTCTTACTCCATAAATCTGCACAGCATTAAAGATGCCCTTGCAGCATCTTGGACATAGTAGGGACTCAGAGTTACTCATTGAATGGATTTGAAATACTAAACTTAAATGACTGTGGTTATATTATCAATACACCAAAATTCTGCAAGATATGTGTATTTATTATTTTATGTTGTTAACAAAAGGACATTGCTAAGAATGTCTAATTTAAGGACTAGAACTGGGATTGTTAGAGATAAGATTTCCAGTTCATCTTTTACTAAATATATACATTCATATTCTGTCAGATTACCTAGCAGAGTATGGTGGGGAAAAGGGAGTAGACTTTTTGGGTTTTGTCCATTTCTGAATCTATAATTGACATGCAGTACACATGCAGACAACTGTACAAATCATGAGTGTGTAACTTGATGAATTTTAACAAAATGATAACTCCCATGAAAGCGGCACTTGTATCAAGAAACCAGAATTATTACCAGCACTCCCCAAACCTTCCTGCTTCCTTCCAGTTGTCACTACTCTCAAGGGTAATTGCTGCCCTGAAATTTGAGAAGTTTGAGAAATGTACTATTTTTAAGATACAGGAAATAATTCTTATATTGTGAAAATAGTTCCTATAAACAAATCTCCAAGGAAGAATACGTGGGTTTACAGAGATTTTTTAAAAATGTGGCTCCTGCTCAGAAAGTGCATTTCAACACAAAACAAAAAATTCTTTTCTAAATGTTCTTGCTTTATCAAATAGTTTCAGTTACATACGTAACTTTAATTCAGATTATTATTTTCCAATATTTATTGATACTGTATTGGTTCAAACAATACTTTTTAAAATATTTTATTTAAGAAAGAATGAGAGCACACGAGCAGTGGGGAGGGGTCAGAGTGAGAGGGAGAAGTAGACTCCCCGCTGAGCAGGGAGTCTGATGCGGGACTCAGTCTCAGGACCCTGGGATCATGACCTGAGCCAAAGGCAGATGCTAAACCAACTGAGCGACCCAGATGCCCTAGTTCAAACAATACTTCTACCTCCAATATTCACTATTTGTTAAAATTGCACCATGCACTTAGCCCTGAGTGGTGCCTTGGCACTGCATCACTTTCTGCCTAGTTTTTATTGAGATCAAATTAGTATATTTCTTCATGAATTTTAGTTGAGGTTCATAGTAGGTACTCCTGAAAAAACTCTTGTCTGCAAAAGTGGCAGCCACCATACTGCACATTTTAACTGTACACTGCATTTCCCAGAAGAGTGGAAATGAAATTGCTTGTAATAAAATGGAGGGGATAAAATATTAGAGAAGTTGAATTCAGGGCTATTCATTGTCCATTCATTTTCTGTGTTCAAGGACGTGGAAGCATTATTTCTAAAAGTAAAACATTGGAAACCACCTTAGTTACCAACATGAATGCTTAAAAAAATCATGGCATAGTCATAATGTAGACTGTTAAGGAAGCATTAAAGGCATGTTTTTTAAAAAATGATTAATGATAGGGGACATTTCTTGCTAATATAAAGTAAAACTATATATTGAAAGATCTTTGTGAAAAAATATATCCATGCATATGTGTGTAGAAGAGAGACTAGAAATTGATAACATATTGGCCCCCCAGTTGTTTCTGAATGGTGTGTTTGAGAGCAATTTAAATTTTCTTGTTTTCTAAATATTTTCCACTTTACATATTACTTTTCAAAAATCAGAAAATAGCCACACAGGATCCATTTTTAAAAAAGGATGCTTTGGGCAATCCCTATCAAAATAACACCAGCATTTTTCACAGAACTAGAACAAACGACTCTAAAGTTTGTATGGAACCAGAAAAGACCCCAAATAGAGAAAGTAATACTGAAAAAGAAAAGCAAAGTGGGAGGCATCACAATTCCAGATTTCAAGCTGTATTACAAAGCTGTGATCATCAAGACAGTATGGTACTGGCACAAAAACAGACACAAAGATCAATGGAACAGAATAGAGAACCTAGAAATGAACTCTCAACTATATGGTCAACTAATCTCTGACAAAGCAGGAAAGGAGGAAAAAGGCAGTCTTAAACAAATGGTGTTGGGAAAATTGGACAGCTGCATGCAGAAGAATGAAACTGGACCACTTTCTTATACCACCCACAAAAATAAATTCAGAATGGATAAAAGAAAGACCTAAATGTAAGACAGGAATCCCTCAGAGTCCTAAAGGAGAACACAGGCAGTGATCTCTTTGGCCCCAGCTGCAGCAACTTCTTACTAGATATGTCTCAAGGCAAACAAAAGCAAAAACGAACTATTAGGACTTCATCAAGGTAAAAAGCTTCTGCACAGCGAAGGAAACAATCAG
Organism: Ailurus styani; assembly: GCA_002007465.1. Classification (NCBI taxonomy): domain Eukaryota; kingdom Metazoa; phylum Chordata; class Mammalia; order Carnivora; family Ailuridae; genus Ailurus; species Ailurus styani. Next base: position 2,115,883 of record LNAC01000065.1, read on the forward strand.
CAAAACTAAAATTGACAGAATGGGAGAAGATATTTGCAAATGACATATCGGGTAAAGGGCTAGTATCCAAAATCTATAAAGAACTTACCAAACTCAACACCCAAAAAACAGATAATCCAGTTAGGAAATGGGCAGAAGACAGGACTAGACACTTTTCCAAAGAAGACATCCAGATGGCTAACAGGCATATGAAAAGATGCTCAACATTATTCATTATCAGGGAAATACAGATCAAAACCACAATGAGATACCACCTCGCACCTGTCAGAATGGCTAAAATTAACAACTCAGCAGATGTTGGTGAGGATGTGGAGAAAGGGGAACCCTCCTACTCTGTTGGTGGGAGTGCAAATTGGTGTAGCCACTCTGGACAATAGTATGGAGGTTCCTTAAAAAGTTAAAAATAGAGCTACCCTACGACCTAGTAATTGCACTACTAGATATTTATCCAAAGGATAAAAAACGCTGATTTGAAGGGGCACATGGACCCTGATGTTTATAGCAGCAGTATCAGCAGCAATATCCACATTATGGAGAGAGTCCAAATGTCCATTGACCAATGAAAGGAAAAAGATGTGGGGTACATGTATATATCCATATATACATGTATATGTACACACACAATGGAATATTACTCAGTGATCAAGAAGAATGAAATCTTGCCATTTGCAACAATGTGGATGGAACTAGAAGGTATTATTCCAAGTGAAAAAAAAAGAGAAAGGTAAATATCATGATCTCACTCATATGTGGAATTTAAGAAACAAAACAGATGAACATAGGGGAAGGGAAGGAAAGATAAAATAAGATAAAAAGAGGGAGACAAACTATAAGAGACTATTAACTATAGAGAAAAAAACAGCGTTGCTGGAGGGGAGGTAGGTGGGGGATGGACTAAGTGGGTGGTGGATAGTAAGGAGGGCACTTGTTGGGATAAACACAGGATGTTGTATGTGGGTGATGAGCCACTGGATTCTGCTCCTGAAACCAGTGCTGGACTGTATGTTAACTAACTTGAAATTAAATTTTTTAAAAAAAAGTGAGAAAGGAATTTCTGATGGCAAAACCCAGCAATGATGGGGAAAATGAAAAGGAAAAAACACCAAACTTTAAATTTCAGAAAGCAAATAGACCTGGAAATTACTTAGCCAACCCGAAGTTTTATTAAAAACCTGTAGGAAAAGTTGAAAGCCAATTTTATTTGTATCATAAAATATTTCTTACATACTACCCCCACCAAAGGATGCATTGGGCAGATAATTGACTTCTCCTGTGAAGTCCTTGGGGGAAATCAGACACAGCAAATCCCCATTTTAGTCAAGAAGTTAGTAGGATTCCACACATCAGCAGCAGGGTCACAAACATCCATAAATGGACCATCTTGAAATAATGTAATTTTTGAGGCAAGAATCATTAGTGGTCACTTCATGCAACTTTCTATGTAGAAATCCCTAAAGACAACATTGTACCCCCAAAATGTACTTTTAACCTGAATTGGATGCCCAGTGGAGAGAACTTTAGTATTCCTAAGGGAGCCCAGGTCAGCTCTGGACCACTGAGACAGAGTATGTATTTCTCTATATTGATGCAGAAATTTTCCAGTATTTTGGCCTAATGATCCTAGTTTTGCCATCCTGTGACCATGTAGAGCAAGAATAAGCCACCTTCAATACAGGTGCCTTTTAAACATATGTCCGTGTGTTTTTAACAGTCACTGGAGTAGAATAATAGACCTTACCCATTTAAAGCAGATAGTTTAGTATGTTTTGATTAGATGTACGCACTCACAAAATCGTCACCACAATCAGGATGCAGAATATTTTCATCACCCCTCCGAGTTTCTTCACGTCCCTTTTCAGTCTGTCGCTCCTTCCTCCCCTCATCTAGGCAACCATTCATTGGATTTCTGTCTCCATAGATTAGTTTGCATTTTCTAGAATTTGATATAAAGGGAATTACACAGTATGTACTTTTTTTTTTAAGCTGGCTCATATCATACCAGCCATTCACTTTTTCTTTCATTTTGTGAAGCAGTTTTATAACAGTTGTTCTTTAATGGAGGCATCATAAAATATGTTCACACTTCCTCTTCAGAGATTAACCATTCAGTGAAAATGGATTATGGATTTTATAAGTGAACCTTTTCCTACCACACTTAAAAGGTAGAATTGGACTATAACCTTTGAGACACTTTCTACCTTTAACACTATGTAATTCTATATAGTGTTTCCCGTTACTATTCAAAAGTAATTTTGTACATTTCCTTAAAATTAGTTCAGTGATTCTAAAAGAAAAAATTCAGTAGGATGTACATTTTTAAGTGTCCAGGATTTTGTTTTTAAGTTTAACACAATTTCCTAGTTATTTCCGGGAATCTCAATGTATATGTAATTGTTTAATGATTGTTCACGTGGTGAAAACAAAGTTGCCATTTCAAAATTTGAAGTGGCAAAGGAATATGTATAAAAATAACATAAGACCTCATAGGACAGTTGTATTTTATAGGAAGAAGACCTGCCTGAGTGGAATCTAAACACTAAAGTGAAAATCTAAGTATAATTTGAAGCCACAGTCATAAACAAATGGTGATATCATCTATATTTTTGCCTCTTGATTTTTTTATAGTTCCAAACCACACCTATGTTGCAACCTGTCCTTTCTATTTGAGACCAACTTCTTTTGAGATTAAAATCTAAGTAGTAGGCAGAATACTTCAGTTGGCCTTGCTTACTTTTTTTGGTCAAACACTGACTTTGGCAGAGGATTGACTGAGCATAGACACATCTTACACTGAATTTTAAATCTTCTGAGTTGTTTTCTTGGACCTCCAAATCTCAGGTGATAAGACCAACAGAAACAGGTACGCAGAAATTTCCCTTATGTTAATAGCAATAATTGGGCCTCAGATTCTGAAACTACTTTTTTTATATTAGTTAAATTGAAATAAGCCCCCTCATGTTTTGTTTTGTTTTAGTGCATTCTTGCTTTGGGATTCTAGGTGGCTTTGCATAATCAATGCAAATAGTAATCATGGTGTTAGGGTCACATAGTTCTTAATTCTCTTTTAGCTTTTTTTTTTTTAATTTTTAAAGATTTTATCTATTTGTCAGAGAGAGAGGGGGAGAACACAAATAGGGGCATCGGCAGATGGAGAGGGAGAGCCCAAGGCTGGTGCTTAACTGACTGAGCCACCCAGGTGCCCCAATTTTTCTGTTTTGAAAACTATTACTTCCATAAGCAATACTTGCTAGGTAAGAAAGGGCTGTTTTGGTTTACTCAGGGTTGGATTAAAAAATTCAATTCATAATTTTTTATTTGACTTTAATTTTTCCTTTAGAAATGTATATAGAGGGACACCTGGGTGGCTTAGTCGGTTGAGGGGCAGCCTTCAGCTCAGGTCATCATCCCAGGGTCCTGGGATCAAGTCCCACATCGGGCTCCTTGCTCAGCAGGGAGCCTGCTTCCTCCTCTTCCTCTCCCTGCCACTCTGCCTGCTTGTGCTCTCTCTCTCTGACAAATAAATAAATAAAATCTTAAAAAAAAAGAAATGTATATAGATTCTTTTTTTTCTTTTATTATTATTATTATTTGCCCCAGAGGTATAGGTCTGTGAATCATCAGGCTTACACCTTTCACAGCACTCACCATAGCACAAACCCTCCCCAATGTCCATAACTCATCTACCCTATCCCTACCCTCCCACCCCCTGTAACCCAGAAATGTATATAAATTCTTAAAAATATGCTAACAGGACAAGCACTCTGTGCCCTCTAGAATGTATATGTATAATTTCTTTGAAGCTTGATTCTTTTAGTCTAATGAAACAGCTTTTCCAATCTATGGTTGCAAGACTTTTTTTCTAAAGGAGTCTCACAGATCCGTAAAACAAATGGTCATAGCATATGTTGCCAATATTGGGACATGTTAAGAAAATATCCAACCATCTGGAGTCTGAAGAAAATATCTTAATTGAAATAAATTCTTTTAACATTATTTTTGCTCTTCTACATTTTTAAGTACCAGAATGTACTTGGAGATAGTGCTCTTATTTAAAAACTCCCCTTCCCCCCACTGTTTCAGTGAATTTGGGAAGAAGCTGAAGGCTTTCAGGAAATTTCCTTATTTAGTAGAGATAAGCATGGTGCCTTTCACTGTGAACATTCTTAAAGGTTTCTGGAATTGACTGCAGAGCCGTAGATCTTTCACCTACACAGTCCTGGAAGCTGTGGCAGCCTCCCTCGAGCTCTTTTCTTAGTAAAACAGAAAATGAGCAGTTCCCAGCCCATGTAAAGTTGAGAAGGTCTTGAATGATGCATGTCGAGGAAAGTTGGATACTGATACTGCTGGCAGTTTGCACAGCTCTTAGTGCCAAAGAATTAAAGACTCTGGAGTTTTCTTAAAAGGGGCCAGGTTCTGAAAAGTTAAGTATGTTTCCTTTGCGCAGTGACCTGAGCTCTCAAACCTCCCTAGTAAGTTAAGACTTATCTGCTCAGCTTTGTGAAGCAGTCAACCATTTCAGTTTATTTGTATGCATTGTAGAGTACTCGGTGGCTCTTCTGAGAGAAACAAACACATCATGACCAGTGAACTCTGGAAAGTAGAGTACCATGGACAAATTTCACATAGTTCTTAAGACACCCTTTATGGCTTTCCAAGGAACCAGAATTCCCTTCCCTGTGTTAGGCCTGGAGTCCAACAGAGGCAGTGCCTTTGTGCTAGTCCTTTCATTATGAAGCAGCCAAATGCTCAATTGTGTTCTTGCAGAGGAGGGGGATAACATTCCTTTATGATCCTTAGTTTAGATCAGCTTACCACCCAAAGCATGATATTTGATTACCCTTATTATGTTACTTTGCATAGCTACAAATGTTACTAATGGTGTGGCCTTATCTAGCCATTAAAAAAGTCCAAGTTCACACTGACTTACCTTCAGTGCTATAAAAGATTCTGCTGCTAAGGATCCTAGAAGTAAGGGCCTGTGGAGAATGGAGTGGCACTTGGGGTTAGGAATGCCCTGCAGGCATGCATCCTGAACTCCTGGGTATAGTCCACCAAGTGCTTGGCTGCCTGTTTTTTCTAAGTTTGCTGATTTTAATCTCTAACGCTCATTGTGTCTGGGCCTGAATTGCTTTAAGAATTAAAACATTTACTGGCCTTTTCTGACTATACCCTTTTATTAGAACTGAGGCTTTTAGGATTCCTTCTTTTTCTTTCCTTCCAAATGTTTCCAACCTAGTTCTGTGTCTCACAGGATAGAAGAGATGCTGTCATTAACCAGAAGTAACAAATGGTGGGAAGAATTCTCCCTTTACCTATTCCAGTAGAGGCTGGACATTGAGCTCTTTGTCCTCGGAACAGTGGCCTCCAGGCTTTTTTCATTGTTCTGCTCCCATCAATAAAAACATTTTGTGTATACACCACTTCCAAGGAATATATTTGTAATAACTAATATCTCGTGGTACAATATACACACAGGGTACTGTTTGTTGTCACAGACAGTGTAAAACTATTTTATGTAGTCTTGATGATTTTGGATTATTTGTCCAACTTGTGGTCACATTCTCCTCTGTTTTATTTTCTAATGTAGCTGGTGAAGACTCATTAGGAGTGGAGGTGTCTGCTCCTCCATTTTCTGTAGGCTTGTATTAGTGTATTTTCAGTACCCAGTTTCTCTGTAAGCATCATTTAAAGCTACTTGACCATTTAGTGAAGATAGGCTGCTGTCAGCTAAGTTATGTTATTTGTCTATCCACTCACTCAGGCATACATAAATTTCAGGATGTCAGAAACACTGGAAGTGGTCAAAGGAGTGATGGCCCACTGTCTAGCTCCTGCTTTGTGGAATGTTCACTCCTCTCTTGGGGGTCTCTTGAACCAAGGACCAAGTTAGGATGCTAGAGGAAATAAGTATGTTAAATATTCATACGTCTAATTTAGTTCCTTAATACTGATTCCTAATGTTCACTTCCTGCCCTCTGGTGGAGACCTTTATTCTTGGTATCTTTTGAGGAGCTAAGGGTATGGCCTCAGTCTTCTTACCTATAGAAGGGGTTGGACTGGATAACTTTTTTCTTTTTTTATTACTTATTTATTAGAGAGTGAGCATGAGCAGGGGGAGGGGGAGAGGGAGAGGGACAAGCTGACTCCCTGCTGAGCAGGGAACCTGATGCCGGGCCTGATCCTAGGACCCTGAGATCGTGACCTGAGCCGAAGTCAGATGCCTAACTGACTGAGCCACCCAGGTACCCCAGGAGTGGATGACTTCTAGGCTTTTTTTTTTTTTTTTAAACCTGGGATTTTTATCCCATTTATTTATTTATTTTTTTGTACATGCCTATTAACTCATTCTCATAAATAACTAATTTTCAGAAATACCAATGACATATTAGGCTATGCTTTTTAAGTCAAGATTTTAGAAATACATGTGATACCCAAACACAACTTTAAAAGTCTCCTTACTCTTTGAGGCCCACTCAGCTTAAACATTATCCCTTCAAGAAAATCTTTGTTAGACCCCTGTTTTGCTTCCTCTTTATTCCTCCCATATAGCTCTGTCTGTACATTTTTATCAGTACACTTGAGTCATGTTTGTATGTGTGCATGTTTGCCTTTCGTGAGGCTGTTATATATTACTCAGTTTTATACCAGCAAGCCTTGCTGATTCACTTCTTGTTTTTCACTGAAAATGTTGAAGAAAGCTGTTGAGAACATATTCTCTAAGAAATTATTCTAAAATGTTTTCTTCCCAAGGGAACTTCTTGGGAAAAGCTTGGGTTGGCATTCTTAACCTGGACCCTGTAGACCTCTCGGAGGTCCATGAATGGGCCTAAGGGTGGGAGGTACATCTATAGATTCTGTGAAATCATGTATAAAATTCAGATCTGTGTGCATTTTTCTGGGTGTGTGCCCATAGCTTTTGATCAAAAGAGGCTAAAAATCAAAGGACCATCAAATAAGGACTATTCATCTAAATTTATGTTTACTTTCTAACCTGATTTTCATCACTTTTGTATGTTTTCAGTTTTCTGTAGCATTTTGTGACCTTACTATGCAAATCAGTATTTTTAGCAATGCTTGATAAAATAATAACCTTGAAAATGCTATGCTATATTTCCTACTAATTACGTACTTGTGGCATTATTTTACTTATGAGTGATAATTCTTACTGAATGTAATAAGTAAATATTTTACTTATTAGAAAAAAGGGAGAATTTTGGGTTAAATTAGAATTTAAAAAGGAAAAAGAACTACATATAGAACTGTTCTGTAAACCTCTACACTGAGTCTTCTAATTTCAATGTCTATAAAAAAGAGGCTCAGTTCTCTTCCTTGAATATCATGTGGAAAGATGATTCCTTGGTTTCCCTGACATCCTATTTCATGTCTCCATTGCTCTTGGACATTCAAGAGTCAGCGTGGTTTATTGAACTGGGACTCAAGCACACTGAAAGCAGTACCAGCTTTGACACTCAGCAGCAGATGACCTAGGCTATGTAGGCTGATTTCTTGGAGTCTGTTTCCTTATTTGTAAAATGGAGGTAAAATAATATAAGGAAACAGATAATAATATTACATAGCAAATTATTATTTTCAGTTCTACGTAATGGATTATTGGGGGTCAAGTGTGATAAGATATGTCGAAAGTGTTTTATAAATTAGAGAGCAGGGGTATATGGGTGATGCCGTCAAGTATATGACTCTAGGTTTCTGCTAAGGTCATGGTCTCAGGGTTGTGAGATGGAGCCCATGTCAGGCTCCCCATTAAGTGGAGAGTCTGCTTGAGATTTTCTCTCTCCCTCTTTCTCTGCTCCCCCCCAATACACTCTCTCCCTCAATAAAAAATCTAAAAATAAATAAATTAATAATTTACAACTTAAATGTGAGACACTTTTCTTTTGATAATGGCACCTATGTCTTACAATGTCATGGTAGTCTTCCTTAGTCTTTGGTTTTAGCCCACCATGAAGAATCAGTTTCAAATTTATTTTTTCTTTCACAAAATTTAGGTCATTATTATTAGCTAAGAAGGAAATGTCTAGTGTTTGCACTGAAACACTTATATTAACTGAATAAACAGACTCACATGAAAACACACAAATAAAACAATGTTATTTTAAGATACTGAAAATAACTAAAGATTTTCAAAGATTGCAAATGTTGAGTAAGTGTCAGTCTAACTCTGTATGGAGAATGATTAAATTCCCTTGTCGCAGATCCCGGTACTTTCCTGGGCTCAGCCTTATATGGAGTAGTGGAAACATGGACCTTGACACTGTTGTTTGAATTATATGACTCTAGTGCTTACTAGCTGAGTGGTATTAGGTGAGTTACTTAACCTTATTGAGCTTGAGTGTCCATCGGTAAAAATAGATATAAACTACTTTTTTTTTTTTTTTTTTTTTAAGAATTAGAAATAATTTGGGGTGCCTGGCCGGCTCAGTGGAGTGTGTGACTCTTGATTTCAGGGCTGTGAGTTTGAGCCCTACATTGGGTAGAGAGATTACTTAAAAATAAAAAAAAAATTAGAGATAATTTATATAAAGTGCCTGACACATACTAGATTCTCTTCAATGGTCAATATTTTGAACTTAAAAAAATTATACTGTTCGAGGTTTGCGTATACCTGTGTCCAGGTTGGTCTGTTTTAGACCCCATTCATCATTTACCCTTTCATTCTAGGTGCTCTTTATTTAAGTCAAAGAACAAAGCCTGACACACTTCAACTTTTACTCTGTATTTACAAATTGAATGTTAACGTAGGAGAGTCGCTACATAATTTTGTTTAAAAGCAGATTTTCTGCTGTATTTCCTTAAACCAGATGAAGAGGATTATTAAGTAAAATGCATGATGGAAAGGACTGCTATATACAGTTGTAGGATGTGCCCTAATGTAATATTATTCTGTGTAAATTTTCTTTCATATTTTTAGTTATAAAATAGTGAAACATGCAAAAGAATACTGAGAATAATACAATATACACACATTTTCTCTACCCAGGTTTAAGAAATGTCAGCAAATTGCCATTTATTTTGTGCATCAGCTCTTTGTTTTCTGTAAGGAGTAAAACATTAGAAAGATGACTGAAGGCTCTTCCCCATTTTAATCCTTTACCTCACCAACAGTGCTGAAGTTGGCAGGTTAATTATTTTCCCCACCCATCTTTCTATATTTTTCCATTAGTGTTTTCCATTAATAATAAAAAGTACTCTTTTAAATGCTTTAAAATTTTTTTTACAAACGATATCTGCTGTATACTTTTTCTCATTTAACATATTTCTCATGTTAAAACCAATATCAACTTCACTTTAACTGTTGTGTAGTATTTCACTAAGTGAATGTTCTGTAATTATTGAGTCACCTGATGAAGGAATTCAGGTGGTTTCCAATTTTTTAATACTTTTTAAAAAAGGTTTTATTTACTTGTCAGAGAGAGAGAGAGAGATAGCAAGAGAGAGCATGTGGGGGTTGGAGGGGGAGAGGGAGAAGCAGGCTCCCCACTGAGCAGGGAGCCCGACATGGGGCTTGATCCCAGGACCCTGAGATCATGACCTGAGCTGAAGGCAGACACTTAATGACTGAGCCACCCAGGGGCCCCCAACTTTTTAATACTATTAACAATGGTGTTCTTTTACCTTTATTTTGGTATATTTGTATAAGAGTTTCTCTGGGATACATTTCTAGAAGTAGAATTGTGTGTCATAGAGTATGCATAACTTCATCTCTTTCAGATATACACCACTCTGGAGAGCAATGTGGTCTAAGATATTGGGTCATTGTTTTCATTTGCCTTTCCCACTATATGTAGCTATTAAAATAGTGTTTAAAATCTATGGCATAACCGCATTTGAAAAAGTCATACATGTATATAGGTATATAAGTACCCACGAGTATTTGTAAATTAAAATAGTCCAGAAGAATACCTCCCAAGCACTGTGGTTGTTTTAGATTTTTTTATACTGAGCATGAAATACATGAGGAAAGCAAGAAAATATGACCCATAATGATAGGGGAAAGTCTGCCAACCAAAAATGACCCAGAACTGACACAGATATTAGAATTATCAGATAATGGCACCAAAACAATTATTACAACTATATTCCAAATGTTTGAAAGAGTTAAGTGGAGACATTGAAAATACTTTAAAAGACTTGTACTGAACTTCTAGAGATAAAAACTATAACATGCCAGATGAACAATATATTGGATGGTCTTAAGATTAGACATTGTAGAAGGAAAGAATAGTGTTTGACGTGATCTCAGGGTCCTGGGATTAAGCCCTGAGTCAGGCTCCTTGCTCCGCGGGGAGCCTGCTTCTCCCTCTCCTCTGCCGCTCCCCCCTGCTTGTGCTCTCCCTCTCTCTCAAATGAATAAATAAAAATCTTAAATGTTTCCAAATTTGATGAAAATTATGAGCCTACAGATTCCAACAAGGTCTATTAACTAAAGCAAAAGATACATGAAGAAAACTGCATCAAAACATTGTAAGTAAATTGCTTAAAGCCAGGATAAAGGATCTTATCTTTAAGGATAGAATCTTAAAAGAAACCAAAGAAAAAAGACCATTTATATAATTGTATACAGAGGAAGATAGATAAGGATAATGTACATTTCTTGTTGGAAATGTGCATAAGAGAGCGGAGGAACATCATTAAAATACTGAAAGGAAAACTGTTGACCTAGAATTCTACACCTAACAAAAATATCTTTCAAAAATAAAGATGAAATAAAGACATTTCAGACATATAAAGTGGAGAAATTAATCCTCAGCACACCCCCCACTATAAGAAAGGTCTGTAGGGAGACCTTCAGGCAAAAAGAAAATGATACCATATGGAAGTACAGATCTATACAAAGGAAGGAAGAGCACCAGATATGGTACTGTATATATAGGTAAACTCTAAGATCTTTTCTTATTATTTAAGTGTATTTAAAAGATAATTACTTAAATGACAAAATAAAATGTAGTATGGGGTTTATAACATGTAAAATGTATAACAAAAATAGTATAAAGGATTGATGGGGAGAAATGGAAGTATACCACTGTAACATCCTTATACTCTATGTGGAATGGTGTCATATCACTTGAAGATAAGCTGCGATGAGTACAAACCCTAAAGCAACCACTAAAATAACAGATTTGAGCAAGAAAGGAGAAAAAAACGGAATTATAAGTAATATCTGAGTAATCCAAAAGCAGATAGAAAAAGAGGAAGAAAGGAAACAAAGAACAGGTGGGGCAAAGAGCAAAATGAGAGACTTAAACCTAACCATATTAATGATCACATTAAAAGGTTAATGGTAATAAATAAATAGTTAATGGTCTAAACACCCCAGTTAAAAAGCAGAGATAGTTCATGTTGGGTGAAAACATAAGACCCAGCTAAATGTTGCCTTGAGGGAAACTACACTTTAAATATAAAGACCTAGGGGCACCCTGGGTGGCTCAGCGGGTTAAAGCCTCTGCCTTCAGCTCAGGTCATGATCTCAGGGTCCTGGGATTGAGCCCTGCGTCCGGCTCTCTGCTCAGCGGGGAGCCTGCTTCCCCCTCTGTCTCTGCCTGCCTCTCTGCCTACTTGTGACTTCTTTCTCTCTGTCAAATAAATAAATAAAGTCTTTTAAAAAATGAAAATAAATAAATATAAAGACCTAGATAGGTTAAAAGTAACAGGATTGGAAAAGATAGACCGTGGTAATGCAAACCAAAAGAAAGCTGGACTCTGGCTATTTTAATAACTCTGGCAAAGTAGATTTCAGGGCAAAGGCTATTTCTAGGGATAGAGAAGGTCATTTCATAATGATAAAGGGGTCAGTTCCTTAGTTGTATACTCAATAGCAGATCTTCAAAATAAATGAAGCAAAACTTGATACGACTGCAGTAAGAAGTAGATCCACAATAATAGTTGAAGATTTCAATTGAATAGAGGTAGTAGACAGAAACTTAGTAAGGACATAGAAGACTTAACATTATCACCCAACTTGACTTTTTGATATTTTTAGAACACTCTACCCAACAACATCAGAATGCACTTTTTTTTCAAGTACACACAGTGTTCACCAAATTAGATAATACGCCAGGCCATAAAACAAGTCTCAATGCAAGTCAAATGAAACATGTTTTCTCACCATAAAGGAATTAAATTAAAAACCTAATTAGGGAAATTCACAAATATTTGGAAACTAAGTAATACACTTTATAACCCAGTGATGAAAGAAGAACTTAGAAACGGAATTAATAATAATAAAATTATTAAAAAGCGGAATTAAGTATTTTGAACTGAATTAAAATTAAATGAAATTGAAATGAAAACAACATACCAAAATGTGTGGGATGCCACTTAAAGCAATACTTAGGGGGAACTTATTGCACTAAAAGGCCATGTGTGGAAAAAAAGAAAGGCCTCAAATCAGTGGCTTCATTTTCCTCCTTAAGAAGCTAGAAAAGAAGAGCAAAATAAATCCAAAAGCAGAGTAAAGAAAATAATAATGATCGGAGCAGATATCAACAAAATTGAAAACAGAAAAATAGAGAAAAATCAGTGAAACCAAAAGCTAGTTTTTGAGATGATCAATAAAACTGAGAAACATCTAGCGTGACTGATGAGAAAAAAAAAAGAAGACATATCAGTATAAGGAATGGGAGAAGTGACATCACTATAGACTCTATAGATATATGTATGCCCTATATGTCTTAAAGAAATTGACTTTGTAGTTAAAAACATTTTCGCAAAGAAAACTCCAGGCCTAGGTGGAACATAGGAACAGTGTAATATAGAAAGAATATGAGGAACAAATAATACCAATTCTATACACACTTCTTCAGACGAGTGGTAGGCCGTTCTTCCCGATTCATCAGTGAGGCCAAAATGATTCTGATGCCAAAACCAAAGAAATTACAAAAAAACTACAGAATAATACTAAAGAAAAATGAATTATTATGTCCATAGACTTTTATACATATGTTCATAGAAGCTCTTGTGTAACAGCCTAAGTCTGTAAACAAACTAAATGTCTTAATGATTTGTCCATATGAAGGAATCTTATTCAGGAATTATAAAGGAATAAACTATTAAAACACACAGCAACGTAGATAAACCTAAAAACATTTATGCTGAGTAAAAGAAGTCAGAAGAAAAGAGTATGTATGCATGATTCTATATATATGAAACTCTGGAGGGGCGCCTGGGTGACTCAGTTGCTTAAGTGTCTGCCTTCAGCTCAGGTCATGATCCCAGAGTCCTGGGATCGAGCCCCACATCCAACTCCTTGCTCTGTGGGGAGTCTGCTTCTCCCTCTCCCCTGCCCCTGCTCATGCTCTCTCTTGCCCTCTCTCTCAAATAAATAAAATCTTAAAAACTCTGGAAAATACAAACTAATCTGTAGTGATTAATCACATTATTGTTTGCCCAGCAACAGGGAGAGATGGGAGTGAGGTATTGCAGAGAGTGTGAGGAAACTTGTGGGACTGTTAGGTGCACTGTCTTGACTATGGTGATGTGTATAGTATGTCCAAACTTCAAATTTTGTGCTTTAAACATGTATACTTTCATGTTTGTTAATTATATCTTTTTAAAAAAAGATTTTATTTATTTGTCAGAGAGAGACAGAGGGCACAAGCAGGGGGAGCAGCAGAGGCAGAAGAAGAAGAAGGCATTCCCCGCTCAGCAGGGAGCCTGACGCAGGGCTCGATCCCAGGACCCTGGGATCATGACCTGAGCTGAAGGCAGATGCTTAACCGCTGAGCCACTTAGGTGCCCCTGTTAATTATATCTTAATAAAGCTGTTAAAAATAAATGTTTAGTTTAGAAAAGATGTTCATGGAAAGTTGTGAGATCATGGGAGAGGATGTAAAATGTGATATTTATTTATTTATTTATTTATTTATTTATTTATTTATTTTTTAAAGATTTTATTTATTTATTTCACAGAGGGAGAGAGATCACAAGGAGGCAGAGAGGCAGGCAGACAGAGAGAGGGGGAAGCAGGCTCCCCGCTGAGCAGGGAGCCCGATGCGGGCCTCGATCCCAGGACCCTGAGATCATGACCTGAGCCGAAAGCAGAGGCTTTAACCCACTGAGCCACCCAGGTGCCCTAAAATGTGATATTTAAAAGTGGATAAGGGGACGCCTAGGTGGCTCAGTCAGTTTCATGTATGCTCTTCCATTTGATCCTGATAACCTTGGGAGGTATAGGTATTATTACTTACAGTATTACAAGTGAGATCCAGAGAGCTCAGGTCCCAAGATTGCATAGCTGGTGAGATGGAAACCTAGCATTGCATCTTGGATTTTGTCAGGTTTCATAGCTCAGTGGAAGGCAAGAGGGTGCAGGGTGCTGAGAATGAGGTCTGGGGCTGCTGCCGTTTTTAGGGCAGAAATGCTGGCTTGAAGGATTGGCATCTTCAACAACCCATAAAATAATGATATTTTAGGGCTGGCAGAAACATACCTGCTTTAAAAAGACTACCTAGGTATGGAGTTTAGTATTCTGTGTTAAAATGCAGCCCTACTATCTGTGTCTTTGAGGCACATTTTGGAATGTAATAATGTACTACTTTGTTAGATTTTTAAAAAATTTATAAAATGTAAAGAAATTTTTATTTTAATTCCAGTCAACATACAATATAGTATTAGTTTCAGGTGTATAATGTAGTGCTTCGACAATTCATGCATAACCCAGTGCTCATCGCAAGTGGACTCCTTAATCCGTCACCTATTTCACACACCCCCATCCGCCTCCCCTCTGGTGACCATCACTTTGTTCTGTATAGTTAAGAGTCTCCTTTATAGTTTGTCTCTCTTTTTTCTCATATATTTTGTTTCTTAAATTCCACATATGAGTGACATACTGTATCTTTCTCTGACTGACTTATTTTGCTTATCATTATACTTTCTAGCTCCATCCATGTTGTAGCAAATAGCAAGATTTCATTCTTTTTTATGGCTGATAATATTCCATTACACACACACCCCCCGCATCTCCTTTATCTGTTCATCTATCAGTGGGTGCTTGGGTTGTTTCCATATCTTGGCTATTGTAAATAATGCTGCAACAAATACAGAGATGCATGTATCCCTTTGAATTAATGTTTTTGTATTTTTGGGGTAAATGCCCAGTAGTGTGATTCCTGGATTGTAGGGTAGTTCTGTTTAACTTTTTGAGGAACCTCCGTACTGTTTTCCACAGTTTGCATTCCTGCCAACAGTGTGTGAGGGTTCTTTTTTCTCCACATCCTTGCTAACCCTTGCTTTTTTTTTTTTTTAAAGATTTTATTTATGTATTTGACGGAGAGAGAGAGAGAGAGAGAGAGATCACAAGTAGGCAGAGAGGCAGGCAGAGAGAGGAGGAAGCAGGCTCCCTGCTGAGCAGAGAGCCCGATGTGGGGCTCGATCCCAGGACGCTGAGATCATGACCTGAGCCGAAGGCAGAGGCTTAACCCACTGAGCCACCCAGGCGCCCCCCGCCTTGCTTTTTTTGGGGGGGTTTGACTTTAGTCATTCTGACAGGTTTGAGGTAGTTTTGATTTGCATTTTCCTGATGATGAGCAATGTTGAGCATCTTCTCACATGTCTGCTGGCCATCTAGTTATCTTCTTTGGAGAAATGTCTGTTCATGTCTTCCGCCCATTTTTAATTGGATTATTTGTTTTTTGGGGTGTTGAGTTCTATCAGTTCTTTATATATTTTGGATACTAACCTTTTATCAGATAGGTTATTTGCAAATATCTTCTCTCATTCAGTAGGTTGCCTCTTAGTGTTGTTGATTGTTTCCTTCTCCATGCAGAAGCTTTTTGTTTTGATGTAGTCTCAATAGTTTATTTTTGCTTTTATTTCCTTTGCCTCAAGGAACCTGTCTAGAAAAATGTTGCTGTGACCGATGCAGAGAAGTTACTACTGCCTGTGCTCTCTTCTAGGATTTTTATGGTTTTAGGCCTTCTTTTTAGGTGTTGAATCCATTTTGAGTTTATTTTTGTGTATGATGTAAGAAAGTGGTCCAGTGTCCTCCTTTTACATGTTGCTGTCCAGTTTTCCAAATACCATTTGTTGAAGAGATGTTTTTCCCCCCATGGGATATTCTTTCCGGCTTTTTTGTTTGATTTTTAAACCTCTGTAGCAAGGATGAACTCTCAAGCCTCAAAATTGAGATGAGTATAAGATATCTTTATTTTTCCTACATCAGCATAGTTTCTATTATTAGTAGCCATATAGTGGAAGACTTTTCTAGTCATACAGGGTAAAACAGTCATTTAAGGCTGAACTCAGTTGTCTTTTTCCCTGGGTGGCATTTAAGTTTTCAGAAATTTCATCGTGTCATGGCATGGGTTTGAGGGTAGGGAGTTTAGTTCAGGACTAACACTGTTTCTCTGTTTCTCTGACACTGGCTTCTGGCGAGACTTAGGTTCCTGTGTAGTCCCTGGGCGTGGATATCCCTCCCTGCTGGTATCTGCGGAAGGGTCTGAATTCCCTGTTGGTCTGTAGCCCATGTGGTGTCCCTCCATTAATATCTTGAATCCTGGGGGTTCCTTGCTGGCTCAGTTGGTAGAGGATGCAATCCTTGATCTCAGGATATGAGTTCAAGCTCCACCTTGGGTGTAGAGATTACTTAAAAATAAAATCTTCAAAAAAAAAAAATCCCAAATCCTCTTCAAATCTGCCTGGCTTACTAGTGAAATGGTAGAGGGGATGTGGTAGGGGGATTGTAAGACAGTAAGTTACTGATGAGCAGTTTTACCCCATTATACATGAGATCACATGTCTCTCCCCAGTTCCCACTCCTCCATGGCACAGTTTCTGGATCATTTGGGTATACAGAAGCCTCGCTCTCCTTTGTTAATTCTTTGTGTCCAGGCCACACCATCTACCCTGTAACACCTCTTATAACATCTTAAAAATGATATTAACATTTTAACATTTTTTTCTGACTTTTATTGATTATACACATAATACTGACATTGCTATTTAACTTTCTATTTCTGTTTCTCACACAATCCACCCCCCACCATCATCACAACTAGTTTGTAAGCTCTTGGAATGCCCAGACCAGATATTAAATGTCTTGATGCTCTTCTCAAGTGCTTAGGCTAAAAGCATAGGAGGTCCTTGGTACCTATTGGCTGAATGAATGAATGAATAGAAATTTTTTGAGTACAGAAGATAAATCTGTTATCTTTTATATTTCAACATAGTGTTGAACCCTGAGTAGCCATAAACTATGTACTTCATTTGATTGAACTGAGAGTCACTTTGTTATTCTTTCTACATGTATTTCCAGTATCCAAGGAAGCCTATAGCAACCGTGTCTCCTACATGCAAAAATGACTTAAGGTTTTGATTACAATCAGCTGGGAGGGGTGCCTGGCTGGCTCTGTTAGTAGAGCATGGGACTCTTGATCTTGGGGTCATGAGTTTGAGCCCCAAGTTGAGCACAGAGATTATTTTAAAAAATAAATAATAAAGAAAAAGTAAAGCTTTAAAAAATTAAAATCAGCTGGAAGAATTTTATAGAATAGGGAAGATAAAATGAGTATAATTATGTGCATGACGCATCAGGGATAGGTTATAATACAAGGCCAGAAAAATCAAAGACAGGGCAAGTACTATTTGTGATGGTAATTAATCAAGAGGATGTTAGCAAACAGTGGGTAGATGACTCTAATTCACTTCTCTGAGGCTAAGGGGAAAAACTATACTGAGCAGATGATTCCCCTAAGTTTATACTTAGAGAATTTTAATGATTTTCTGCACTTGCATTCAAATAACAAATTTTTACTGAGTGCCACCTATGGGTAAGCAACGTGTTGGACACTCAGTATTCAGAGACGATCTGAGAAAATGTGTTTCTTACATCCCCCAAATGCATAGTCCTTGATGGAGGTAGGATGGACAGAAGACAACAGTGTGCACACTGGCATTCACCAGAATGTTGACTGACTTTCTTTGTTGTTGCTGAAGGACATGGCTGCTTGGTCTGAGGGAGTTGAGGAAGACTCCACAGGGAAATGGTATTTACCTGGATCTGGAATGATTACCAGGAATGTGCAGGGTGAGGAAAGGCTAAAGGAATTCTAGGAAGAGGGCATGTGGATAGGGTTGGTATTAAAAAAGAGATAGCATGTACAGGATCTGCTGGTGTGCTCAGTATGACTAGAGCATGTGGTGTGGGCTGGGGTGGTATCTCATGCTATAGGGGCATCCGATTTGATACCAGCTTGGATTTATTCTAGTAGTACCTGAAGGTGTATTCCTTCCGGTTTTCAAAATTATTATTATAATTATTATTTACAGATTTTTTTTTTATTTGAGAGAGAGAGAGCGAGTGTGAGTGGGCAAGGGGCAGAGGGAGAGAATATCCAGGCAGACTTCTGCTGAGCTCAGAGTCTGACACAGGACTCCATCCTAGGAGCCATGGGATCAGGACCTGAGCCAAAACCAAGAGTTGGATGCTGAACTGACTGAGCCACACAGGCACCCCTTCAAAATTATTTTTAACTGTCACGTAGGAATAGTTAAATGTGAATCTTCACTTTTTCCCTTCCTTCACTTCTTGTTTGTTATAAAAGTTATATATGATCATTGCAGAAAATAGGCAACTCTATGGAAAAAAATTAAATGTACATAATCTCACTACCCTCACCCCCCCCAAATAGCTCCTGTTATCAGTTTTATGTATAATACCTCCTGTTCATTTTTAAAATACTTATAAATGTATTAAAAATTATGTCCTGTTTTTTACTTTTAAGTGAATTCCTCATCTCTGAATATTTCAGCCATACTTACTTTAAAGTTTCTGTCATGATTTCCAGTTTAAAAGTCTTTTACTGTCTTTTATTGTGATGGGTTCTTATATGACTTGTAATGTTTGTGAGCTTATCATCAGGTCATTTTCTTTCCTTTAGTGGAGTTCAGTGTATGCTCTAGGTGGTAGAGTTTTGCCTGTGGGTGGTTTTGCTTCTGCCTGCCATTTGCATATGGTTTCATTGGTTTCTTAGGTTCCTGCAGTAAGGTGATATAAAATTCAGACCTCACACTCACACCCAGGGCAGATTTGGGGTTCTGATTTCTTTTTTTTTTTTTTTAAGATTTTATTTATTTATTTGACACAGAGAGAGAGAGAGATCACAAGTAGTCAGAGAGGCAGGCAGAGAGAGAGAGGAGGAAGCAGGCTCCCCGCTGAGCAGGGAACCCCATGCGGGGCTCGATCCCAGGACCCTGAGATCATGACCTGAGCTGAAGGCAGAGGCTTTAACCCACTGAGCCACCCAGGTGCCCCTGGGGTTCTGATTTCTCATGGGTACCTTTTTTCTATGTAGAATCTATGTTGAGCATCCCTCTTTACAGAGAGGATGGCCCTTCCTGGTTTCCAGCTTAATGTTCCACTTCCAGGTTTCTGCTGTGTTCATAGCCTGAGGTTTCAACTCCTGTCCCTTGAGATGTGAATGTGGACCTGCTCTTGCTTGATTTCCCACCTCATTTCTGGTACCAGGAGATTTCTTTTGCTTGCTTAGGCTTAGATACATATTGAAATAATTTAAAGATTTATATTTTATCCAACTTTTTTCCTTTTTCTTTAGAGGGAGAGGGTTGGGGAGAAGCAGAGGTAGAGGGAGAGAGGGAATCTTAAGTTTCATAACCCTGAGACTGTGACCTGAGCTGAACTCAAGAGTCAGACACTTGACCAACTGAGCCACCCAGGCGCCCCTTATCCAGCATTTCTGTATGTTTGAAAAAGGTGGAGGAACTTACCTATTGCCTCTATCATCTTGGCTATCCACTCCTTATGCAGACACATACTTTAAACAAAGTTGGGAATATATTACACATATTGATAATAATCCCCTTTATTTTAACCTGATAATATATTGTGACTTTTTCCTCATATTCTTTGAGAACATGGCTTTTAATGACTGCCTGACTTTTATAAGAGTATACTATATTAAGCAAACCCTCTATTTTTAGAAATTTAGGTTGTTTTGGTTTTTCCATTATTATAAGTAATGATGAAATGAACATATTTATACCAGTATCTCTCCGCTGATTTCAGCTTGTTTCTGTAGAATAATCCCTACAAGTGGAATTCCTTCATCAATACTTTTGGGACTTTGGTCCTGTTGTTACTAAATTATCCTGCAGAAAATTTGTTTCAATTTGCACCCAGTACAGTGGGTTTGTATATTTCCTGGAACTATTGCTCCAGCTGGTTCTTATTCTTTAAAAGGGTGGATGGTAATTGTCTGGGCAAAAAAAAATGGTATTTCATTATCATTTTAACTTCCATTTGGTTTAGTGGCTGTTTTATTTTTATTTTTTTAAAGATTTATTTACCTACTTTAGAGAGAGAGAGAGAGAAAGCATGAGCGGGAAGGAGAGAGGGAAAGGGGATAGACTCTCAAGGAGATTCTGCGCTGAGCATGGAGCCTGATGTGGGGCTCCATCTCAAGACTCTGAGCTCAGAACCTGAGCCAAAACCAAGAGGCAGAGGCTTAACCGACTGTGCCACCCACATGCCCCTAGTGGCCATTTTAAAAGGATGGTTTCAGTAGGTCAGTGATTCTTCAGTTTAGAAAATTTTCTTTGTCATATGGGGCTAGAGTGGCTACTAACTTGTCATTTTTGTTATTTGCTATTCCCCTACTACCTTCTAAGGAAGTGGGATCCTCAGGTGGAAGGTGTGTTTGCTGATAGGGTGGTGGGTGAAATAGTGCAAACTGCAGAAGGTGAGCAGAGTTGAATCGCTCAATGTAAGAAAAGTGGTTGGGGTGGAGGTTAAGGAAGGAAATAACCTGGAGAACGGGAGGCTGAAACCTAAAGAGGGGGTTCCACAAGTTGTGGCAGGGAAGAAGGCGCTATCCCAGAGAGGAGTTTGGAAAAAAGATGGGGGGAATTAAAGAAAAATGTGCAGAATTTTGTCCGGCGGTGGGCAACGTGAACGTTCTTCTCCTCCTCTCCACAAAATCTGAAGTAAAATATTTCTCATTAAATGCATTGTTAGGTTGGCTCTGTTTGAGGGTATATGTGTTGAAGCTGATGGGCACAGAGTAAGAGCCAAGTAGTGGATGGGGAGAGTCAGGGAGAGCAGAACCTGCTGAAGTAGCCCTCACAAGACACCAGAGTGCTGGACTAAGGTAGTGACAAGTGGAGATGGAGAGGAGGGGGTATTCCAGAATTTGGGGGTAGGATTTGGTGGTAAGTTACATTTTTTGCAGGGAGACGGTAATGGAGACAAGATGACTTTGAGGCTTACAGTTTGGGAGACTGCATACATAAGAGGTGTCTCAGATGACCGGGACCGACCGTCGGAAGAAAGGTCACTGTTTCCAGGCTTGTAATTGGGGGTGTGGCTGCTAGTGCTTTTGAATGGGTGACGTGGGTCCAGGAGGTGGTGGTGTCAGAAAGTATCTTCCCCATTTTTCCTGTTCTCCTATAAGCTCTGGAGTCCTGGTATAGCTCAGAGAATGGAGAAGGATTTATGTAACAGCTAGTGTTGGTCTTCTCAAGTGATCATATTGAGTATGCCTTTGAGCTAATTTTGATTTAATTCAGGAAAATAAGGATTATAACTTGAGAGTTATAGAAAATTTTATAGCTTTACAATTTATTATTCAGATTTTCTATATCCTTGTTTGCTTTTGACTCATTGAACTGTCAGCAGTTAACATCTCCTACAGTAATTATGCTCTTGTTAATTTCTTCCTTTATTTCTAAAGCAATACAATCTGTGGCATATAAACATTAGTGCCAGTGTGTTTTAATTTTGACTATATTTGTCCTCAGTGGTGTTTACTTTGAATCCTTTCTTGATGTAAATACTTTTACCCAGCCTTGTCAAAGATTTGTTCTAGAACTCTGAGCACAGCGTTTTACTCCTGTGTAGATGCCTGTTCTGTCTTCTGTGGAGAAGTGTGGACTGGATTTTATAAATGTGATAAATCATTAAACTTCACTGTGTCTCAGTTTCTTTGTTGGGAGACCTATGTCTAATAAAGGGTTAAAGAGGTAAAATGGAGGCTTGGAAAGTATAAAATACTTGATAAATATAGAGTGCTGTTTAATTTTTCTAATGCCAAGATTCTGGTATGAGAAAATTTCCAGAGCTGGAAGTGGGAATGGGTAACTGCCTCCTTCCATTCTCCACAGCAAAAGGTGTGGATACCTCATAATGCTTGGGCAGATATCCAGCTGCACTGTGGAAGTGTCCATCTCCTGTGGGTAGGAATGGCTCTGACCTGTTATTTCAGCTAGCAGAATCCTTCCATAGTAACATGCTGGCTATTAAAAGAATGATAAAACCATGGACTTGTTAACTATTGTATTCTTTAAGAAAACTGTGGTGATAGTGTTGATTCTTTGTAATATGGCGTCCTTTGCATTTGTTGGAAAATGTCATTTTTTGGTACTAATGATTTTTATCCATAATTGATAGAAATTTAGGATTTTATGGGTCATTGAAAACATACACACACACACACACACTCATGATAATTCCTTCTGCCTTTGTCAATTGATAAAGAGGATCAGAGTTGGTTTCTACAGGTTGTAAAATAAAATGCCTCAGGGTTTCAACTCCTGAAGACACTTTTAATTTATGTACAAAGTGCAACTTTTCAAATTTAAACCAATTTAAGCTTTGGAGGTTAAAGTTCAAACCCCGACCCAGAAACACCCTGGAGAGGACTCCTCTGCTCACTTTTATACAAGTTGGACAGGAATGTTTATTGCTGTGAATCATTTACATGGAAATTCTTGGGTGGAAATGGGGGGAAAGGATTATAAACTAGGAAGTAGTGCCTGGATTATTCCAGAGCCCTTGGAAATGACTCACAGCTTCCTGTTCTCTGATAGCTCTTTGGTGTTTGCATTGAGGCATTTATTCTGAATGAAATATTTGGCAATATATGCAGTTACAGTCTGGGAAATTACCTCCCTAATGTGTAATTTCTAGTAATTTCTAATAAATTTCTATGTCCTAAATAGTACATAGAAAATAGGAGCAAGGTACTTTTGTAAAGACAGAAAAAAATGCAAAAGAATTAATATAATTTTCACAAAGCTCATTTAAATCCTTTCATTCATTCCCTGGGTTTCTAGTAAGACAGATTGCACATAGATAAATTAAAACACTGTTTTCAGGAGTTGAAACTCTGAGGCACTTTATTTTATAACCTGCAAAACCCAACTCTGACCCTCTTTATTAACTGATCTGTCTCTGACCCTCTTTATTAACTGTCCACATTTCACACTAACCTTATGCTGGAAAGCCAGGTTCTAGGGGAGCTTCTAATAGGAAGTCATCACAGGGTGTGTAACTTGAGATACAGGGGTAGAAGAGGATGTATGAAGACCACCACTATGAAGTATAATTAGGGTCTGGACTTGGAAAACTCCCTGGGCATGGATCCTAGCTCTGCCACTTATTGTGAATCCTTGGGCCTCAATTTCTTTACTGTAAAATGGGAATTGTAATAGTACCAACCTCAGGGAGTTTCTGAAACAGTCTGTGTACTACTTAGAACCGTGCTTGGCCTATGGTGAGCATCCATGAATGTTAATTACTGTCAGAGGGGTAAGGGAAGTCTCCCTTGCCTTTTTGGACTGCTGTTATGTATGAGTGCTGTGTTTTGTCGTTTCTTTGGATGGAGAGTTTGGGGGAGATTTTATGAGTCCTTCATGTGTTCTTAACTGGGTGGGATGAGTTCAGTTCAGGAGAAAACTATTAGAATGGCATGCTTGCATTTGCTTGGGAGTCAGATTTAAACCTTGGTTTTTGCTTCATGCAAACATAGAGATTGTGCAGAAGGCAAATGAACCTAGGACAAAGAGATTCTCTACAGCTCTAGGTCTTCTTGGTATCCCCTGACCACAGGGTTGGGCATGTGGCCTGAGCTCTGCCAATCAGACTAACATCCGGGGGATTAGACTGTCATCCACAGCTGCTGGTGGTTGAGGCATCTGGAGACAGGAGCTCTACAAGTTCTGGAACTTTCCATTGTGGAGCTCCTTAGAACTGCCTGGCTCCTGTCCTTGCAGAGCCTGCTTGTTCAGCCCTCCCTGACTCTTTGAACCAGCGTGTTCCCGTGTGTTCCTTTTTGGGGCACATTTTGCCAGAATCCGTTTTGTTGTTTACAGTGAAAATACCTTAACTGGCACAAATACCAATTAGGTAGATTAACTGTGTCCATTGTCAGTAGGTAAAGGATAGAGATGAAGCTATGAGTCTTGGAAATCATAGAAAATTTCTTTTTAGAGAGTATTGCTTACAGTGAGAAGATTACTTGTTTTCTGAGGTGCATAAAGAGTGAATTGTTAACCTAGCTGAATGGAAAAAGGGAGAGTGTAGGCTGGCCAGCACTGGGCTGCTCCAAATAGAAGGTGTAGCATGCAGGCACCTTTGGAGGTGTCAGGGGTTATTTTTCATGTCAGAAGTTGAAATTACCAGTCAGCAAAAAGACAAACTCGTTTCATTTAAAAAAAATATTCTTCATTGTGCTTTATGGTGTAGTGCCAATAACTAAAAATTTGTATTGTAGCTTCAACATTAGGGCTGATTTAAAAAAAAGAAAGACATATTTGCAATAAACTGAAGAACTATAATGCTCTTTTGTGGAAGAATTTAGAAACAATTACTAAAGATATTAAGCAGTTATTTTTTTTTTAAAAAGGTTTCAGAGGAGTGACATCTTTTGAATAAGATTACTTACTATTATTGTCACCTAGAGGTTAAGAGTGGAGTTTTTGAGTATTTATGTTGTATTGCATCATCTTATCACCATAATATTTTTAATTACAGAAGAAATATAAGATATTCTATTGTTCCAAAAAACTTAAAAATTAGTTAAGGTACTGTTACTGTTATTCTGTATAGATACTTAGAAAACAACTCCATTTTGTCAGAGTGAGTGTTCTCTGGGGAGACCACTAAGAATTTTCTCCCTTAGCTGGGATTGTCTCTTTCTCTGACTATTCATTTTTCAAGGCCCAGCTCAAATAGTACCTCCTCTGTAAAATCTTCTTTGAAGACTGGAAGCAGTTGGAAGATTCTTCCTTTCCTATTGATTTCATTCTAGCTTGTATTATAATTCTGGAGGTGGCATCCTAGTTCATTTGGAGTGCTGACTCTTCTGTAGGGACTATGTCAGGCCATGTTAGAAAGGGGACCCAGAGGCAACTCAAGGCCCTGTGGGAAAGAGCTGGGATTAGTGAGTGACATTTATATTGAGTGAGGGAGTCTCATGTGTTTGCCATTGCTGTCCTCTGTGGTTTATTGATTCTCCTACTAGATTACAAATTCGTTGAGAGCTGATGCTGTGTGTTAGTCACAATTAGATTGTCTCTAACAGTTGGAACAATACCTAGCACCTTAGATGTTCTCAGTAAACATGTGCTGAGATGAAATGAGGCCAATGGGGAAATTCGTAGTGGAATTTGAGCTCTGCTTGGAAGCTCAAATGTGAAGAATTAGATGTGACAGAATAGAGTTTCCCAGGACAGAAAATGATATGAAGGAAAGTTAAGGGACAATCAGGAAGAGGCCTTGGGAGAAAGAGAACGTCTTTCTGAGGGTAAAGTGGGAAAGAAGAATTGTTAATAGGGAAGGATTAGAGTCTAGACAAATAGGTTTATGGCTAAAAATTATGGAGACTATAATCTGATGGAGGAAATTGAAGTCTAGTTTAAAGGAATAACAACAACAACAAAAAAGAAAATTTAGTTATGGAGTACATTCTCTTATCTTTGTTTTCTTCCTCTTGATTTTAAAAATAGAAAATAATTAAGCAGCTGGTATAATTTTGAATAGCAATATGGTGACATCTCATGGAATTATTGTAAACTGGAAAGCCAAAGACGATAATAAAAGCAGCAAATAGATTTGATAAACCTGTTGTTTCTAATATTCCTACTTAAAGCTTATTTCAGGCCAATTTCTTTGAGAAGCCATAACTACATTAGATACCTAATCATGTATAGAAATGCTATTAAAGACTAGATGGAGGGATGCCTGCCTGGTGCAGTCGGAAGAGCGTGAGACTCTTGATCTCATGTGTTTGAGCCCCATACTGCACGTAGAGATTACTTAAAAATAACTAACTAAATAAACTAAAAAAAAAAAAAAAAGACTAAATAGGGAGTTTTGTTTTTTTAGCCTCGTTCATTCCTGAATTCCTGTCTGCCATACACCTTTCTTATTCCCTTAGTACTTTGGAAGCACAATATTTTTCCACATGGCAAATTATTGAGGGTCCTGTGGAGGTCTAGGTCAAGCAGCCCTTTGAAAATTGAACTAACTTATAGGGACTTTGACACTTGGGGAGACCTATTTTGGTGAGCTACTGGATAAAGGTACAAACATCTTGAGTGTCTGTTATTTTTACTGTCATGTATTAGGTAAATTTCTTTTTTTTTCTCTACCTGCAATGCATTAGTAATTTCCTGATTTTAGCGATTTGTTGACTCTGAATATTTATTATTGCAGCTAGATTGCCTGCCTTGCCTCACAACAGAAAGACCTGCCATTCCTCATAATATATTACTACTTAGTTTGTCATTTCACTGATGCACTGAATTTCTGAGATTAGGTGTGGTGGTGGTGGTTGTGGTAAAATGCAAATTATGACAAAAATCAACGATATCAGTGATTACAAAGCACTGTATGGTGACAAAGGGTAGCTACACTTGTGGTGAGCATAGCATAACATATAGAGATGTTGAGTTATGATATTGTACATCAAAAACTAATGTAACATTGTGTGTCAACCATACTCAAATAAAAAAAACCTAAAAATGGGGGCCTGGATGGCTCAGTCGGTTAAGCATCCAATTCTAGATTTCAGCTAAGGTCATGATCTCAGGATCGTGAGATTGAGCCCTGTGTTGGGTTCTGCACTCGATGTGGAGCCTGCTTAAGATTTTCTCTCTCCTTCTCTGCCCTCCCCTGCCAACCTAAAAAAATTATGACAAACATAATGCTTCTTATTTAGATGTAAACTTAGAAAATATAATTATAATTAATTTTCTTTCCCAAATCAGAACATTCAAATATTTTCTATTATTTGAGGAATTGGCCCCCTTTTATTTTCTTTTTGTAAACTATGTCTGTATATCAGTTTGGACAGAAACCCAGTTTCACTGGCTTTTAAAAAAATGTGTTTCAAGTAACTAAAGTTATCAAGATTTTAGCTCAGTGGGATTTTGCATTCAACCCTGCCAGGTCACATTTTCTCTTCATTCACTGGCTCTGTTTTCTGGTCTGTTGGTTTGGGCTTCATTCTTAGCTCCCAGGTCCTCCCCTCCTGGGGGCGAGGTGCACACAGCTGCTCCAGCCTCTACTTCTTCATGAAAAACTGATCCGGGGGAGTTTGTGTGACTCTTATTTCAGAAAGTTCCACAAAAGCTTTCTTATGTCTCACTGGCTCCAATTGGCTTATATGGCTTTTGCTAAACCAAATCCTAGAGAATATGATGTGCTGATTGGCTTGGACCTAGAGTTTCACTCAAATGTTATGCATGGATTATAATGGAATGAGTGGAACCCCAAAACTAAAATTGGTGCTGTTATCAGAAGAAGGGAAATAGTTACTGGAGAAGAAAACAAGACATGTTCAGGAAATGATACTTGAAGTATTGATGATATTATAACACTATAGGATAGCAACTTGGTATAGGTAACATTGGTGTGTTGAATTTTCTGAGAGCCAGAGATGTCCTAAAGTGGGGGGTGGGAGAGTGGGAGAGTAGATGGGATATAAATAATAAGTGAGAAGGAAAAGATCCTGGGATAATCGGCAGATCCAGTTACCTGAGCTAGGAATCTGTGATTAATGGTCTCCTGACCTACTGGCTCCTCTTCTCTCAGAGGAGCTGTCACTTGGAAATATCCCTACTGGCATCAGGAATGCAGTGAGTGGTGCATAACTGGTTGGGTTTTGATACGTTAAGAGACAAAATGTTTTCTTCTGGCCCTTAGAATGAACTAATTTGATGGGAGTGTTTCTAGAGAAACGAGAGTGTTTCCAGGTTCCCTTGAAAGGCATGGTGGATACACTAGTCACTCATCTGGGTGGAGCTGAGCAGAGTGGGAGGCAGGCTTTACACACAGTCCTCCTCTGCCCAGGCCATCCCTCATCACTTTTGCACTTACTACAACTTTATGTGTTGGGGTTTCCAAACAGTTGGCACTGTTTGGGTTTAGTTGGGATCAATGCAGAGAAGTCTGGAGTAAGGCCTTGTGAGAAGAGGCCTGTTTTTTTCTACATGCTGTTTAATCATTCAGTGAGCTAACTCTAACCCTTCACATCCATTCATTCAGTTGCACAAATCAAGTAACATTTGAACCTCTGTGCTTGGGTGACCAAATCCCATACACTAAGTAGTGAAGGTCGGTTGTGGTGCCCACAACTTCCATTTCAATAGGTGTCTTTCCTTGAGGAAGTTATTCTTTCTAAGTCCTTCTATATAAACTTTTTTTGGAGGGATCTGAATCCATTTCTGAATTCAGAATACTTGACTTACCACATGCTTTTACATTGTCATTCTGGTGGGGGTCATGCTCCCCTCTGACTTCACTTTGCAGAAGGATGCTCAGGAGAAATCTGAGTTTTATCCTACCCACTTAATAGCTTACTTTGTCCAAAGAGGGGTCAGTCTGGTACATAGAGTAGGAGTCTGATATTTAACAAAGTCAGTGGTCTCCCAGTTCATGTATATTAGAGAGTCTGTAGGCATTCCAGCTAACCAGAGAAAATCTGATAAAGTAACAGGTTGATCTGGAAGGCAGTTATGCTCACCACTATACCACCAACGCAACAGGTTGATCTGGAATAGGAATGTTTGCTTTTTGGAAAATGAATGATGCTGCTCCCTACTATGAAATGTGGTTGAAGAAAGAGATTGGCGAAAATACAGAAAAATGAAAGTATTCTCCAGGTCTCCTTTAAACTAAAAAGAAAATCCTTTAATTAATTCATATTTCTTAGCTATTTGTTTTTTCTTTTTCTTTTTTTTTTTAAGATTTATTTATTTATTTATTTATTTGACACAGAGAGAGAGATCACAAGTAGGCAGAGAGGCAGGCAGAGAGAGAGGAGGAAGCAGGCTTCCCGCCCAGCAGGGAGCCCGATGCAGGGCTCCATCCCAGGACCCTGAGATCATGACCTGAGCCAAAGGCAGAGGCTTTAACCCACTGAGCCACCCAGGCACCCTATTTTTTCACATAGTGATTTATTCCAGTGACCTTGTGATCTTTAAACTTGTGATGGGGAGCTGAAAATAGGACATAACAGGAAAAGAGGAGGTTTGTGGTGGAAGATAAGAGAATAGTTTATGAAGAAGGGGAGGTGGATATAGGATACCACAGAGCCACTACTCCCAGAGGAACTGCAATACTCTGGACCTCTGATCCTAGGCAGTTCTCCAGAGAAACACTCTCAAGGCTTTTTCTAGAAAAGTCAGGTATGAAAGAAATATCACATTTATTTATGTTCTTTAAAGCAAATTTATTTTGACTGTGATACCTCAGCCTGCCAGAGCAGTCAGGTCTTTCTCAGGTCCCTGATATCTGCCCCTCAGGTTCTGTTGTCTGAGGTCTTAAACAGAGCATAGGCTTGGAAGAAGCTCTTCTGTCCTTGGTCATTAGCCCTCAGTGTCCACCTGGGAAACGCCCATTGCTTAGTTTGTGTGTCTCTTTGGCAGAGATTCTGCCACAACTTGTCTGTCCCTATCTCGGCCACTCCTGTGGCCAGTCTTCCTTGATGGTGTCCATAGATCTTCCTCCTTCCCCACCGGGATAATTTCTTTCTCTCTCTCTTTTCCTCATGTAGTGGTTTCTCAGAGATGTCCTCCTCCTGCTGCCCCATTAGCAGCACACCCAGCCTAAGTAAATCCTAAGGAAGTTTGTACTTCGACCCAGGGTCTCAAGGAACCACAGATTCCAGGCTGGTTTTGTTTTCTGTGCTGCCAGAATTCCTAAGAAGAAGTTATTGCCTTAGTTGAGAAGTGGGACTAGGAAGGAGGGGGAGGTGGAAAATGAACACAGTTTGATATTTCAATGAATTATTCTCCCATAATAATATTAACTATTTGATTGTTTGGTATTGAAGTACTTAAAAAATTTTTTCCCCATGTCCTGAGGGGCTTTGGGAAATTTTCTCCTTTTCAAACATATTCTTGTGTTATCTTTATTGTTTTATTTACTTACTATTTTTTACTGAGTTTAAAAGTTAAACAGTGATATTATGAAATATTTAAAACAAAAAATACTGAAGAGTACAGGAGTGACTTAACCAATATCCATATACTTAATGCTCAGATTGAACAGATGTTAAAAATTTTGCCATAATTGCTTCAAATTTCTTTTAAAAAATGTAATAGATTGAGCTTCAGCCCCCAGTTGTGTCCCTTACCTTCCTTTCCATAGGACAACCAGTATTCTGAATTAGTGTGTCATTCCCATATACTTTTAAGTTTTACCACCTATGTTTGGCAACATACACAACAAATACAATATTTGTGTCTTTATAATTTACAATAATTGGTACATATACTCTGTCCTCTAGTACTTTGCTTTTTCCAATGACTGTGTTCTTAAACAGATGTGGTTCATTTATTTAATGGTGTATATTCTATTGATTAAAGAATAAAGTATTCATCTGTTATTCTAAAGAAAACAGGCATTTGCTTTAAAATATAAATTTGCCCTAGGGACACCTGGGTGGTGCAGTCAGTTAAGCATGGGACTCCTGGTTTTGGCTCAGGCTGTGATCTCATGGTTTTGAGATCGAGGCCCATGTCAGGCTCTGTGCTCAGCGTGGAATCTGTTTAAGACACTTTCTCCTTCTCCCTCTACTTCTCTCCCTCTGCAGGCACATGCACACTCTCTCAAATAAACAGATAAATCTTTAAAAAAATAAAATATAAGTATGCCCTTAAAATATAAATTTAATGAGCACTGTAAGGATTTAGCAATTACTCATACTTAATTGTGAAGCAGTCATCAATCTCTCTCTCTCTCCTCTCTCTCTCTCTCTCTCTCTCTCTTTTAAAGATTTTATTTATTTGACACAGAGAGAGAGAGATCACAAGTAGGCAGAGAAGCAGGCAGAGAGAGAGAGAAGGAAGCAGGCTCTCTGCTGAGCAGGGAGCCCAACATGGGACTCCATCCCAGGACCCTGAGATCATGACCTGAGCTGAAGGCAGAGGCTTTAACCCACTGAGCCACCCAGGCGCCCTTTAAAAGTACCTGTGATGCTTGCAGTGAGAGAAGAGCGATGTTATTTAACTATATGTAGAATTTAAAAGCTTGGAGGCACTAGAAACAGATTTGATTTTGAATCTCTTATTTTGTCTGCCTTTCTTAGGCAGGTAATCTCTGCAAGCCCTCTAATTTGCATTTAAGAGAGGATGCTAGTTCCATCAGTGTAGTAAGCTTGTGAGTGAGGAGGTTAGCATAGTTCTGGGCCCATTGAGAGCCCTCAGTAAATATTTGCCATTATTTTTTATATTACTAGAGAAAGGGGAAGTAAGGGAAGAAGGGAATTTTGGAGGATAGACTAGGGGGCCGGCTGCCTCAGTTGGATCAGTAGGTATCTCAAAAACTCAGAATATCAGGTGACCAGAACTAAGACCACAGTGGAAGGAAAGAAAACAGAATAGCTAGGAAGCTGAAAGGTGCCCGTGTAAACAGCTTTGGTCCCTCACATTTGGAAGCTTTACAGTTGATTGAAAGGCATTAGAATCTTGTTGGTGTCAGGGCTGTTCCTATTGCCTTTTCTCTGAAATTGTTTTAGACCCTAGAGTTTTAGATCCTGTTAATTGGAAACGGCTGCTTAGACTAATTCTGCTAAAGCTTTTAAAGTTTCAGGGAGGTTAGAAATTTGAGGGGGGGGGATAAAAGATTGGATTAAATTTCATCAAAATTGAGTTCATCCTTAGAATATACTCCCTTAAGTTTCTAAATATATCTTTGGTTGTGTCAGGATACACTTGAAGATTAGGAGAGGGGACCAAAAAAAGCCTTTAATTGGTGAAAGAAAGTTTTAAAAATTATATGGGCTAAAAAAAAGCAGAGGAGGAAAGCAGTGTTGGAATTACTGAAGAAATACACAGTACATGTCAAAATCTATGGGAAGGAGTATCTGTCTACAGAATTCAACATAACTTGCCCCATTGGGGGGATCACTGGTTAAGTGATGGGTTCTTCATTCCTAAAATTGCAAAGTGAATTCTAATAACTGCATTCCACAGTGTTCCAAGTTATGTGCTTGATAAATATGAGTTGACCTAGCTAGAATTTTATCCTCGAAACTTTACAAAGAATTTTACAGAGGCAGATTTCTTTTAAAATGTATATATTGGGGTGCCTGGGTGGCCCAGTCCGTTAAGTGTCTGTCTTCAGCTAAGGTCATGATCCCAGGGTTCTGGGACGGTGCCCCGCGTCGGGCTCTCTGCTTGGTGGGGAGTCAACTTCTCCCTTTCCTTCTGCCCTGCTTGTGCTTTCAGTCCCTCCCTCTCTCTGAAATAAATAGGTGAAATCTTTTAAAATATATATATATTTTAAGTAATTTCTACACCCAACGTGGGGTTTGAATCCATAGCCCCGAAATAAAGGATTGCATGTTCTATGGACTGAGCCATCTAGGTGCCCCGTTTTACTATTTTATAATCATAGTATTTTGCTTTGTAAGGAAAATAGGTGCCCTTATTTGAAATTGTAATGTATCGATACTGTGCATGTCGATCTTAGCATTCAATAATGTCTGCCTTACTAGTATTTATTTTATTTTTTCCTGTGTTTTACCTGGATTTTTTTTTCAGTGATTTATTTTTTCCAGTGATTTACCAAGACATCATTGCTGTCTTGTTTTCAGTTATTGTGGTTTTGGTAGGTTTATGGTCTACAAAAATGAATGGAAACCTATATAAAGAAAAGTAAACCCTTTTCCTACTCTGCAGCCAGTCTCCAATTTCCCTTAGAGTGTCAATCACTGTTACCTTTTTTGGTATCCTTCTGGAAATGTTTTATAACCATATAACTGGTACAACTTCCTATCCCCCCACCATATTTACTCTTCTGCACCTTACTTTGTTCTTTTAAGAGTATATCTTTCAGGGCACCTGGGTGGGCTTGGTTGGTTGGGTCTGCCTTCAGCTCAGGTCCTGATCTCAGGGTCCTGGGATCCAGTCCCACATGAGGCTCCCTGCTTAGCGGGGAGTCTGCTTCTTCCTCTGCCTCTGCTGCTCCCTCTGCTTGTTCTCTCTTTGTCTCTGTGTCAAGTAAATAAATAAAATCTTAAAAAAAAAAGTATATCTTTAAAAAAAATATGGAGTGCTTCATGAATCTTTTGTGTTCCTTGCGCAGTAGCCATGCTAATTTTCTCTATTGTTCCAGTTTTAGTGTAAGCATGAAACAAGCACTTATCTTGAATATAGCTCTATATCTATTTCTCTCACTTAAATACCAAAGGACTTGAAGCAACTTTATTACTTATAAAAATAAAGCTTTAAAAATAAGAAACATATTGTTGGGTAATTGGTTTTTCAATAAGTTTAAGTGCTTATTTTGTATGATTGTGGGAAAATAACAATAGTTTATGTAATTAACAAATCACATAAATTCAAATAAGCATGAGCCAAAAGAATAGAACCCCAGATTTATTTATCCTTTCAAATGTGAGGTAAACAGAAGGACTATTAATTTGCAAGCCTTTCTGGGGAGTGCAGTTGGGAAGGTTGGATCACTGTGGGTTTTTGTTTTGTTTTGTTTTAAGATTTTATTTACTTATTTGAGAGAGAAAGTGAGAGTGAGATCCCGGGATCACAACCTGAACCTAAGGCAGTTACTTAACCAACTGAGCCACCATCCAGTTGCTCCTTGGATCACTATTTTTAAAACTTGAGGCAAGGGGTAGAAACCATTTTGATTATGGGGAAGATTATGCAGGATGACCAAAACCACAGATTCAAAGCCAGCCGTGACAGAATTAGCATTTTGCAGAACTAGGGAATTATGCTTAAAAGTTCTAAAAGGTCTGTTTAATCTCTTTCAACACAAAATAAGTATGCCTATAAATAGTTCTAACTATACTGAAACATTCTAAAAGTGAGAAGTCAATAAAATTTTATTATTTCATGCTAAGGTGTAAGAAACTGCATTTGGGGAGTAAGATGAATTCCATTTACCCCTTTATCAGCTCTATTACTTGAGTTCTTAAGATTTTTTTTTCAGAGTATAATTAGTGAGCAGTAGTATATTTTTTAAAACCCAAAGATTTAATTATACTTTGATTAGAACCAGACCCCAGAATAACTGTAAGATTCAGAAATCTGTCGTTTTGAAAGAACACCAGTAATTCCTAAGCAAGTTGGTATACAGATCACAAATGACACATGAGTCATAATACTCTTTGAGGGCTTCACACAACTTAATATGATCTTTAAATGATCAGTGAAAAATTTTAATTAATGTATTTCAGAAATTATGTGCTTACTTTCTTCCTTTTGTGGACATTAGTCATGTCTTAAAGTTTTACTTTCTGACCAATTCTTTTACATTTATAAATGCTACACTTCTCTCAAACTCGAAAGGTTTATTTTACTGAAATAGTGGGGTAAAATGTAAATGAAAATTGTACAGGCTATTGAGAAACACCTACGCCTTGTATAAGCACAAGGTGTAAAAGACAGGTGTTTCTTCCCTGTACTGACTCTGTTATTGTCTGACCCACCTATGCTGGGAAATGGTGTTCCTGGGGGTCTGTTCCTATTTGTTCCTTGTCAGCCAGACCTCTCAGGTCTTTTTTTCTAGATAGCGTACTGCCTGTGTACTGTATATTGCTTAGATAAATGTTTCCAAAGAGCTAATGTTCTTTTTTTATGACATTACTTTTTCTAGATATAAAGACCCGAAGGTAGTCTTTTCTCCAAAGATGGAAAACAATACCACTGTCATTTCACGGGAGGAACTGGAAGAGCTACAAGAAGCATTTAATAAAATAGGTATGCTTGTGAAAAACTAAATACAATATTGCTATTCTGCTTGATAATCAGACTTGCAGGAATGGAACAATAGCTTTAATTGGTTTTACTACCACACTTTACCCCTAGCTTTATTCCTCCCCCCCCCCAACCCCGCTTTTTTTTCCCTAACCAGGTTTCACTGGATTCTTTCTTTCTTTCTGAAAGATAAACTAGGACTGGCTTAAATTTCTAGGAGAATTGGACTTTGAATTCTTTGATAATTTCTTTACCAAGAGTAATCCAGGTTAATGAATGACAGCATAACTGAATATGCTTAACATGATATCCTCATTACAGGGAGAAAATATAGAAATACTTCCTTGTTTATAAACTGAACTCTGGCCTTCATGTGTTTGTCAGTAACAATAACACTTTTTTCATGCAGAATGTTTTAAAATCTGAATATTGTTTTTAAAGGCTGTATGTCTTAATTTCCTCCTCCCTCATGCATAATTGTAAAAAATCTTGAGGTTGTTTTTAAAGGCTGTATATCCTATATTTCTTCTTTCACTTTTTAAAGCCATTCAGTTTTTGTCTTTATGACATTATCATTCGACGGCTTTGTATTTTTCTTCCCAAAACACCTCCTCATACCCTGTTGGATTACGATTCTTCCCGCACTTTGTTCCTAGGAAACCTGTGGCAAACAGAAAAATAAATACTGTCTTTTGCTCTAATCTGCAAAAGCGTGCAAGTGAAAGGTGAGCACAGTGAAAGGGCATTGGGACTGTGACACCACCACCCTTGCCCCTCCCACAGTAGGCTCTGTGGGAGCAGTCCCTGAGAAACAGTCAGATACATAATGATCATAGTTGGTCTCATGCCTAGATTTCCCACAAACCTAGTGAATAATCACTAAAATTCATGTAGATGAAATGGAGTGCAGAATGAATTTTAGGGACCAATTAAAAAAAAAAAAGAAAGATTTCAGCTTAAAAAAGAAAGCTCTCCAAAAAAAAAAAAAGGAAAGCTGTTAGGAAGCTCCTAACTTACAAATCACTGCTAGAAGTAAAGTGAGTTGTACAAATCCCTGGGCCCTTCTACTTCTCCCTGCACAGCCATCTCCAGAGTAACTCAAACCTTCCAAATACAGTCTACATGGTGGCTGAATTAGGCTCACAGTGAATGCCTTAATTCTGATCTTTTCTTTATTTTGAGGACAGTATATTCATTAGTAGAGCATTGCATGAATATGATATGACTTCTAGAAGGTTATTATTAATAATAAATTTTATAGAGTATTGTATGCAGTGCCCAGAGTCTTTTCAAAACAAAAATTAGGCAATTATTGGACTGGTCTGCTCATTTTGAGCATTCAAACAGAGGAAGTAATAAAAATGTATCTCCTACTTTGCTGTTGCTGTTATTTTATAGTGCAGTTTGGTAGCTTGAACAGAAGTGCTACCTAAGTCTTAGTGAAATATGAATGAATTAGTAATCCCTTTTCTTTGTTTAGCTTTACCCTTTATGACTCATGGACACATAATCCTGCAATATTTATTTAATGATATTTTGAATAAATAATTCACCGATGGAACAAATCTGACAGCCAGATAATTTGCTCTTTGTGAGGTCAGTGCTAACACTTGCACAATATGTACTAGCTTTATTGACAAGATAAATTGCTACTTAGGAACTCAGTATTATCTCTGATAATTTCTACCAGACAACTTTTCTCAGGGGCAGAGGGACAT
The DNA here is from genome assembly GCA_002007465.1 of Ailurus styani. NCBI lineage: Eukaryota > Metazoa > Chordata > Mammalia > Carnivora > Ailuridae > Ailurus > Ailurus styani. Next base: position 2,152,578 of record LNAC01000065.1, read on the forward strand.
CCCCATCCAACCTTACTGTATGGGATATTTTTTGGGTCTCCAGGGAGATGTGACGGATTAAAATATTTGTCTTCTGTCTTTTTTTTTTCTTTATAAATTTTGGTAAAATAGGCATAACAAAACTTACATTTTAATAACTCTTAAGTATACAGTTCAGTGGCATTATGTACATTCGCGTTGTTATGCAAACATACCACTATCTCTAGAACTTTTCATCTTCCCAAACCCATTAAATACCAACTCCTCATCTTGTACAACATTCTGTTTTATGTCTACATCAATTTGGTTTATCCATTCATCTGTCGAAGGACACCTGATTTGTTTCTACCTCTTTGCTATTGTGAATAATGTTGCTATGAACATGAGCATACAAATATCTGTTCACATTTCTGCTTTTAGTTATTTTGTGTATATATTCAGAAGTGGTATTGCTGGATAATATGGTAATTTCATGTTTAATCTTTTGAGGAACCATGATGCTGTTTCCTGTGGTGGCTGCACATCTTACAGTCCCATCAGCAGTGCGTAATGGTCTTGATTTCTTCAAATCCTTGTCAACAATTATTTTCTGTTAAGGTGTTTTTTCGTTTTTGTTTTTGTAATAGCCATTCTCGTGAGTGTGAAGCAGTATCTCATTGTGGTTTTGATTTGTATTTCCCTAATGTTTTGTGATGTTGAGCATCTTTTCATATGTGTATTGGACATTTGTTTTACTTCTTTGGAAAAATGTCTCTTCATTCCTATTCAGTGTCTATTTCTTCTGCCCACATTTTAATCAAGTTACTTATTTTTGTTGTTGTTGAATTATAGGAAAGTCTTGTTTCTTTTTAAACTATAATCTTTATGATAATTTAACCTAAGCCTTGATTTCCTCATCTTTAAAATTAGAATAATATTATTTAGTGCCTCATGGTTGTTATAGGATTTCATCAGGTAAGTTCTTAACCAACCACGTGGCACAGGTATATGGTTATTAAATGGTATTTTTATTTATTCTCATATCATACCCAAACCACAGAGGCCATAGGGATGGAGCTGGGATTTAAGCACACAGACCTATTTATCTTCAGAGCTCCAGCTCCTAAGTATTCTTGTTAGTATAGCATGACAGTTAGCAGGTAAACAACTTTTCCTCAATTTTGCCTGTGAGGGTGGGGGAGATGGGCAGAAGGAGAGGGAGAGAGAAAATCTTAGGCAAGCACCATGCCTAGCGAGGAGCCAGATGTGGGACTCAGTCTCATGACCCAGAGATCATGACCTGGGCCAAAATCAAGATTCGGACACTTAACCAACTGAGCCACCTGGGTGTCCCTCAGTCTAGTTTATTTTTAAATACTCCCTACCACAGTGCTGGTAAAGAAGTAAGCCAGCTAGTTTATTTGCCTATTTCAGAATTATAGGAAACAATTCTGACTTGTGATGTATTAAATAATCATAGTTTGCTCTAAGTTCAGAGAAAGTAATATTATTGCAATATCAAGGTTTTTAGCTGACTTTTGAGATTATAGCAATATTTTAGTTATTGGTAGATTCTAGTTGAGAAACTTTCCATTGTTCTAAACAGTGTTAATTCTAAAACTTGTGTGTGAGAGTTTAAAGAACAGTTTCTGTCTTTATCATTAATTGAGTCATAGTGAGGATGGCTCTTCTATTGAGAGGAAAAAGTGAAATAAAGGAAATGAAGCAACTGTTAGCAGATGAGCCAAGAAAGCCTATATAACAAGGTGGATCCAGGCAACTAACCAAACAATCCAAAGCTCTGTTGCCAACTCTAGGCAGGAGTGTTTTGTGTTGCCTTTGTTCTGTGTTAAGAACTGATATCTAATCTCCAGGGAAAGCCTAGGGAAGGGCACCTCAGTGATAACATGAAAATGCCTGGAAACCTATTTTCAAAAGTCTAAATACAGATGTGAAATTATTTCTTGGACACTTAATGTCAAATTGACATCAAACATGATTCACCCTACATAATGGTATCATAAATACATAATGAAGAAGCAATGAATTATTGACAAATGAAACAGAACTGCCACCAAGTGAAATGTATAACAGAAATACCTTATTGTATTCAATACACAAACATGCACATATTTTATACAGAGTGTGGGACCTGCAGATCCATTTTATAAGTTCTGTGAAAAAGTTAAAATCTGGGTTGGTGTTCCCTCATGACCATTGCTGCTGTTTCTTCTAGATATCTGAAGCTTGTCCATGCTTAGTTCTTTGCAATTTAGTCATGTGCTAAGCCTGAAGTTTTCATTTGTCAGAGCAAAGTTCATACTATGTACTTAAAATACTCATGGAGTCCTAAATCTGTGTGGATAAAGTCCATCTAAATATGAGTTGTTTTGTTTTGTTTTGTTTTTTAAAGATTTCATTTATTTATTTGACACAGAGAGATCAGATCACAAGTAGGCAGAGAGGCAGGCAGAGAGAGAGGAGGACGCAGGCTCCCCGCTGAGCAGGTAGCCCGATACGGGCCTCGATCCTAGGACCCTGAGATCATGACCTGAGCCGAAGGCAGAGGCTTTACCCACTGAGCCACCCAGGCGCCCTAAATATGAGTTTTTTGATGAAGTGCATAGACTACCTTGTACAGTTCAGGTATAGGAGAAAAAGTGGCTGTAACGTGTGGAACAAACTTGAAAGTTTCTACCTGCCTGTGAATCTCCCATGAGGCCTTCTGGGTGTACACCTCTAATGAAGAGTGCAAATGATATTTGACAGCTCCAAATTTACCTTTACAGACACTGACAACAATGGGTTTGTTAATGACTATGAACTTCAGGACCTGTTTAAGGAAGCGAGCCTTCCTCTTCCTGGGTACAAGGTGCGTGAGATTGTGGAGAAAATTCTAGCAGTTGCTGACAGCGACAAAGATGGCAAAATCAATTTTCAAGAGTTTGTGTCAGTAAGTAATCCCATCCTCTCCTGGTTACTGATCTTTTTGCTTTGAGCAGAATTTTAGTAATGGCATCACTCTCTCGGGTTAAATCTGGCTGCAGAGGCCAGAAAAAAGCACTGCTTTATAATGATGATGGTGATGGTAACAACAACAGTGTCCACAAATAATTCATAAAAGAAAGGGAAAAATCATTCTCAAATTGTTGGAAGTCAGGTTTTGACAGCAATAGCTCACATACTAGTAAAACTACAGCTGAATTCAGTGCTTATTGACTATCTGTATACAGAATGTTTTAATGTCTCAGTACTTGGTCTTGAGAAATGGAATATTTTTTTGTGACTGACATAGCTAAGGTATGGAAGCTATACTTCCTAGAAACTGGTTATTTCCTTGTGATAAGTTAGACCTTCAGTTTCAACAAATGCCACTGGGTAAATTTTGGTGCTAGCTATGATAGTATTGTTTCATTATTAAAGTACCTCAAGGCTCAGGGAACTGAACAAGATGAAAAATAACACATGACTCAACCAACAAAAGAAAAATAGGTTGTAGAACTGAATATCGAATATCATGTATTTCAGACTCGCAGGCCAAGAGGGATGACTTAGCCACATTGCCTTTGCCAGCTGCCCACTGAGCAAGGGCTGTCACTTCTTCCAACCACCACCATGACTGTATGTGTCATATGCAAATAGAACTTGGTGGCGAGGCTGGAGAACCTGGGGACTCAGGGAACATGTCCTGGGAGCTGTGAAGACAGCTGAGATCTGAAGAAAGTTGTTAAACAGATCACAGGGGTTGAGTGGGGGAACTGAATGATGTGCGAAGCCAGTGGAAGTGACAGCCTTTTGTAGAGGCTCTGTGTGGCTTTAGGGATGGTAGATACTTTTCTCAAGCACTTGGAAAAAAGCTGAGTGTGGATAGGGCGAGATGGTAAGGGTTTGGAATACAGCTAGGGTAGTAAGTTGGGGTCAAGTCATACAGGGTCTTGCAGGATTTTCATTTTTACCATAAGAGCAGTAGGAAGCCAGTGATACAGGAAGAACAGAGTGTGAAGTAACATGATCAGATTCAAATTTTTAAAAACTCACTCTGGCTGCTGCTTGGAGTACTAATTAAATTCAGTCTAGCTGATCATGAAAGTGATTGAAAGAGGGTGTTTCTTCAAGCCTCTCTTATTTCTTACAATATCTGACTTACTGATTTTAACATGTATAAACATTTGCAGTGTTCAGACAGGCAAATATCTTCATTAAAGCATTTAAAAATCTTTATCATATAGTGAGTTATTCTCTAGTTTTCAAAAGGCATGACAAAAGGTCGTAGCAAGCACAGGAGAATAATTTCAGTGTATTCAATTTAAGATTAATTATAACAAAATTTCTTCTAGTGTTTGGGGTGCAAACGTTTGTACATTTTGTACTCTGAGTAAGATGACACAAGAGCCATCTGTGTACACAACCAATAAGAGTGGGAGTACCTGATTAGGATTTATTTTGATGTCATTCCAAATAAATAAAGAAGTCTAAATAATTATCCTTCACATTGCAAGGTTTTTTATGATTGATCAAGTTTCAATTTTACTTATATTCCATTCCAGCTGACTCAAGAGTTGAAAAGCAAACACATCAGCAGGACATTCCGCAAAATAATTAACAAGAGAGAAGGAATTACTGCTATTGGAGGAACTTCATCCATTTCCAGTGAGGGTACACAGCATTCTTATGCAGGTAACCTGCTAATCTAAATTTGATCTTTCAGTCATTGATTTGTTCACTAAGTCTGATATTTCATCAAATCTAAGATGCCACTCATTTGTAATTCACATCGTTTTATGTACCATTGAGGGAAAATCAGACTAAACTATACTGTGCCATCAAATTTGAAATGCATCTCAATTTCAGAGGTGTCAGGATGAAAAATAATAGAATCAGTGAAATCAGTGATTTCCTACCATGTGTCAGGCACAGTGCACAAGGAAATTAGAAACAACAAAATAGAAATTGTTTATATTTCAGCATTGAATGTGTTTATGAACTCTGAATGGATTTTTCATCTGACTGGTGAGTTGGGTTTACTTTTAGATCTGACCTAGGAATTTATGGAGATGTTTATTGCATGGACATTTCCCTTCCGATTTTCTAGGAGCTGAGATTCCTGAATCATCTTTTATCAGGCAACTAGGTGACTAGAGAGGGCAGCATCTCATTTGCTAGATCTGATAGAATCATTGGATTGTTGTCCAGTGGGAAATCCAGAGTCACATTAACTCTTAACATGAGATGTCTTACCCCATGTTAAGCTTACTTTTTGTGGTTAAGGTGTTTGAGAACCTTTGGTCAAGTTCCCTTTGCTTATATTAAAATAATTAGAACTATACTTTTTATTTTATTTTAAAAGATTTTATTTATTTGAGAGAGGGAGAAAGAGAGAGAACAAGCAGGGGCAGGGGCAGAGGGAGAGGGAGAAGCAGACTCCCTGCTGAGCAGGGAGCTCGATGTGGGGGCTCCATCCCAGGACCCTGGGTCATGATCTGAGCCAAAGATAGACACTTAACTGACTGAGCCACCCAGGCGCCCCTGAACTGCGCTTTTTAAATTATTGATAAAAACTCACTGCAACCTTTTTTCCCTTTTCCTTTGAGATCGGAATCTGTTGATTATCCTCTTGATTCTCTTCCTTTCAACTGGATTTTTCTGTACAGTATATTCACACTTCTCCCACCCATTTTAAATTTTTCCTACCCTTTTGCCTCTAAAGAAGTGTGGTAAAGGCAGTGATCTATAACTGCTACCTTCATTTTTTGAAAGGGGCTCACTCCTTAACTTCATTTATGCCTACCCATTTTAATGAAACGTCTTCAATTTTTAAATCTTTTTATTGAGATATAATATGCATTTAGCAAAGTGTTATAATTCTTAACTATACAGCTCAATGAATTTTTACATGTGTAAACATCCTGTAGCTACATCCATGTAGATGCCACCAGATCAAGAAAAAACCTTTCATCATCCTCAGTGGCTCCTTTATGCCTTGAACAGTAACTGTTTCTCCCCAGAGGGGACCACTTTTCTGATGTTTGTAACCATAGATTCTTCTTTTTTTACTGATTTATTGGAGTATCAGATGCATACAGTAAGAGCATAAAGTGTACTACTTTTAAGTATATGGCTTGATGACTTTTTAATGCATGAATATGTAAATTTGTAAATGATTACCCACATAACTATTATCTAGAACGAGGTATGGAACATTTAATAGCTTTTAAAAAAAGAACAGCTTTATTGAGATATAATTGTGTTGCCATGAAATTCACCCTTTGAAAATGTGCAGTTCAGTGGTTTTAGCATATTCACAGAGTTGTATGGTCATCACCACTGTCTAATGTTGGAACACTTTCATTACCCTAAAGAGAAACACCATGCTCATTAGCAGACCCTCCCGATTTCCCCCTTCCCACAGCCTCTGGCAACCAGTGATCTACTTTCTATTTCTATACATTTGCCTCTTGTGGAAATTTCCTGTAAATGAAATCCTAGAGCCACTAGTGGCCTTTCACTTGATAGGCTTCCTCACTGGCATAACATTTGCAAGGATTACCCTTGGTGATATATATTGTGCTGCACTCTTTTTATTGCCATGTACTATTTTGTTCTATGATAGCATCACATTTTGCTTATTCTTTCGTCAGTTGATAGACATTTGGGTTGTCTTGGTTCTTCTCAATACTGCTGTGTGAGCACTTTCATATACATTTTTGTGTGGACATATGCTTTAACTTTTCTTAGGTATATACTTAGAATTGCTAGAGCTTTTGGTAACTCTGTGTTTAATATTTTTAAAAACTGCCAAACTGTGTTTCAAAGTGGCTGCACGATTTTGCATTCCTACTAGCAATGTTTGAAAGTTCTAATTCTTCATATTCTCACCAACACTCTTTATTGTCCCTTTTGTTTATTATAGCCATCCTTGTGAAATAGTATCTCATTCCTGGTTTCTATACCTGGAACATCTTCCCTCTCTGCAACTTAAAAATCTGTCATTCAGATTGTACCTTCTCAGGGCACCTGGGTGGCTCAGTTGGTTAAGTGTCTGCCTTCAGCTCAGGTTATGATCTCAGGGTCCTGGGATCAAGCCCTACTTTGGGGGGGGGGTCCCTGCTCAGTGGGGAGTCTCCTTGTTCCTCTGCCCCTCCCCCCTTACTCCCTCTCTCAAATAAATAAATAAAATCTTAAAAAAATAAATAAATTGTACCTTCTCCATAAAGCCTTTTCTTGACCACCCCCCAATCAGAAGTGATTCTTTTTTTTCTTTAAATTCTCTAAAACCCTGCTTATATCTCTCTTATGATCTGTTTACTTCCCTTATGTTGTGTTTCTTTGTATATCTTTTTTTTATCATTACACTAAGGATTCCTTGATGGTAGGTACAATATCCTAGTGACCTTTAAATCCCTAGATTCTAAGTGTCTGAGTAGGTATGTATGGTGAAGCAAGAAGTTAAAAAGGCAGATTATGATATATACAAAAGATAAATATTAGTAAATGTATCTTTTTGAGTATGTGTGTGTGTGAGAGAGAGAGAGAGAGAGAGAGATGGATTACATTTTGGGAGTGCCTGCCACATATGCCCTTAGGAAAATTACTTAATTCTAGGAATTGGGGCAAGTCAGTTCACTATATGCTACTCTGTGATAGAAATGGGAATTATTTTCTTTGAAGATTTATGTCGTTAAATGATTTTTATATTTACAAAGTAATAATAAAGCCATGGAACATTTTCTTTTAAGTTTCTTTCTATTTTCCCAACTGCTTAGCTCAACATTATTTTCGGCCTTAAGATCAATGTACCCACACTGGAAACCATATGTTGAGAAGTTGAGGATGCAGATGGCTGAGAGTAGAACTGGTATCTAGATTTGTATCAGTCTTCTTGTAGTAGAAAGTCCACAGAAATGGAGGTGCTTCATTCATTCAGATAGCTCTTGATGGAAATTAGTATTTCTGTTACAAGCCCCAAATCACAACTCTGTACATTTTGGTGGGGGTTGTGAAATTTTCTGCCGTGGAAATCTGATGCTTGTATTTTTAAATTCTGATGTGTATTTGTGCGCCTGATCTGACCTCTGATGGTTGGCTTCTGATTGATTAGCTTTCAGAAGCAATATATTTTAGTAAAGATTTTAGAATCAAATCAAATACTTGTTGTGCTCATTTAAGCTGTGTACCTTACTGTCCCCTGAAACATCAGATGAAAAAATGGAACAAATTCCCCTTTCTTCTTAAACCCTCATGCCCTCTTAAACCCAGTAGTATTTTAGCAGAGTTTTAATAATAACCATTTATTATCTTTGAACAGAAATTAAAAAGTATGTCTTTGTGGTGTGGTTAATTTTGTGAAATTTGGTTTGCTGATGAAGATTTTCTCTTTTCAGAGGAAGAAAAAGTAGCTTTTGTTAACTGGATCAACAAAGCCCTGGAGGATGACCCTGACTGTAAGCATCTCCTTCCCATGAATCCCAGTGATGGCAGCCTTTTCAAATCACTTGCAGATGGTATCCTTCTTTGGTGAGTTGAACGTTAGGTTAAGGGAAATATGTCCTTCCTCTCTCCATTGATGAGCATTCAGTAAAAACTACAACTCAGCAAACAAGGAGCTATATAGGTATTGAAGAATTTATATTGCATGGAAAGTTAAGTACCAGGTGCTTTCCAAAATTTTTCTTCAAATGCAATCTCTTAGTTTTCTGATGCCTTTTCTATTTCCTTACTGATTTCAGGACAATTTTGAGTTATTCCTCTAATGTATTTAAAAATGTTCACAGGGTTTCTTTTTTCCCTTTCGATAAGGAATTATTGACTGGGACAGGGGACATGAGGAAATGTAAAAGAAAGATATATCTCAGGCGCCTGGGTGGCTCAGTGGGTTAAAGCCTCTGCTTTCGGCTCAGGTCATGATCTCAGGGTCCTGGGATCGAGGCCCACATCAGGCTCCCTGCTCAGCGGGGAGCCTGCTTCCCCCTCTCTCTCTCTCTCTGCCTGCCTCTCTGCCTCCTTGTTATCTCTCTCCCTCTGTGAAATAAATAAATAAAATCTTTAAAAAAAAAAGATATATCTCATTTTGCTTAAATGAAATTAATGCTTTAAATCAATCTTGTCATACCCTTGGCTCTTTGCTGTATGTTTCTGCTCACTAGACTGTAAACTCTTTAGGGGCATGTCTTTGTCTCTGTTGTGTGTACTATAGTCCTGCCTACTTCTTTGTACAAAGCAGGTGTCTTTTTTTTTTTTTTGGTTTATAAAAATATGGGAAACTTACAAAGAAGAATAAGTATCACAAATATTCTTATCACCCATAACTAGCTATTATTAATGTTCTGGCATATTTATTTCAGTCTTTTGTTCTGTGTTTTTACTTAAAAAAGAAAAAAAAACCTCCAACCTACTCACAAGTACAGGATATTAGTTTTTAAGTAACATGTAAAATATACCTTGACTTCCACCTACAGTTCTAATCTCTTTCTCTGACCTTCAGAGGAAATTCCTATTATGAATTGAATGGATATTTTCCTATCTTTATTTTAAAATATAAAATATATTCTAAAATTTGGAGATAAATTTTATATTAATTTCTCTTAAAATGTTTGAGTTATTGAAATTTTAGGAAGGCCATGTCTTTGGCTCTTTCTGCAACAACAGTAATTTTGACACTGTTGCTGTCACTTTACAGAACTTGGGTTCTTGAGAATTTGTTTTACATTTTAGACTGCTGAATGTCGATGATCATTAAAAGAAATAGAGACGGGACTCATAAAGAAAATGCAAGACAGTTCAAAAAAAATTAGGAGGAAACGCTAAGATTGCTATTGTAGTAAGTGATAGCTTTGTTTTAGGTTACAGAATATTTCTTAGATTTTAAAAAAGTAAGTCCCTGACATGAATCACAGTATATTTTAAAGAAGTGGATTGTTACTACTTTTAAAAATTTAACTATTTTGTCTACTTGCAAAAACAAACTAAAAAGTCTTTAATAATTTAACTTAAATTATTAATCTTAAACTGGGGGTCTTCAGCTTAATTATTGTCATTTTCTCTGTAGCAAAATGATCAACTTATCTGAACCAGATACAATTGATGAAAGAGCCATTAATTCGAAAAAGCTCACCCCTTTCACTATTTCTGTAAGTATTTGCTCTTTGCTAGTAATCATGTTACTGTGTTGTAAAATATTAGGCCTTTATTAATGGGTTCTTAGGCCCAGGCAAAACTTTTTTTACTCCACAGTTTTACTGAGAAATAATTGACATATTTCACTGTGTAAGTTTAAGGCATACAGGGTGATGATTTGATTTGCATATATTGTGAAATGATTATTACAATAGGACAATAGGTTCAGCAAACTTGCATCTTATATAGGTGCAATAAAAAGAGAGAGAAAAAGAAAAAAAGGACAAAAATTTTCTCCTTGTGATGAGAACTCATAGGATCTACTCTCTTAACACCTCTGCTACATACCATACAGCAGTGTTAGCTGTAGTCATCTTGGTTGTACATGACACCCCTAGTACTTAAGTATCTTAAAACTGCAAATTTGTATCCTCTGACCTCCTTCCTCCAGTTTTTCCTCCTCCCACCCTTTGCCTCTAGTAACCACAAGTCTGATCTCTTTTTCTATGAGTTTGATAATTTTTGCTTTGTTTTGTTTTACATTTCACATATGAGTGAGGTCATGTAGTATTTGCCTTTCTCTATCTTATTTCACTTAGCATAATGCCTTCAAGGTCCATTCATGTAGAATGTCAGATTTAACATAATTTCACTTTCCCATAAAAACTAGGTTTTATCACATAAAAATTCAGCTGCATTTTGTACTGAATGAAATAAAGATTCAAAGTGCTTTGAATGAGGGCACCTGGGTGGCTCTTTTGGGTAAGCATCCGACTCTTGATCTCAGCTCATGTCTTAATCTTAGGGTTGTGGATTCAAGCCCCAGCATGGAAGCCACTTAAAACAAACAAACAAGCAAACATTGTTCAAAGTACTTTGGTTGAACTTTACTTAAGATAATAGTATAGTATTCAGGTTATATTAGTATAGTCATTGTGTTGCTTTTATTAATGAATATTTGCTTGATGCTGTTGTTCTTGGTGGAAATAAGAGTACTGTATAGTTTTACCCCATGTTTTACCACTTCACAGAATTTGAACTATTCTTTTTGCTATATTGTTCTGTAGTCAGCTTCTCTGTTCGCGTTTTGTTAAAGTGCAGGAATTTATAGTCACTACACTTTTCCCCTCGAAATCTCTAGAGCAGGGCCGGATATCAACAGATACTAAGTACTTACTGGGTGGCAGTCACTGTTCTAAACAACTTCATGAATTATCTCTTTGACTTTTCCCAGCACCTTTAAAATACGGTAGATACTACAATTTTATAGATGAGAAAACTGAGGCACCGAGAGGTTACCCAGTGGCAGAACCAGGATATGATCCCCAGTGACCCTTCCTTTCTCTTGGCAAATATAATCCTTGATTTTGCTTAAGTTGTTAATCCTCTTTTATAAGGAAGCTACAACCTTAGGGCAGTGGTGCGTGGTTAGTCCTGGAGTATCCAAGGGGTACTCCCACTTCCTGTATCTTTGAGAAGTATGAATTGGATGTTGACTAACATGGCTTTCTTGTCTCCCACTATTGCATATTCCTAGCAGGAACTACCATTCTTGAAGAGGTCCATTTCTGATTGCAATTGCCAGAGTTTTATTTTCTTTCACATCTTGTGTCAGGATACTTTGCTTAATATCTATGATTGTTGAAAATATTCATATGTCTTATATTAGGATACATGTGTCACATAACTTTTTACGGCACTGACTCTGAAATACAGCATTTCTCAGTGTTGTACGAATTTATTGTCTGATTTTACTTTAACATTTGTATGCAGTGCATTAAAGAAAATAAAGAAAAAATATTCTGTAGCTGTTGTGCAAAACTACAGGATGGGTCTGAGGGAGCTAAATCTTTTACGATTTTATTTTTAGAGATGACATTCTTCCAATTTGAGTAGGGGGTAATAGTCTAGATTTTTAGGAGGCTTGAAAAAGTATATAATGTAGAATGAAAAAAGATCTCTGGGAAGGAGCAAAGTGTTATTGTGGATATTAAATCTGTCTTTTTTTTTAAGTAATTTTAGAGCTCTGGGAATAGATTGGCTAGAATACTACCAGTTTCCCATGAAACCTTATCCAAAAGAAGCCTCATTCATTTGTAAAAGATTGTAAAGTTGTGATAATACAGTTTTTTACCTCATGATAATGGGTTTATATAGTATCATGTATGAAAGAAGAGAAATAAGGGATGAAAATGACATACAGTAACTATGAAAGCAAGGGAAAGAGATCAAGTAGTAAAGTGCTGGTTAAAACCATAGGATTTTTTTTGTAGTATTTTGCTTGTATAAATATAACTTATGTTTCGAAATCTGAATTTTCACAATCTGTTGCTTCTTATTTACCTTTGCTACTTGTCAATAAGACTTTGGAAAGTACTTTCTCACATGTAATTTTCTTTGTGGCAATTCAGGAAAACTTAAACCTAGCCCTGAATTCTGCCTCAGCCATTGGTTGTAGAGTGGTCAACATTGGTGCCCAGGATCTCAAAGAAGGAAGACCTCACTTGGTCTTGGGACTTCTCTGGCAGATCATCAAAGTTGGTCTTTTGGCTGATGTTGAGATTTCCAGGAATGAAGGTAAGATCATCAAAAATATTTGCTTTTCATTGACATATACTTACTCTGGGAAGAATTTATATTTCATTGTTTTCCTTTCAGCTCTAATTGCATTGCTAAAAGAAGGTGAGGATCTAGAAGAGCTGATGAAGCTTTCTCCAGAGGAATTATTGCTGCGATGGGTGAACTACCATCTGACCAATGCAGGATGGTGCACCATCAAAAACTTCAGCCAAGACATTAAGGTTTATATTTTAATGTTCATAACTGTGATATAAAATAAGGACGCAGAATGTAAAAAAAAAAAGTGTTCAGAATTTCGAATTAATTCGAATTAAGTTTAACTCATAAGGACACAGCGTAGAGATGAAATTTTGCATTTCTCTGTCTGAGGTGGATCTTCCAATTATAACTGCAAAATATTTTTTTATTGAAAAAAGAACTGGTTTAAAGTGCTGGTTGCTAGAAGGGAGGTGGATGGGGGCTGGGGCTGGGTGAAATAGGTGATAGGGATTAAGGAGTGCACTTGCGATGGCACCAGCTGTTGTTCGGAAGTGCTGAATCACACTGTATTGTATGTATGCCCAAAACTAGTATTACAGTGTATATTAACTAACTAGAATTTAAATAAAGACTTAAAAAAATAGAAAGGACAAAATTTTCTTTTGCAGTGAAGAAAAACTGGTTTATTGATATTTAAGAAGAAATACAACTGGCTGTGAGGAGATACTAGCTCTAGCAGATTAAGGAATTCTTTCCCATTTTATATGCCATTATAATTTCATCTTTATAATTTCAAAATTATGATGAGGATATCAGTCTATTAATTTGGACTGAGAATTCATCTGTTCACTGGACTAGAGGCCCTTGTGGGCCTGACCAGTTCAACACTCTTACTCCCACTTTGCCAATAACCAGCTAACAGGAGACCAAATATCTGAGGGCACAGGGAATTAGTAGACAAAAGGAATTCTGCAGGTATGTTTCTCAACCGGAATAGCTTGAAATACTTCCCTCCCTATCAGGAGAGCTTGTCAAGGAAACTAGGACATTCAGTGTGCTTACAGTTCTTCCATAGACATGCATTGGCACTTTGGGTCCCTGTGACTCTTTCTTCTCTGTGCTTTTTTTTCCTCCACCCAGAATAATCAGCATTGGCATTTATTCATTTTCTCTCTAGATATATTAACACTATCAGTCAGATTATGTTTTTGTCATAATGGGCTTAGATGAAAATCTCTTTCTTTGAAGTGACATTGTATTTCTCTGCTTTCATCTGTTAGATGCTCATTTAAAAATTTATTTTGGGGGGCTCTCTTATTTTAAAATTCAGTTCATCAGATACTTACTAAACCCCTCTATGGGGTCTTATGCCAGGCATAGGGGATGCAAAGATTTAGCTCTTGAGAAGCTCACCAGTTATACAGAGAGATAAACATCTAGTAGATGGATATTTCAGTTATCTATTGCCATATAATAAGCCACTCAGAACTTAATAGCTTAAAATAACAATATCATTTCTCATGATTCTGTGGGTTAATGCGGCTTGGTTAAGTGGTTCTGCTTCAGATGTATTTGTCTGGGATTACTAAGTCGTTTGCATTCAGCTGTCAGTTGGGCTGGTCTGAAGGGTAGGTGCACAAGGGCACCACTCACATATCCAGTGCCTCACAGTCTCTGTGAGGCCTTTCCATGAAGCTAGCTTGTGCTTCCTCACAGCGTGATCATTTGAGATAGCTGGACTTCCTCCATGGGGCTAACTTCAAGAGGGAGGAAGCAGAAGCTCCTAGGGCTTGGGCTGGGAAGCCCCAGTACCTCACTTTCCCTGGATTCTGTTGTTCAGAACAAGTCACAAGGCCAGTCTGAGTTAAAGGGGGGAAGGCTTCCAGAAGATAACATTTGACCGCAATCTTAACTGAAGCTTGGGAGTGTAAATAAATGAAAAGTTGAGGAAAGGTATTCCAGGTGTAGGGAACAGTGTTGCTAGAAGGTGTGAGGTGTGACACCAGCCTAGTGCATTCAGGAGCCTGTAGGTAATAAGTTACTCCTTTCTTTAAGATGAGGATAATTTCTTCAGTTTGAGTACTATTTTCCTAAATCAAATGATGATTTTATTCATTTAAAAAATTCTATTTCATGTCTTTCCTTGAAGGATTCAAGAGCCTATTTTCATCTGCTTAATCAGATTGCACCTAAAGGTGACCAGGTTGATAAACCTGCCGTTACCATTGACCTTTCAGGATTTAATGTAAGTACAGTTTTTAATTAAAGATTTTTTTTATTTCAGTAAAGTATACATTGACAGAATTCACTATTTTAACCATGTTTAAGGGTACGGTTCTTTGGCATTAAGTACATTTGTAGTGTGTACAATGTGTACAACCATCACCACCAGCTCTAGAACTTAAACTTAAGGAAAATTTCAAACATAATAAAAAAATGAACAAACTCAGTATCATGAACTACTGTGTGCTCATCCCTCAGGTTCAACAACTATCAACTCATAATCACTCTATTCATTTATCACCTGTCCTTCTTCTCCTGTGTTATTTTGAAGCAAATCCTAGACATCATATCATTTCATCAATAAGAATTTCAATATGTATTTCTGGAAGATAAAGAAACTTTAAAAATATAACCATAATACCTTATCATACCTAAAAAAATTAACAATAATCTATAATATCATCAAAATACTTAGTCAACATTGACATTTCCAATTGCTTCTTAAATGTCAAATTTTCTTTCTAGTTTATTTGGATTAAGATCTGAATAAGGTCTACATATTATAATTTGTTCATGTCTACATTAGGAACTTTTGCTTTCTCTGATTTTATTTACGTTTTTACTTTTTTGTAACTAATGCACAAAATGAGGTAAGTCATAATTCTTGGTCATGATATACTCTCATCATGGGTCCATGGATGTCCCTTTTTTAATTTATTTTTGTTTGTAGTTGTTTTAAAATTTTAACAAGTCCATATGAATTGTCAATCCAACAAGAAAGCTAAGACCTTGATATTAATTTGTGTGTAGCTCTCTACTTCTTCCCTACTCCATCTTTTTGCCTCACCCTAATGTGATAATCACCATCTTCAGTCTTAATGTTCATTGTCCTTTTGCTTCTCTTTTTATATAGTTTTCTTTCAACCAAATACATCCCTTACAAAATTAAAATTTTCATTTTACTTTTTAACTTCATGTAAAGCCTGTTACCTTGTATTTAAATTCCTAGTACTTATTTTGAACATATATTGCTAAGAGTCACTCACGTTGTTCGATGTCAGTGTGTAAATATGAGACAGTTTATTCATCTCCTTTCCTGTTGAGAAGCATTTGGTTTGCTTCCAGGATTTTGTGCTCATGAAAAGTGCTGCTATTCTTTTGATTTTAATAATTTTCTATTCGTATCCCAACTTGTTTTTCATTGAGAAAAGAGTCTACTGGAAATATTAGTCAGAGTAAAATGGGTAAGATAACTAAGCCTCTTAGCCAGGAGGTGTTCTAATATATCATCGTGACCAAATTATCTATAATTTGACCAGTAGGAGCTGATGGATACAAAATTGGAGAGGTTATTTTGATCTATCATTTAATATATTTCCAGAAGAGTGATTGCTTTTAAATACATATATCAATAAAAATTATGCCAATCAAAAGTTTAATGTTGGCCATTTTTGTTTTATTTTGTTGTTTAGGAGAAAAATGATCTAAAGCGTGCTGGATTCATGCTTCAGGAAGCAGAGAAACTGGGCTGCAGACAGTTTGTTACTCCTGCAGATGTGGTTTCAGGCAATCCTAAACTTAATTTAGCTTTTGTAGCTAATTTGTTTAACACATACCCATGCCTACACAAGCCTGATAATGGCATCGATATGAATTTATTGGAAGGTATGTTCTTTCTGCCTTTAAGTGCTTCCCTGTACGTATCTCCTTGCAGTAGTGACCTACTTGGCTGTCAGAGGTAGAGGATTGTGGTGGGAGATGCAGTTTACTGTGTGTAGACATGTGCATTCTTAATTCATTTCGTATTAAGGGAAGTCGTTGTTGGTTTTGTTAAAAGAGAATGCTGGGGTAAATCTTACTTTTCTGTCATTTCTCCATCAGCGTTTAGTAAAAACTACTATACATTTAAAGTAGTATCTTAAATGATCGCATAACATAACTCCACCACCAATATGGACAATGAATTATCTATTGGAAAAAATAATCATTTTGTAGCTTTTTTTTTCTCCTTTGAAAGCTACAGTCTGACTTCAGTGTTGTTCTCTTTTTAATGTTTTTAATGTACATGAAAAAAAATTAAATATTCCTTAGTTGTCTTGTTGTGTGTGGGCTATTGTTATCTGTCTCAAAATTTATAATACTTTCCTATTTTGCTTCGTGAAATGCAGATTTGACCCCTCCTAATGTAGGTACTGTATTTAGTACTTTTCTATACTCTATAAATATATTCATTCTGAACGTTCTTTTTATTAGTTCCATTTATTCTTTCTGTCTGGGTTGATATTTATTTTTTGCATTGTTCATGCTGTGTTTTTTTCTGTCTTAATATGCCTAAAGAATGACAACAAGGAAGAAAGACAAATGAAACTGAATTAGAACAGCACAGCAAGGCTTGATTATGTAAACCCTCCACTGAATTTGCCTTCTATAATGATGGGATATTGTAGTTGTAAACACACCAAAAATCAGTTTTGACAATTGGATTTCATGATGTAAAGCCTTTATCCCTCTCCTTTGAATAAACACACTTACCTTTTATCACTAGTAATCTTTGGAAGGATCTGTTTACGTTCTATTTTGTATTACTTAGCTATGTTACATTTCTTGAATGTCATTGAAGCTTACGATGTATAAATTGTCATAAAGACAAAAACATTCTTCCTATCTAGTTCTTTCTCCCCATCTTTGTTTCCTCGCCTGTCTTCTTTTTTGTTTTTACACTCTCACACGCATACCCAAACCCACAATGGTATCAGAACTAAAGGTAAAAACAGTGGCAGCAGTCAGAGGGAAGGGCCCGTCCTAAAATATTCTCACAGTTGCCCTGGTTTGGAGAAGGCAGTCTTCAAGTAGGGATTCTTGTTGTGGGGAGAATTTGATGTTGCAGTGTCCTTTCTCTCACATCACCTGCCTTACTACCTTCCTTCCCCGGGGAGGGGGAGAATTCTTTTCTCTGACTGCCACAACCAGAGTTCCAGTGTCCTTGACACTTTATAATTGTATCTTCTTGATTAATGAGAGAAGTTTCAGATTTAACAAACATGTTCTTTGAGGAATATGATGAATTCAATTCACTCTTCCTGAGGTCCAGTAAAATAAAGACTATATTTTCTACATAGATATGTAATTGAGAGGGAAGATAAAGACTATACTCTTAAAAAAAGACTATATTCTCCACATAGGTATGTAATTGAGTGGGAAAATAGATAAAAGTGTAGATTTTTCGGCAGAGAAATTGAGGGTGAGGGATTAGAACTTTAAAAAAATTAAAATGGAAGACTGCTAGGTTTTTTTCAGTCTGGAAAACTTCAAAATCCCTCTGTATCTTACAATAGAAGGCATTGTTTAGAGTGGCATATTAAAAATGATCTGCTTTTTATAGTCACCGAGTTCTTGCTAGATATCTTTTCCAACTTGCTCGCTCTCTTATTTGTCATGTTTGAATTCTTTTGCTAGTGTTCAGCATGCTTTTGGAATTTTTCAGTGTGAATAGGATTGCTAAACATTTCCATTAGTATTTCCTTTATTTATATAAGAAGATACTATGGGAAATATTTATCAATCATCTTTATTTAGAACATATGTATATCCTTGATTCGTCTGCCAAAAATGTATTAGACTTCACCTGTCAATTGGAATTTGTCCTCTGTAAATTTGTTTTTATAGATCCTCGTGAAATTCCAAGCTTGACCTTATCACAACCCATATTCATGTTCTCATTGGCAAAGAATTTTATCTCTATGGAATTAGAGAAAATTAAAAGCCCAACTAAATATAAAACTTTCATGTTAAACTGAGCCAACATATGTGGGCTTTGTATAGAGAGGCCATCTCAGAATTTATTTGCGGTGATAGAAAATACATAGGCCATGTTACTACACTTTGTTCAGATTATGGGTCCACCATTTAGTATCTGAGTGACTTCCATGAGCTTTGTTTTTCTCATCTATAAAACAAGATTAGTAATACTAATTTTGAAGAACTACAGAACAAGTTAAAATGACCTTTCATAAATGAAAGAGTTTAGCATGCAGTATGTGCTCAGTAATAGGTTAGAAAGAGGAAAACATCACTTAGCACATTTAGTGAGTGTTAAATATACGTTAGTTCTGTTTCTTTCCTCTTAGTAGTCTACTTGTAGTATGTTTGTTATTTTTTCCTGAAACTTTTATCAATTGCAAATATCAGTTTGACCCTGAAAATGAAATGTTTTATAGTTTTTTCTAGCTTTTATATCAGCAATGAACATTTTACTTCTAAGATTGCTTTAGTTGTCTGTAGTATGGACAATGTTTACAATCTGGAATACATATGTTTTTATAATGCTTTACTATGGCTCTTGCACAAATGCGTAGTGCTTCTGGCTTTGAGCATTTATTTACCAAGACAACTTGAAATGCTATTAGATAAATAAATGCTCACTTATATAATCTGTTTTACTTTCCAGGCATCAAAAATGAAAATAATAACAATGTAATCAGTTGAGAACAATGGGAAGAAATATGAACCCCTGAAGCTTATAACAGTTTCAGAACTCAGTCAGAATACTAGTGTCTTTTTAAATATTATTTGCTGTACCATCAGGTTCAGCAGAATTTGGATATTATTTCAATTAAAAATTAGACTATTGTTACATTATCATTGTTTGTAATTTTAAAACATAACTTGGATTTTCCCAGAAGGAAATAATGTAAAATTTCTGTAATTACTAGAGAAAAATCTATCACAGATTGTAATACAGAAACAACTAAAAGGTAAATCCAAGTCACATGAATCAAACTGTTGATGATAGTATGCTTATATTTATGTTGCTTTGGGGAAAGTTCAGATATATAATTTGTATTTACTTAATAACTCCTACAAACAGGCAAGTATGGTTTCTAGTAATATTTAGTTTAACTTCGTTCTTTTTAAAAGGGTTTTCAAATAGGTTATTTATCATGAAGTGATAGTGGCAGATACAACATACTGGTCAACTTTTATGCAGGCCTGAGGCAACAAAATTTAAATTATATGGCTACATGGTTTAATAGAGCAAGAATTAAAGTAGATTCTGGGAATACCATTAGATAGTAGCATAGAAAATCAAACGAAATTATAGTGGACAGATTATTTCCTAAACAAAAAACCAGAATCCTTTAGATTTTACAAGGTTTGGTTTCTCTTCTGGATATGCAGGATTATATTACCTGTGGCACTTATTCTGAAGATGATTGCAAGGATGGCTTTCTAGGAATGGGTCCCTGGAGCTCAGATGGCTATAGATTTAGATGCGTCTTTGTTCTGGTAATCCCACATGAGTCAAAGTCTAGAGAGTGACCTGAACTTGCCTATAGTTTAAAAGTGATGAGAGGTGTAAATGTTTGTTTTTCACGAGTCTGGTGATGAGATGTAGGTTAGGACATTCCATTGCCGCCTACCTTTGCTGAAAACAAATAATACTACAGATAGTCACTTAGGATTATTTGCAGTCAAGGGGATGACTAGAAGGCAGACATGGCAAGGAGAGCCCATCTCGCTCTCTGCCACATTGTGGTACGTGATAAGCCCGCGTTGTTCTTACAGATGGTATGACCACTGCTATGAAGGGAATGCTCAGGGAGGTCAGGTCATCACAGGTTAAATAATAGTGCCTGCAAGGAGTTTCTTACTGAGGTGATCTCTGAAGTCTAGGGACTTATTAGGATAAGATGTCTTTCTCTTAGCACCCTGTGTGGGGGCTATGTCCTTCATGTATTTTCTGTAGTGACAATCTAAAATAACTCATGAAACCTGTAAAATAGTTATATCTCTTCATTGCTTATTTTTATATTACCTGTAAATCCCCTCTCCCCTTCATTGCTGTTTGGTGTAATTAAAATGTAAGTTTGTGCGCCCAGAAACTTCCCTGTGTAAAATAAAAACCTGTACAAATTTAGAAACACTGCATTGGGAAAAGCACAGCTCTTCTTTTGTGCTTACTGTGCTGACGTTACCCTGACTGCTAAAAGATTTTTAATTTTTAGCCAGTCCCTTTTGCATGTAATCTTAACTACAGATGTGATCATATAAGTTTCTCTGTCACTTTCTGGACAGATAAACCCATGACTCTCAGTAGTTCACAGACATCAAAGAAAGGACTCTAGATAGAGAAATTTAGAGCAAATGGAGGCCTTCTAGATGGGGCGGGGGAAGGGACTTTGGTAATAAGACTTGTTTTTCCCCCAAAAGATGGTAGTGTCACAGAAATCCAGAAAAGTATGTATGGCTGGTTTGCACCTGCCAGGATCATTTAAAATATATTTCTTGATGCATTTTGTCCTGAATCATCAGTACGAATTTGTGTCTACTCTAGGAGAGAGCAAGGAAGAGAGAACATTTCGGAACTGGATGAATTCCTTGGGGGTCAACCCATACGTTAATCATTTGTACAGGTAAATATTTTATTGTGTTTTAGTTTTATGGCTAGAGTCCAACTTTTCTAGTTTCACACCGCAGGTATGTTTACATTAGTACATTTTCTAACAGTCACAAGAATTTTAACCAACATTTAGAATTCCAGAATCCTAGAGATTGGCAATACAATGGATTTTTAAAGAAAAGTAAAGTATTATTTACATAAAAAGATCAGAATATGATAATAATTATAATTTTTGATGATATAAACAACCAATTCGGTAAAGATAATCCATCTTACTCTTATAATTATTGATCAGAAAAGTAATAGATTATTTCAACTGTAACAGATTAGAATAGTAATATTTTATAAATTATTCTTATTATGTCAATATTTTAAATTATAATTCACACTTTCTATTTTTGCCAAAATCTACCTCAATTTTCCTGTAATTTGTTGCAGATATTTGTTTCTAATTTGTAGAAATAACTTGCTTTCCCTGAGTAATTGTGATTTATCTTATTCTTTCTTGTTTAAAATGACAACACATTATTAACATTGGTAGGACTAAGAAAATATTTTAAATCTGAACATTTTCTGTGCTGTCTGGTAATGCTAACAATGTGTCTTTCTAGGTTTGTATAAGAAGAAACCTTCCTTCTCTCTTTATTATAGGATCTACCAGCCTGCCTTTAAAAATGGAAAAGAACTCAACTTTTGCCAATTGTATATCAATAATTTACACACCAAGGAAACTCCTTAATGAACAATAACTAAATTATTTTTTAAATATTGAACTTAAGTCTAATGCCACAAAAGACCAATTCACTGGCTAATTGAGGATTTATGATATAGTAATTTCTGCTTCTTGGTGTATATTCAAAATCTTGTTAAAATTCTAAAACCAGAGCACCTGGGTGGCTCAGTCATTAAGTGTCTGCCTTTGGCTCAAGTCATGATCCCAGGATCATGGGATCAAGTCCGGCATTGGGCTCCTTGCTTAGCAGGGGGTCTGCTTCTCCCTCTCTGTCTCCCTCTGACTTGTGCTTGTTCTTGCTCGCTCTCTCTTAAATAAATAAAATCTTTAAAAAATAAATAAAAAGTTAAAAAAAAAAATCTAAAACCAGTACTACCTTATGGTAACTGGCTTTGATATGATGGACTAATATTTGATGAACTCTTCAAAAGTGTGTAAATTCCAGCTAGATGACAGAGATGTATATTATTTAGAGTGCAACTGTCATTATAGTAGCAAGGCAGTAAAGGAATCAAATACTGGGGGTACAGACGGAGGATAAGGAGGGATAAGATCTTTGTAGAATAATATGAAAGACTGTCTATAATACATATTTGAGAGAAAAGTATAATACATCAGGGGTGGCACAGTCAGTTAAGCGCCCGACTCTTGGTTTCAGCTCAGGTTGTGATCTCAGGGGTTGTGATTTTGGGGTTGTGAGATTGAGCCCTTTGAGGGGCTCCACACTCAGCGGGAAGTCTGCTTAAGATGCTCTCTCCTTCTGCCACCCCCATCCCCATGCCCCCTCTAAAATAAATAAATCTTTTAATAAAAAGAAAAGAATAATAAGTCTAGTATGATTCCATTTTTATTTCAAAATTGAGTGTATACAAATCATTGCCAATATTGTTTGCTTGTTTATTTTGGAGAAACTGGCCATTACTTTCAGTGTTACATTATTGTTTAATCTGGTCTCTATTTTATTTATTTCTGATCTTTCTTTATTCTTTCCTCTACTAAATTTCAGAAAAGTTTCTTCTTTTTCTAGTTCCTTGTAGTGTAATGGTAAGTTTTTTATTTGAACTTTTCTTAATATAAGCATTTATAGCTAAAAAAAATTGGGATTCGGCTGCTTTCTTATCTTGCACAGAAAAATTGAGTGTATACACATTTGTATATGAAGTTTTTGAAAACCTGGGGGGATGAACACCAAACTGTATGCACCCTGGTTAGCAGGATGGAGAGTAGTGAGAAGACTTATTTTTAATCTTAGTAACTTAAATATGCTTTTTTTTTATGATGAGCATGTAATTTTCAAAGTAAATTTCTTTTTAAATTACAAAGTAAATTTAGTACTAGGGGACTAAGGTTTGTTGAGTGAGACTTATGGTAACTTTCTCATAAATGTCACAATCACTAGAGTTCTCTATGGTTGACAGTGGAGGAGAGAATTGACCACATTTTTTAGTCAAAGTCCTGAAGTGCTAGCATAGGACTTCTAGGCATATGTGATTTTATTTTAGGAAAGGGTGTTCAGAAAATTCTCAAAAGTAACATAACCCTCAAGAGAACTATCATACATAGAAAAATAGTAGTCGGAGGTCTAGTTGGCACCAGAACCATGTGTCCATGAATTTGTGTCTGGGTCATATTCCCAAACCCTAAGTTATTTTAACTCCTCTCCTGCAGTACAGCAAACCAAAGCATTAGCATGATTTATATTGACTTTAAATGAAAATTCTCTCCCCTACACAAGTTATTTAATATGTTTGAAGAACTGTTAGTCCTAGAATTTTTCTATGACAGGTTGGTTCAGGAATACATCTTGAATTTTCTGGAACTCATTTCAACTCTCTGGGGTTCAGTTTCCCTATTTGCAAAACATGAACAATACCTTACTAAATAGAAATAAGAGTGAATGCGCTTAACATGAAAAAGAAAAATTCAGAACCAATACAAATCCTTTAGTAATTTTTTATATAAAACTCTCCATGTGCTTTTATAGATAATCAGGTCAGCTCTTAATTGCCTTCATAATAGATTTTATCTTTCCATCACTCAGCACAGGTCCCAGTCCCCTTCACTGCCATAGGGTGTGTGTGCAGAGCTGCAAAGTAACTTTCATATGAATCTTAGCAAAACAACTTGGTGAACAAGCTGTTGAGAGAAAAGCGACATAATACATCATAGAGCCAACAATTTAAAAAATCAATTGCTGTTGCTTTATGTCCTTAGCATACAGAATTGAAAACAGACTCAATGAATATACTTTGAGCACCTCAGAAGGATGTGTTTTTCTGAATCCAAAGTAGAACTATTCTTACTTCAATAATGCCTACTTGCCCATAAATTTCTTCCTTTTAATCCTCATTATTTAACATGAACAGCTGCCTACTTTGTAGCTATTATGATTTTTGTATATTTTTAAAAGTTTTAGAGATCATAATACGTAAGTAATACATGAACTTATTCTCACTGAACAGTTTCAGGAAATATGTAAGTATGTAGAATAAATTAAAACATGATAATACTTACCTTCCATCTCCCATATTCATTTTTTTTCCTGCCCAGAGGTATTGCTATTAACAATCCATAGCACATATAGGTATTTATCTGTATTTAAATACTCTCAATTTTGAAAATGAGTTTTATACATAGTAAACTGTATGCAGTGTTCTGACACTTGCTTTTTAAAATGTAATATGTCTTGTAAAGCTTTTCATGTCAGTACATAGAGATAAACTTTATTTCTTATGGTGGACCAGGAGTCCATGGTATGGATAGTTTATTCAACAGCCCCCTACTGCCAGGCATTTAAGTTGCTTCCAAATTTATGAATAATGTGGCAATGAATGTCTTTGTGCTTCTTATTTTTGTAAACATTTAGAAAAAAGTTTTGGACAGATTCCTAGATTAGAAGTTCTGGATCGACCACTGAATTTTGCTCCAGAGACCAACATTACACTGTATGTTACCTAGCTAGAATTTAAATTAAAAATTGAGAAGAGAACAAAAAAAGAAGTTCTGGGTCAAATGATACATTTTGTTGTTTTTTTAAAGATTTATTTATTTTAGAAAGAGAGCACGTGAACACGTGAGTAAGTGGGGGAGGAAAGGGGCAGAGGGAGAGAAGCTCAAGCAGATTCCCTGCTGAGCATGGAGCCAGACATGGGGCTTGATCTCATGACCCATGAGATTATGACCTGAGCCTAAATCACAAGTTGGTCACTTAACTAACTGAGCCACCCTGTCATTTTTTTAAGCATTAAATGACCCAGTTGTGTTTTTTAAGACCTAAGCCTACCTCCATTGTGCTTAGTAAGATTTCCTCCTCCTTCATCATCTTTTCCTCTTGTTTTAGTGACCTTGCAGATGCTTTAGTGGTCTTTCAGCTTTATGAAATGATCCGCGTGCCAGTCAACTGGAACCAGGTCAACAAACCTCCTTATCCTGCTCTTGGAGGGAACATGAAGAAGGTGAATGAGATAATCACCAAGGATATATTGTTATTGTTCTAATATGAAACAAAGGATTTGGAGTTTCGTAAAGCTTAGTAACTTAGTCTGTTCCCATGATTCTGATTTAAACCAAAATGTGTTAAGCTTAAGACCCCTTTTATAAATGTGCTTTAATAAATGTTTGGAAAGATGAAGACAGTTCGCTTTATGTAACTGTTTTTGTCTTTAACAACTTGTAGTACTTAATTTTCTTTGAGGTGCATCATAAATGCTTTCCTGTAGTATCCCCAGAACTTGCCAAATCTTTACTGGTTATTTGTTAATATCTTTCGACAGATATTTACTGATTACCTACTACCTGTACAGTGCAATGCAGAATATAAAATAGTACAAGGCATGGAGTTGGTCCTCAAGAAGCCTGAACAAATTAGATATGTGTACAAATAACTGTAATATAGTGCAATATTGTGAATTCTGAAGTGGATATTATGAATTATGAAGTGAATATTATGAGTTATAAGGAAGAAGAGGCCACAGGATGCACTTATCAGAGAGGCTTCATGCAGGAGGTGGTATTTGAGTTAGAGTTTGAGAAAGGAAGCTGGAGAGGAGGCTGAGGATCAGGAAAAGGGATAGTGATGGGAAAATAGAAAATGCATTTCTGGGAATTGGAGGGAATATGTTGGTTATAGCAGAGGATTCCAATAGGTAAGAAGTAAGTATGAACCTTAAAATTTCAATTGAAGCCAGATGTTGAGAACCTTGACTTTCAGATTAAAGAGCTTGCATTTTAAACTAGAAGTAATGGGAGGCCATTAAACATTTTTGAGCAGGGCAGTGACTTGATTACAGTCGGTGGGAGACTATCTGGCAGATGAATGATGATGGTTCCAAAACTGGAAGCCTGTATCTCCCACTCTCTTTAATCCATTTTATCCACTCCCCCCTCCTCCCCTCTGCAACCACCAGTTCTCTGTATGTAGGGGGCTGTTTCTGCTTTTTTTTGCTCATTTGTTTTGTTTTTACATTGCACATATATATGAAATCATATGGTATTTGTCTTCTCTGGCTGACTTATTTCACTTAGCATAATATCCTCTAGGTCCATCCATATTGTCACAAATGGCAAGATCTCATTCTTTTTTATGGCTGAGTAATATTCCAGTGTGTGTGTGTGTGTGTGTGTGTGTGTGTGTGTGTGTGTGTGTGTGTGTCTGTCACACAGCTTCTTTATCCATTCATCTATCAATAGACATTGGGTTGCTTCTGTATCTTGGCTATTGTAAATAATGTTGCAATAAACATAGGACTGCATGGATCTTTTTGAATTGGTGTTTCTATTTTGTTTGGGTAAATACCAGTACTGGAATTACTGGATTGTATAGTGTTTCTATTTTTAATATTTTGAAGGACCGCCATACTGTTTTCTACAGTGGGTGTACCAATTTACATTCCCACCAACAGTGCATGAGCATTCCTTTTTCTCCATACCCTTACCAACACTTGTTCTTGTCTTTTTCTATTTTTTGGAATAGTCCGGGAAGAAAAGGTATTAACTCTTCCTCCCTCCCTCCCTTCCTACTGTCCTTCCTTTTTTTTTTTAAGTGTTTGGTAGAATTCATCTTTGAATCCATCTGGTCCTGGACTTTTGTTTGTTGGGAGATTAAAAAAAATTTTTTTTGTTTAAATTCAATTTAATTAACATATACTGTATTATTAGTTTCAGAGGTAGAATTTAGCGATTCATTGGTTGCATACAACACCTAATGTTCACTACTTCAAGTGTTGGGGGATTTTTTATCATGGATTCAATTTAATTACCACTTACTGGTCTGTTCAGACTTTTTCCCAATTCAGTTTTAGAAGATTGTATATTTCTAGAAATTTATCCATTTTTTCCTAGGTTGTCTAATTTGTTGGCATATAATTTATATAGTAGTCTCTTATAATCCTTTGTCTTTCTGTGATGTACAGTTATTACTTCACTTTCATTCCTGATTTTAAGTCCTCTTTTTTTCTTGATGAGTCTGGATAAAGGTTTATCAATTTGTTTACTTTTCAAAGACCGACTCTTGGTTTCTTCAATCTTTTCTATTGTTTTTTTTTTTTAATTTATTTTTTTATTTATTTCACAGCAGGAGAGAGATCACAAGGAGGCAGAGAGGCAGGCAAAGAGAGAGGGGGAAGCAGGCTCCCTGCTGAGCAGGGAGCCCCATGCAGGCCTGGATCCCAGGACCCTGAGATCATGACCTGAGCCGAAAGCAGAGGCTTTAACCCGCTGAGCCACCCAGGCGCCCATTTTCTATTGTTTTTTAAGCCTCTTATTTATTTCTGCTTTGATCTTGATTATTTCCCTTTCTTCCTTCTAACTATGGGCTTTGTTCTTTTTCTAGTTCCTTTAGGAGGAGTTAACTCTTAACTAGAGTTAAGCAGATGCAAAATGTAACAGGAAACAAAAATTAAACCACTCATTTTATCTGGAATTTTAATTATGAGATGTCACAAGTGAATCATATGTAAAAATGCTTCCTTTCAGCAAATACCAGCTATTTATAGAATGAAACAAAAGGCCTGTAATAAATTCAAGATGTTTAAAAAACGAAGCAGTACTTTCATGATAAGGTATCACAGAGGATTATTTTATGGACTTTGGGTAGTCATCAGCAGATATCACTTTGCTTCATTTGTAAAATTCATAAAGCTGCACCACTTAAACAGTCTTTCTTCATTATTTCTTCAGTATTTCCTTTTGCTTGGAACCCTTTATCCTTTCATGTAATTTTTCTCATTTTCCAAATGATTTAAACTTCACTTTTCCCAAAGCATTTGAAGTGCTTGATAATGATTTCTCCCATTAACTCTATGAAACTGCATTCTCCAATTTTTTTCTTGCTTCCTTTGTGTTTATTCTTACCTTTATTCTTACCTATTCTTCATTTTTTAGCCTGACAACTGTAGGAATTTGCAAGGCTCAGTTCTTGACCCTTGCTCTTAACTTTTTTTTTTCTTTTCCATTCTTCTTTATTTTTTTATTTTTTATTTTTTATTCTTTGCCCCAGGGGTACAGGTCTGTGAATCTTCAGGCTTACATCTTTCACAGCATTCACCAAAGCACAAACCCTCCCCAATGTTGCTCTTAACTTTCTATATTTACATCTTCAGAGAGCAGATTCATTTTTAGAGTGTTAAGTAGTACCATAAACATGGCTTATCTCTAGAGCTGAATTTCCTATTCTTTCTCTAGTTTGGTTCTTCTCCAGATCTCAGAAGTTTTGCCAAATTTGGAATCAACTGTTGCCAAAAAAATAGAACACATATTTTTCCTTATATTAACATCAATTTCCAGGTACCCTTTTGTTGCTGGTCATAGCAACAACTTAGACTTCTAGTAACCCTGAGCACCCTTACCATCATTCCTCTTAGGAATTTTGGTCTAACAAACTGTAAAATAGATGGCCCTTCATGGAAACACATTTTGCACGAAAGTGATTATTATTACATTTGGCAGAAAATTCTGCCATTGAAACAGGTGTAGGTGGAAAATATGCTGGCTTTTCTCTCTTCTGTTCACACCGTTACATAATTAGAACTTTGATGCTATTTTCTATAAATTAGGTATCTATTTGGTTGTTTTTCAATTCTGTGCATTTCTATAGTATATATTTTTATTAGGCCAGCTAAATCTATAGTGTAATATGATTACTAGGAAAAAGAATTTTAAAATATTGTTTCCTTACATTTTGAAAAATGCATACCTATCAAATATTTTATGAAACTTATTGAGAGAACCAGGCAGATGCTACAGCAGTATCAAAGGATCTTCATGCATTTTTATTTGTAACAAACTTATCTTTGGGAATTTGGATTTTCTTTTTTAAAGAACAATACCCACTTATTTGTGCAAATTCTGTTATTGTGTGCTCCCTTTCTCACCTTTCCTAGAAATACTTTCTTAGGAAAAAAATGTATCTGTGTATCTCACGTTGAATTGTTTTGTTATGAGGTCTTTCTTAACTAACTTGGGAAAGAAAGTCAGAAGAAAACAATTACACTATTTTTCTTAATTAAATGTTTATTACAAAAAGTATTTAGTAAGCACTTTTTACTACTGGTGATATTATAAGATTATGAGAGCTTACAATTTCACTGGAGAAAGGATTCTAATACCGAAGAATTTACACACACACACACACAACCCTGAGATAAGAAGACTGAGATAATAAACATCTATAGAGGCTGAATAGACAAAAAATTTACTAGAGAAAAGACTTAACTAGACTTATAACACCGGAAAGAAGCAGGTAGGTAAATAACTTACTTGGTGGTCATTCATCAGATTCTTACTGTAGGCAGGGCACTGTGGTGGGGTTCTGGTCTGGGAATGGAGAAGAGTATGATACAGACTGGTACATGTTATAGTTTTTGCCCTTTAAAAGGAGCCTGTCCAGGGATTTCTGGGTGACTCAGTTGGTTAAGCGTCTGCCTGTGGCTCAGGTCATGATCCCAAGGTCATGGGATTGAATCTCACATCTGGCTCCTTGCTCAACGGGAGGCCTGCTTCTCCCTCTGCCTGCTACTCTCCCTGCTTGTGGTCCTGCACTCTTTCTCTGTCTGACAAATAAATGAATAAAATATATTTTTTTAAAGGAGCCTGTCCTGTGGTTGACAAAAGAAAGTACATAAATTACTAAGTAGAAAATGGTGCATAAGCATTACAAAATAAGCATTATTGGAAGTTCAATAAGGGATAGATTGTTATCAGCTGATATAGTTAAGGTTAATAAGCCTTTGTTGAAGAACGAGGGTTAACAGCTAAATTTTGGAAGATGAGTAATATCTGGATGAAGAAATGGGAGATGAAGTTTTAGATTCTTAATGAAACAATTTCTTTATTCCTTAGTTTTAAATTTAGACAAAACAGTATTTTTTAACTCTATTAATGGAACGCAGGAAACCTAGGTTTTTAGTTACAGAATTTGCCACTAATAAACTGTAACCTTGGATGTCAAGACTTTTAGAGTAAGATCTTAAAACTTTCTAGCCCGTTGTTTCTCTGTCTAGGTTAACTTTTAGTGCTTTGATATTTTCAGCTATAAAATGGGAATAATAATTATTTCCTTAATTTCAGTGTTATTATGAAATGATATTCTGTCTTATAAGTTGAAGGTATCCTCAATTATTTTTCAAATGACTGAACAAAGCTGGTGTATTTTTAAAAACATGTTTTTATACCTAAATGTTCACTTATTATTCATAGATTGAAAATTGTAACTATGCAGTGGAGCTTGGGAAGAATACGGCTAAATTTTCCTTGGTTGGCATTGCTGGGCAGGACCTAAATGAAGGGAAGTCAACACTTACTCTGGCACTGGTATGGCAGCTGATGAGAAGGTAAAGGCTGATATGTTTATAGCAATACAGTTTTCTTCAGCAAGACATATGAACTAAAAGTTTAGCAGCGTTTTAGAATAACAAACGGAAGAAATATACAACGTAAAATGTTTTTAAATGGTTTACCATTGATAATATATTTTGTTGAAAAGTGGTTCAATCTCTAGAAATAATCACTTTTATATAATTTTTTTAATCACTTTTATTAATGCCTCTTAAAAACTGCTTTGGGAGGAGTTGTTTTTATAAAATACCATATAGTAGTTTTTGATTACTGAGGTTTGCAACTTTGGACTGTGACTAAGTGCAAATACCTGACTAATGTTAGAAGTATTTGTTAAAGCCAAAATATTTAAATATTTATCTAAATATTGATATAAATAATGTGAGAGCAAATTCCATCCCTTCTCTCTCCCTATCACTCTCAAATATTCATCTTTTCTCTTACAGGTACACATTGATTGTGTTGTCAGATCTTGGAGAGGGTGAAAAAGTAAATGATGAAATTATTATTAAATGGGTCAATCAGACTCTTAAAAGTGCAAGAAAAGATACTTCTATATCCAGCTTCAAGGTAATCAAAAGCTATTTAAAATTTTGCTTTTGTAAGAAATTAAGTTTAGGAAGGAATTTTTATTGGAAATTATATTGGTTTAGGTTCAGAGTTACATTAACATTATATATCAGAAACACTATGAACTTAGGCTTACTAGTTATTTGGCATCTGTAAAGCAAAATATAGTTTGAATTCTTATATTTTTGATTGGTTGTCCTATTGAGTGTAAATGCAGGTTAATATTATCAGACTCTGGTCATCTAATCTTAAAAAAGAAAGAGAATAGAGCCAAAAAAACCAATTGTCAAATGAAAAAGAAAGATTAAAAAAAACATTGTTTATATAGGACCTATAATGTTTTGTGCTCCCTAGCAGCAGTCTCAGAATTGTATTGACATCATTTCCAAGGCATAACAGAGCCAGCCAAACCGATTCAAGTGGGAATTGAGAAAACTGGTAGGAAAAAAAAAAGACTTGTCATCTGGCTTCATAATGGCACTTAACCCTCACTTCCGAGCATTTGTGGATGATTCATAAAGCACTCAAAAATGTAATCTGCACATACATACCCACAAATTTTCATGCATTTCCATTGTGTTTTGCTTTTGCATGCTACGTGATGTTAACTACAAATAAGCATGTCTGCTTGTACACATTAATTCAGTGAGCCTTGTGTTTGTGATTTTATTATGATATGTGAAAAATCAGCAATTTGATGGTTTTGTTTTTAGTGAATAAGAGTGCAAACAGATGAAACCCTAAGCTCTCCTAAGACTTATCTATCCATCTTTAGTCTTTTCTTTTGCCTTTGTTCTATATATTTAACAACATTTTAGATCAGGAGAAATATCAGAAATTGATAAATTCAATCTTTACTAAATACTGAGCCCCAAAGCACTTTTAACAGGACAGCTGGAATTTGGCAGAGATGTTGCTCGAGTCCTAATTCAAGTGTGTTTCTCTTTTTGCCATCTAGGAAGGATCTAATGACTGAGTTTTTGTTGTTGCTTATTAAAAAAAAAATGAAACAAGAATAACTCTATAAGCAAGAAGGAGAGCATTAGAAAAGTTAAACAACGTGTCCACTGTTATACAACTAAGTATTGAGCAGAATAGCTGGATTTCACATCCAGATCTAACTGCAGGTTGAAAGCCAAGCTGTAGTTGTATGACCCTGGATTGGACTTCCGTTCACTTATTAGTTGTGGGACATACTGCTCATTCATCTCATAAATATTCAAAGCTTACCCTATATCAGATGCTTTGCATTACTGCGGCTACATAATGCCCTCAGAGTGCTCACTGTCCAGGAAAGGAAGCAAATAAGAAAACAGGAATCACTGTGTGACGTGTCAGCATACTATAAAAATCAGCTAAGGGGAGTAGGAAGCACATGAGAAAGGTGTGTTTTATAGAAACCTTAGCAGTTTATATGCTAACAACTGGACTATACCTCTTAATGAATAAAATTGAACTTACTCTGGCTCATCATTATCTGTTTGACCTTGGGCAAGTTATTAATTTCTCTATGCCTCAGTTTCCCCATGTTTAAAATGGAGATATTAATAATACCTATCATCTGAGTTTGTTATCAAAGTAAATAAGTTAACAAATGTAAAGAGCCCAGTAGTACCTGGTACATGTGAAGAGCTCAGTACAAGGGGCTTACTACACTACTGGTATGGCAATATATAAAGGGCATCATATGAGAGAGGTTCCTCTTGAACTTTTTAGAGCACTCTGGCTGCCACATCACTGTGTTTCCACACCTATTTTTTTTAAGGATTATTTATTTATTTATTTGACAGAGAGAGAGACCACAAGCAGAGGGAGCAGCAGGCAGAGGCAGAGAGAGAAGCAGGATCCCCACTGAGCAGGGAGTCTGATGTGGTACTCGATCCCAGGGCCCTGGGATCATGACCTGACCTGAAGGCAGCCACTTAATCTACTGAGCCACTCAGGCGTCCCTCCACTTATTTTTCAATAATGAAAGAACAATAGCATGGAATGTTCTAATAGTAATGTGTATCAAATTAAGAGAAAGGGATGGGGGGCACCTGGGTGGCTCAGTCATTAAATGTCTGCCTTCAGCTCAGGTCATGATCTCAGGGTCCTGGGATCGAGCCCCACATCGGGCTCCCTGCCCGGCAGGAAGCCTACTTCTCCCTTTCCCACTTCCTCTGCTTGTG
Source organism: Ailurus styani (assembly GCA_002007465.1). Lineage (NCBI taxonomy): Eukaryota > Metazoa > Chordata > Mammalia > Carnivora > Ailuridae > Ailurus > Ailurus styani. Next base: position 2,186,137 of record LNAC01000065.1, read on the forward strand.
TTCCCTCTCTCACTGTGCCTCTGTTTGTCAAATAAATAAATTAAAACTTAAAAAATAAATAAATAAAATAAAATAAAACCAAGGCCACAGCCAGGAGATTTAAAAAAAAAAAAAAAGAGAGAGAAAGGGATGGTATAATTCAGTTTCTTGAAAATCAAAAAGCCAAACTCTAGGCTAATTGTCTTTGAGAGTCTAGACATTCTTTTTATTTAAGCAATTTCTTTATAATTAACTTAAGGAAAGTGAAAAGAAAGATGATGGAAATGTACTTACATACTAAACTGATGGTTTTACTGTAAGTTCTACCCCCTTTTCAAAAGAAAAATGTCTTTTACTGAAAATACACAAATCAGGAGTTGGAAGATAGGCCTGTTTTCTTGGAAATAGGAAGATAAGGGATCCGATATAGCCCTTGAAACTTAAATCTTTCATTCAACTCAGTAAAAGTTTCTCCCAAGGTAAGTCATAAGGAAAGAGGTGAAAACATCATTCTTTCCTACATATAAGTGAAGAATTATTTAAGATACCACAAAAGGGCATAAACTTTCAGGTATAAGAACTGAGAACCTTATATATAACATGGTGACTTTAGTTAACACTATATAATTTAAATTTGCTAGAATAGAACTTAAATGTTTATATATACATATATTTATATATATGTATATGTAGGTAGGTGATGTATATGTTAATTAGATGAGAGTAATCCTTTCACAATATATAAATATGTTAAATATTCAAGATGTACACTTTAAATGCCTTACAATGTAATGTGTCAATTATAATTCAATAAAACTGAAAAAACAAATGAACAAAATAATTTTCCTCAATCTTAAAAAACCCTCACAAATATGTAAATAAGTAATCAAAATACAGCATAATTAAGCCACTTGTATGTTTTTGAATCATGTATAGCAAGTACATAGAAATTTTAAATTTGTTATAGAATGAATGGCATGAATGTTAAGTTTTTTTAGAAAGAATAACGGTGTACATTAGAGTCATTTAGGAAGCTTATTAAAGATGTAGATTCCTAGTCCTATCTACAGATAACCTGACTCATCAATTTATAGGGATAAATTTATGCTTTTAACAAGCATGTCAGATGATTTTCATCTACAGACTACACATTGAGAAAACAAATATGAGAGTTTTTCAGAAATAAGGAAGATGCCCCCAAAAAACCAGATCCAGATTACCAGCATCAGAAAGACTTAAGGACCCTAGTTATTTTTACTCCTCTACTTCTACTTCTCCTCAAAAATCTGTTTCATAAAATGAACATTCCTGAAAGTAAAGAATATACATTTTTCTAAAATTAATAAATGTAGTGGCTTACAGATCATGGCCCAAAAAATAGACTGTTACTTTTCTTCACATGGCTTCAAATTGTTTTTTCAAAAATTTATTAATTTGGCTAGGAACTGTAGTAGATGCTTTCCCTTATACTAATATTCCCAAGAATCCTGTGACATTCCATGGTAGCGATTAGGAAAGTGTGCTTACTTTGGGCTTCAGGTAACAGAAACCCAATTTAAATTAGGCCCAAATTAAATCACTGTGGTAATCAGATGGGATTACTCTGGTTCAGACTAGTGTTTTCGTTCATCGACGGAGTCTTTTTAGAGGTTTTCTTCTTAAATGCCCCTCCCTCTAAAATTTTAATGCCATGGATATTACTGTATGTTTTTGCACTGTAGGCTTTATACATAAAAAAGAATAAGTTTATCACCCTACCCCCAGAATTCATGGCCTAGACTAATTCAGGATCACCCCTGGAGCTGTGGATGGGGTCAGGTTTCCTTGTGGCACATGTCCATGTGAAGGAGGTATGGACACAGAGGAAAAATGTGGGTTCTGTTAGGATAGAGAAAGTAGTAAGGAAAGAGTAGATTCTGGGTAGGCAAGCAGCAGTGGCCACTATCCAAGCTGAGAGACAGAACAAGTGACTTTTTTTCCCCCCCATGTACTGGTAAGTGGTAAAATAATTCAGACCAGGATTTCTGGCTTTAACTGCAGTGCTCTATCCACTAGAATTTGGTTGTTCATTTTTAGTTCAGCTTGGAGGTGACTTCAAAAGTGGAGAGAATTTGGGGCATTATAGTCAGACAGTTATGGGTCCAATTACTGGTTTTGTACTTACTGGTTATGTGAACAAGTCACTTGAGCTCTATGAACTTCATGTTCTTTCTCTTTGAAAGAGATTATAATTTCTTTATTTATGAGATTGTTAGGAGAATTAAACAAGCTGGACATGTAAAGCAACAAAAATAATGGCTCTGTAAATGTTAGTTCCTTTCCACTAATATTTTCATTTTTCTTTCTAAAACATTTTAAGTGAAGGCTTCGGAGTCCATGGTCTAAGAAATATATTACTAGAATTTACAAAACTATTAATTTAAAATTCATCTCCTATTCCCTTTCAAAAGTTATTTTTTCCAGAATGGATACTATAGTTAATATACTTTAGGAATTGTCACATCTGCAAGCCCTACTTGGGTATGGTGACAACTCCACACTGTAAGCTCTGTAAAGATTGAATGAAAAGCTTATTTTAAGTGGTTTGTGATGTGTGCTGGTTGCAGAAAAGCTGAATGTTCAGGACAAAAAAAATTTATAAATTGTTTTTAGTTATATGGTGATGACCCAATTTGCCATTTATGGAAATTAAAAGTAAGATGTTTATGAATGTTCATCCATTATTTTTTAGGACAAATCTATTAGCACTAGTTTACCTGTCCTAGACTTAATAGATGCCATTGCACCAAATGCAGTTCGTCAAGAAATGATCAAGAGAGAAGACTTATCTGAGGAGGACAAGCTAAACAATGCTAAGTAAGCTTTTTATGGTTTATTTTAGAATACAGTGGCTCTTTAATTTCATAAGTCCTTACAGGTAAGATTACTATATCTTTAACGTTTTTAAGTACAACTTATATGGGGACTAAGATTTAAAGACTTTCAAGCTTAATTTTCTTGTAAAGCTAATCTAATCAAAATATTTCATTCTTAACATATTAAGTGAAAATGCAGTAGGTAACAACTATTAAGCTATTTTTCTTGTCTTTTCAAGATACGCCATTTCAGTTGCTCGAAAGATCGGTGCCCGGATATATGCCTTACCTGATGACCTCGTAGAAGTGAACCCAAAGATGGTTATGACTGTGTTTGCATGCTTAATGGGAAAAGGACTGAACAGAATAAAATAATAAAACATTTAATATGATTTTCTGCCACATTAAACACATTGAATGTCTCACAGTTTACAGAATTCTGAAATGTAGTGGGTATAAAACCAGAGATTATTTGTATGCTCAAACTAGTTGTATAATTCATTAATGAATTCAATAACTTGTTCATACTAGTCAGAATCAACATTTTTGGATAACGCAATTAATTTACCAGTCAATACTGATAATAATATGCTCATTATCAAGCTGATATTTCCATAATTAAATTATTTTCATTTTCTAAAAGTCTTATTAAAACAATACTAATTCATCTTTTTCATGGTTCAAAAAAGATCAATGTAAAAATTTTTTTGCATGTCCTGCTGTGCTTTGATTTGTGTGTATATATGTGTTAATTTTGATCATAAATGTATTCAAAGTCATTATCCAGGTTCTTTTTTTTTCTTTCAACTATGTGAACTTTAACTTTTCTGTAAATTTCTGTATTGTCTCAAATTTTTAAGTGACAAGTATTGTTCATTAACATTAAACTTTTTTATATATGAGAACTTACTCTTGAATAAACACCAAAACACATTCTCTTGTATAAGTAGCAGGAGCTTTTTACTTAAAACTTAATTTTAACTGTACTGATATTTTATGTATGCTAGTTTGTAATACAGGTTTAACTATGACATGCAGCATATATGTTGGTAGGCTGTTATTAGACAAATATGTGTGTATATGTGTATTTTTTTGCATTTGAGTTACCCAGGTTTTCTTAAATGGTATGTATAACTGGTCAATCAGGCAGCCATTAAACCATTGTTTATTGTGGTCCCACTACATGTGTAACAGCTTTTCAGTTTGTAGTATTTGGCACATGAAGATTTCTTTTAGAAAATATTCATTTTGGATGTGCCTATAGTTATTTTTCAACTGACTTCTTCCACATAATTATAACAAAACATTGACTACAGTATCTCAAGACTCGTTGACACTATACTGTTTATTACCTATTACACATGTTAATTTTGATCTATATTGAAGCTCTAATTTAGAATTTGCTCACTGAATATCTTTAGTAGAAAATAACACAAAGCTAATATTCAATACAGAATATTTTCACGTTTTTTTCCACAGCCTCCTACAAATTGGCAGTGTTTGGTTAATGCTTGTGTTACTTGGGAATAGTTAACCTTCAGACCTATTTTTGTGTGAATATCTATCAGTAGACATATTCTGCTAAAAAATGAATTCAGAAATCTGTTTCCTCCATCTTCCACTGTGAGTGAGAGTGAGCAATACTGCTATGCAACAAAAATGCTGTCACATTATCTCCATGTGACTGAGTAGTTTAAAGTCCCCTTCTACCATTGATTAAAGCAGGTTGGTAAGAGTGAGACTACTCATGTGTTTCGAATTTTTTAAATGAAATCATCAATAGGTGGAACTTTGAAATATATTCTTCTACAAAAGTGATTTCCTTTCCTTTTATATTTTGATGATTGTTTTCGTATATGAAAATTAAGGTATGTTCTTGCTCTAAGAGATTAATGTTTCCCCTTTTGATTTTTTTCACCATTATACTTACTAAGTTATCTGATTTACATGAAATTTGGCACTTTAGGGTGTTCTTTTTCTCACAAAATATATTTAATAAAAACTCTGTATGTACAAATGTGTCACTGTTCATTTCATTTAAAGACTATATAGCCTTGAATATTAATCTATCATAAGTTTATTTTCCAGAAAAAAATAATTTTAATTAGTAAAACAAAAAAATTTATTAGATTGTTTTTTGGGGAATGAAGGTGGTTCTATGGTTCTTTAATATGAAGAATTTTAGTAAAGACCAATTGCATTGTTACTACGATTTAGTTTGTGCTGAAATAATGTGAGGGAATCCATTGATTAACATAAATTTGTTGTGATTCAGGTATGATACTAGAAACATGTGGATTTGGTTGAGAAAAATATAGACAGAGTTCTCTGACTTCATGAATGTTATATCCTAGTAGAGAGAGATCATAAATAGGAATTTTAGATAGTGATAAAATGCAATAGGGAAAATAAAATGGTAATGTAATAGAGATTGACTTGGGAATTGGGGTGAAGATTTCAGTTTGGATGCTCAAGAATGGTCTAAGGATGAGATATTTAGACTGAACTATGAATGATGAGGAGATAGGTGATAAGTGTTCAGCAGAGGGAGCAAGTACAAAGGCTCTGAGGAAGGAAAGATCTGACAGACATTTTAGTAAAAGAAACAGGTAAATGTGGCCTAAGAGTAGTGAGGGAGAGTCATAGAGTTTGGAGACATAGATGGGATCTACTCTACTTTTTATTTATTATTATTATTATTATCATTATTATTTGCCGCAGGGGTACAGGTCTGTGAATCATCAGGCTTACACCTTTCACAGCATTCACCATAGCACAAACCGTCCCCAATGTCCATGACCCATCCACCCTATCCCTACCCTCCCACCCCCCAGTAACCCTCAGTTTGGTTTGTGAGATTAGGAGTCTCTTATGGTTTGTCTCCTTCCCCATCCCATCTTGTTTCATTATTTTTCCCTCCCTACCCACCACGATCCTCCACCCTGGCCCTCAAGTTCCTCATATCAGACTGGGACAAGAGTTACATGCTCTGTTGACTGAGCCAGCCAGGCGCTCCTGTTCTTTTTTGGGAGGATCTGTTCTATTTTTAAGACTAGATCCGAATCTGGATTTCTCTCTTCTTCAACTGAAGTCGATGGCTCTTCTCTTTTGCACAGGTTGGTGAGTTGTTTTGAGTAATGTGCTGCTTCTGAATCTCGCATGCCATTGTTCATCATAATTCTGTCATCTTATTATCACAGATGCATAATAAACCCATTATAGAGCGGATGCTAAAATACCCCAATTTATGCTGGATAAAATATGTACCAGACCAGGCAGGAGAGAATATGCTGCATCTGAGATGATTCAAAAAAACTTCTAGAGAACAGGATACAATTACAACACTGGCTTATTTTTGAAATAGGGAAGGAAGTCCTCTAATAACTTTGCCTCCTAGGATTACCTACTAAATATAGGTTGGAATACCTCTGAATCTAAGAAATTAATCCAGCCCCTGTGGGAGTCCTTATGGATGAGAAATCATGAACCCAGGAGCTTGAAAAGACTTCAGAGTAAAGTGTTTTTTATACTAGAGAGATCTAAATTTTTACCTTTCAATACTCTGGAACTTTTGGATGGGTCAGCGTTAGTTGTCCTTCTGAATAAATATTTTACTGGACTGTGAAGAGTGTGTAAGTAAGCACACATATAAACCCACAAATGTACCTCTATGTTCAATGGCTACAAATTAACAATGAACGATTTTGCCATTCCACCAAACATGCAAACTTGGAAATAGTATAGAATGGGGAAGATTTATGATACATTAGAGGTAAGAAAAAGCTAAAATGATTCGATAATTATTTTGAGTAAACACATGACAATGTTTGAAAAGTTGGGCAATCTTGCCATCTACCTAAGGCCTCCTATTAGAGAAGATCTACAGAGGACTGTGAGTGGTGAGATGTATTTGGGAAATTTGAGAGTTAGTGATGGCAAGAACAGAGATGGAATAAGTCAACCTGAATAGGAAATATGTCCCTCAACTATAAGATATTCTGACATAAATTTATGTATTGCCTTTAAAAACCTAAGCACTGAGGGCACAATTTTGATTTCTGTATAATTGTGAAAAGCAATAAGAATTATTCAAGATATGAGTTGTAGTTTTTTTTAAGATTTTTAAAAATTTATTTGATAGATCACAAGTAGGCTGAGAGGCAGGCAGAGAGAGGAGGAAGCAGGCTCCCTGCAGAGCAGAGAGCCCGATGCGGGCCTCAATCCCAGGACCCTGAGATCATGACTTGAGCTGAAGGCAGAGGCTTTAACCCACTGAGCCACCCAGGCGCCCCAATATGAGTTGTAGTTTTACCCCCTAGCTTTGAAAGGTGCAAGAATCTGCTTTAAATAAAAGCTTGCTTTAAAAAAATTATTCAAGAAAGTAGTACTCACTGTGCTTTAGTCAGATTTGCCTAACATCTTTTAAAATCAAATTTATAAATGTGAAGAAACCACCGGAATGACTGTAGATGCTAAAAACGTGTTTTTCCAGTGGTTACAAGTCGGTACACTTGAATTACATGAGAATAAATGTATGACATCGAGAATGTTATGCCAATTTTATATCACAAGTTGTTGAAAAAATAGTCTAGAAATGAGTATAGCTAACCCAAACACACACACAGGCGCGCAAGCACCAGTCTAGCGGCGTGACCAGGGAGGGTCCTGTTCTCTCTGCTTTAGGCAGAGGACACACACGAAATAATTAGACAATTCCACGTTAAGTCGTCAAAGGTTCAATAACCATACCGCTGCATATTTACATGCAGCAGGAAACCGCAGGAAAATTACCTCAACAACCCAGATGTGCAGAGGACGCACTGGGCTGGCTGTTCACTTAGCCCTCAGCAACAACTGGAAGCCTTTCGAGGCTGCAGCCTGCGGGCGAGGACCGGGGGCGTGGCGCACTCAGGCCCCACCCCCACAGCGGCCCCGCCCCCCACCGAGTCAGCCCCGCCTTCGTCGCTATAGCAGAGCGGAAGATGACGTGAGGAGAGTCGAGAACATCTCCCCGCGCGCTGGGCCCGCGGTTCCCACAGCCCGGGAGCTCGACGTGCGCAGAATCGCTCTCGGAGCTCCATTCCCACAGATCTCTCATCCTCTTCCCGGGCCGGGCCGCCCCCAGCGCGGCCCC
>LNAC01000065.1:2194473-2338818 GCA_002007465.1 Ailurus styani
AGGCGACGCCCTTCGGGGCCAACGGGCCGCGCGCTGAGGCGGCCGTGGGAACGACTCATCCCTTTTCCAGCCCTGGGGCGGGGCTGGGGTCGGGGTCGGGGCTGGTGGGGGCCCCGCCCCCGTCTCCTGGCCTGCCCCCTTCATGGGCCGCGATGATGGCGGCCCTGTACCCGAGCACGGATCTCTCGGGCGCCTCCTCCTCCTCCGTACCTTCTTCCCCATCCTCTTCGTCGCCGAACGAGGTGATGGCGCTGAAGGATGTGCGGGAGGTGAAGGAGGAGAACACCCTGAATGAGAAGCTTTTCTTGCTGGCGTGCGACAAGGGTGAGAGCTAGGCCCCTCTCTCCACTTCTGGACGCCCCTGCCCTCCACACCCTTCACCCTTTCTCCAGCCTCACCTTGGGGCACTCTTTCCTCACGCGCGGAGCGTCTGTACCCGCCTCGCTCGCTGTCTCTGCCGGGCCGCCCGGCACCGCCTCTGCCCTGTGAGTGTGGAGCCGGTGGGTGGGAGCAGCCGCGGTGCAGCCCACCGAGCACCGCACCTGGGGCGACCGTTCTGGCCGTAGCCTTCCTTTGTAGAGTCCGGTGCTTAGGTAGCGACTTGCCGACCAGACCCTCGCCTCTGCTCCTAACGCCCTAAATGATCTGGTCTCCCTCTCGGGGCTTGTGTTCTTTCTTTCTAGACTCCCACAGGGTTTGTCTAGTTCGGGACCTTCTAAGTAGAAAATTCCGTGACTTTGCTTAAGGTTCCTCGTGTTTATGGGCTCTCACCTGGTTTGTGTTTTTCTTTTTTTTAAACCGGTACTCGTATTATTAGGTTCAGCCGCTCATTGCCTTGGTTTTCAGTGACTATTGAATGGGATTAGGTGTGTAAGTTTCCTGGGTGGAGATGAAGATAGGACTGGAGAAATTAGGCTTTAGGACCAAACTTTTTTTTTTTTTTTAATTGAACTTCGTTCGTGTTTTCATTGGAGAAGAAGGTTTATTGCCCCTGAGCCTTCGGGAAAAAATGGCCATACAAAACAATTACAGGGCAAAACTGTGGAATGTATTTAATGTGTTTTTCTTAAAAAAAAAAAAACCCAACTAGAAATCCATCACTTTTATGGCCATAATAAAATCTCTTCACTTAAGCATGCTTTATATTGATGCATATAAAAAAAGGAATGGGAAATTGATTGCCCTAAGAGGGCTTTTATTTCCCACATGTAAGAAAATGTAATTTTTCTTTTCCTAAATTTATTAAGTTGCCTTATAATGGCCATGCTCACTTAGGAATACTCTGTTTAGGATTCCGCAAACTTCCAAACATAAACCCAAAGGGCAACTTACACTGTGAAAAGATTAACTATAGAGGGTTTTTTGTTTGTATGTATGTGTTTTTAATAACTCACAGCTTTTCTAATCTCTCTTACTGTTTTTGAAATAGGATTTTATTTACACAGCTGTTTGAAAACACATTAACGTGTCTCTACCCTATGTGTCTGATAAGAGACATTTCTGTAATAGTATTAAATTGTATTATGAAAGCCTTTGTTAAAGCCCACCATGGACTCAACTTTGAATAGTCTCAGAAATGTAAAGAAACAGAGTATAGGTTTATAACCTCACAAAAGTCACTGGATTATGTAAAATTACTTAGTATTATGTGGATTATCTGAGTTCTCTTCCCTCAAAAGTTCTCTGAGAGAGAAAGGGACAAGATTGTTGTACTAGAATGAGTAAGTGGCTGCTGCATCTACCCCAGTTTACTGAGCTGTGGTTATTTTAAAGCAAACAAAGTATGTCAAGCAAGGGAATTTAATATTGCTGTCACCTGAGGACAGAGGAATGTCATAATGGAATATGGTTGGAGAAAGTATTTATATGGTATGTATATTTAGGATTATTGTATGATAGATTTCAAATGAAAGTTTTCACATATGATAGTTTTGTAGCCTATCCAGTAGTATCAGTTGAAATAGCTTCCTATTCTTCACCAGTTTCTCATTTTTTAGCATTAAGATCCTTGGAGAGATTTAGCTTTTGAGGGTGGGTGGAAGGTAAATATGCATGTTTTTTCCCCTTCTATAAATTAAACATTTTTTAAAATGAGTGAGATTAAATAGGTATTTTCTCTTTCAGGTATATTGAAATGACTTCTTGGCTTAGATTTGGGAAAGTGGCTTAAATTACATTATTTATGGTATACATAAATGGTATAGCGGTATTTTTGTTTGCTTACATGTTTATATTCACAAATATTGTTAAGCGTTTTTTAGTATTTCACTTTTAATCTAAAAATGAGAAGTTTCTTGAAGTAGCTATAGCTTCCACTATTACATTGGTGCTTTGATCAAACCAAATGGCAAACATTTGCTAAAACAGTCATTAGGCCATTAGGGTAGAGTGTATATGTTTTTCATAGATGATTTCATTTTATCCTGATAACCCCATGAGGCAGATCTGTTGTTATATCTATTTTACAAATGAGGGAAATGAGGCTTAGCAAAATTTAAAATCACTTTGCCCAAGGTTACATTAGCTCGGAAGTGGTAGAACTCAGATCTACTTGAGCTTGCACTCTTAGACACTATGTTGTATTGATCTAGTTGTAATTGAATGAATGAAAATCATTTGTGCTAGAAAAGACACATCCAAATTTGGATTTACTAGTTGGAGATTAAATTTGCTCTCTATGAATGTTTTATAAACCTTGATTCTGTGGATTATATTTATCCAATAAAAGTAAAAAGCTTTAATAGCACTAGAACAAATCCACATTAGAATATCTATGTTTCTTATCCTTTTCATTTAGCAATCCTACTCTATTTATACAAAATGTTTATAATATATTCCATTTAGGGAGAATTCCTAAAGCAAAAATTATGGAGATAAAATGGTTATGTGTATGTTAGTGGATGGGCGTGTACAGATTAAGGAAAAAAGAAAAAAAGTGGGAAAGAAAAAGATTTTTTGTTTGACTTTATTGTTTGTATAGCTGACTTTTATGAAAAATGAGCTTGATATATCTAGACAAGTGCTGATCTCCAGGTAGTGGCTACTTAATAGTGGCTATTATTTATCTCGAAAATAGGTCAGAATCATGTATCATTGGTTCTTTGTATAAAATTTAGAAGAAAAAGTAAAAGTTCCTGTACCAGTGACAATCAAGTTAAATATGTTGTCCGCCCCTGCCCCTAGTAAAATTCTCAGAAAGCACATTCATATTCTTTGTAAAAATAGAACGCTGCAACTCAGAGGTAAGTTTCAATTAAAACAAGCGCTGGCTATTTTATGAAATATTAAGCAAGATTCTTATCACCACCTCTTTCCTCTCTCATTGAGAGTTAATGTGATAATGAGCCACTTTTATTTGTGGGAGCCTGTGGTTTACTCAGGCCTGCTGGCTGGAGAAAGGGTTACTACATTGGTTTAGGGAACGCCTAACTAGGTGTAGTTCATATTAACATTGGTCTAGAAAGATCATAGTAAACAGGAGAGTTGTACACGGTTAATAGAGAATGGTAGCAAAGCTCAAGTGCCATAGGGCTTAGAAAGTCACAATGAAATTTTGGCACTTATTTTAGGTGTGATGGAAAATCTTAACAATCCTCCAAATTTTTGGGAATTGAATGATTTTAATTTAAAAAAAGATCACTCTGGCTGCTAGATGGACAGTAGATTAAAGGGTGGGACTAGAGCAGGGGCTAGAGCAAGGTGGGCAAACTGTGGCCTAGAGGCCATATCCTCACCACCTGTTTTTCTAAGGCCTGTTAGCTAAAAATAGTTTACATTTTACATTTCAAATGGTTAGGGATAAATCAAGAGAAGAATAATATTTTATAACATGAAAATTATATGAAATTTGAGCTTTAGTGTTCACAAATAAAGTTTTACTGGAACACATTGGAATTCATTTGTGTATATGTAGTCTGTGGCCACTTTTGTGCTGTGAGGGCAGACTGAATATTTGCAACTGAGATTGTCTGATAATGCCTGAAATATTAACTATATGGCCCTTTATAGAAAAAAAAATGTGTTGAGCTTTGTATTAGAATATTGGCAGCTATTTCAGTAAAGAGTCTATCGCAGAGTCCAGGAAAGAGATGATGGTGGCTTTGACTGTGGGTAGAGTTTACATGGATACAAGTAGATGAATATGGGAACTATTTTGGAGAGGGGGTTGGGAAGGCTTGCTATTAAATTGGTGTACTAGTGGGATTGATTGAAAACGTTTATTTTTCCATCACCGAAAAAAGAACCATCTAGCCAAAAAAGTAAGCAGATTATGTTGCATTTTCTTGTATATATTACATTTTAAAAGACAAAAGATTTATGTAACAAGCACTGTACCTATAGCAAAAGGGTAGATGGAGAAAAGAACCCATCCACCAGCACCGGGAGACTACAGAGAAACTTAAGAATTTGCAGCTATAGTCCTGTCTCTTGTTGGCTTGGAGTTGTTTATTTATTTATTTGAGAGAGAGGGAGAAAAAGAGCAAGGGGGAAGGGAGAAGCAGACTACCTGCGAAGCAGGCAGCTCAACATGGGGCTCGATCCTGGAACTCCAGGATCATGATCTGAGCTGAAGATAGAGAGGCTCAACCAAGTGAGCCACCCATGTGCCCCATGGCTTGGAGTTTAATAATATTATCTCCTTGGTGTGTGAAAAGCTAAACTGAGAAATAAATATAAAAAGGATTTATGGGATAGTAAAACCTCTGAGTTATCCAGAAGAAGCAAACAAAACATCCTTGATGTTACGAACTTTCAAACTAGGCTGCCAGGATTCCCAGTTAAGTGGCGTGAAGATGAGTTTGCAACGCTCAATTTAAAAATTCAGAAGACAATCACTCATTCTCAAGAATGGGTCAGTAGACACAATATAGAATTAAATTCCTAAGGCCTTCAGATAATTATCATATAGAAATCATAAAATTAAGTATGTTTAAAATGACTAAAATCTTAAGGAAATGAAAACATAAGAAAATAAAAAGATTTGGAAAGGAATCCAATAAAAAGTAAAAAATAATCATCAAAAATGAATGGGTTAATAAATAATTGAATAAAGAATAAGTGGGAGAGTTGAAGAAATTATCAGGAATATAGGGGAGAGAGAAAGAGGAACAGGAAGAAATCTTTAGAGACACAGAAGTTGGAATGAGATGATCCAACATAATGTTTAATAGAAGTTCCAATAGAAAAAAGAGTAATATGGGGATGAAGCAGTATTTGAAGAGATAACAGGTGAAAATATTGCAGAAGTTATGAAGGGCAAAAGTCCTTAGATTCAGAAAGCGTAATGAGTCCCTAAGTAAATAAAAAAATTAGTCCTCACCTGGACACATGAAACCAAAGAAAATGTAGAATTTTTATGGGTAACATTCTCTTACCAAGATACTGAAATTCACCTGAAATAAGGTTTTAAACATTATTTTCCAGTAATAGAGCTAAATTTTCACTGATCTATCTGTATGTTCACTATTAGTTCAGCTTGTGACTAAAAGCTTCTCTTTGTGAAGTGTTTGATAAGTTTTTCTCATGGAACAAAAGTGTCTAAATATTAATTACTAGTGCTATGAGGAAAATACTTCTTTTTGTGACTAGTTTTCTTCTTGAGGGAACTAAGGAAGTACACCATCAAAAAACTACTATGCACCTTCTTCCAAATTGTGTGGGGACTTTAAAATCATTGACTAAAAATAGTAGCAAATTTATTAGTTTTAACAAAAATCTGTTCTTTCCTTCTTATTCACACATTTAGGCCAGTCTTAGGTTTTGTTTTGTTTTTGTTTTTTTTTTAATTTACTTGACTGAGAGAGATCACAAGTAGGCAGAGAGGCAGGCAGAGAGAGGAGGAAGCAGGCTCCCCGCTGAGCAGGAGCCCGATGTGGGCCTCCATCCCAGGACCCTAGGATCACGACCTGAGCGGAAGGCAGAGGCTTTAACCCACTGAGCCACCCAGGCGCCGGATTTTTTTCTTTCTGTATCATGAAATTATTTATTTGTTTTTCCTTGTGGTTTCTACTCTGATCTTCGTTTATTATTCATAGACTTTTAAGGAACACTATATTTGCAAGTCATTTAAAATGGTTTATTCATCTTATGTTTCAAAAGTTAAATAAAACAAACAAAACCCACCTTGCTTTATTTAATTGTCACTTCTCTTTCGATTTATTCTGCCAGATTACTGCACTAACTGGTCAACAGGCGATATAATGGGCCCTGGGTGAAAATGATGACCTCTGTACTTATTCTCATTTTCCCCTACGGGTCACCTGTTTTGATGTAGGCAGGCTGGAGTTAGGCAGAAGGTAATCCACTTGGTCCTGACAGGTGAAACTTCACTCTGAAATATTCTCATTTCACCCTTTACCAGCATTAATCCTAATCCTGCCTTAGAGTTTTAAGAGCTGAATATTCCCTGGTCATGTAAACAGGTTCATTAATGAGATAAGGTGGGGTGTGTGTGTGTGTGTGTGTGTTGGGAGAGTGGGGAGGAGAGGAAAGGAATTTCTGGCATCCTTCTCTTTTACTATGCATAACCACTACCATATATACACACTGCTTTTCCAAACTAGGTTTTCCCCTGTAAAACCACTTCTTAGCATCCTCTGCTTGTTGTTAGATCTTATTTTTAACCATTAATATGTACCAGTAAATGTGTTTGTGTATTTGAGATGTACAACTTAAGTCCTTTATACTTATCATTTTTCTAGTTTCCAGTCTGTACTTTTGGATGTTATTTTATTGCTTTAAATATCTTCTAAAAGTTTTTCTCCTTATAATCAATCAGTTACGAATTTTAAACTAACAACTTTTATTTTAAACTGCACATTTAAAATTTTTTCTACTTTTTGTGTTTGCAGCTGATGTACATACTATTTTATCAAGACAAGGTTTTCAGCAAGGAAATGTTCACATTTTCTTTGCACATTTCCATATACAAAAATGAGTTTAGGTTTTTAAATTTTACATCAACAGGCTAAGTTTTTACAGTCATTCTTATCTAATATGTCTTGGATATTAAATTATGTTTGTATATTGTTATTTAGGTGACTATTATATGGTTAAAAAGATTTTGGAGGAAAACAGTTCAGGTGACTTGAACATAAATTGCGTAGATGTGCTTGGGAGAAATGCTGTTACCATAACTATTGAAAACGAAAACTTGGATATACTGCAGCTTCTTTTGGACTACGGTTGTCAGGTACAAGGCTAGATAATTCTACCAGTAGCTTCTAAATACTGCTAGATGTGCCATGTTTTCTTTCTTTCTTCCTAGTTTCCTTTCACCCCCCCCTTTCTTCGTTCTTTCCTTCCTTTGCTTCTTTTCATTTTTATCTTTCTTTTACCCTTTATTTTGTCTTGAACCACTAAAAGTTTAAAAAACAAACCAAAAAAAAGGCTTTTTTAAAAAAGTGTATTTTGACTTGATTTATCTTTTCCCTCTGAATTTTTATGTTTCCCCCTTATAAGTTTTATAACATCTCACAGAGGTAAATTGTCATGATTTATTAAAAATGACTTTGTTTTTATTACTTATGTTATTACTATTTATGTTATATATCTAAAAATAGTACAAGTGTTCTGGAAGTGTCAGGGGAACAGGTTGTTCTGTGGCTCAGGTAATTTCCAAACATAAGAACAAAATGCTCCTGACTCACAGTATGCAATTTTCAATTTGATTTTTATTTTCTCCTGTTACATTTTATTAAGTTTTCCTTTTTTGTGTGAAGTTTAGTGTTTATAACTAAAGATGAACAAATCTTTTTTTTAACTAGAAAATATAAACTTTCCTGTTTGTCTTCATATCAGTTCAGGTAGAAAAGCAGGCATTCATATAAGTCTTGAAAGACAAGAGATTCTTAAGGAAATTTAATAATATTTAATTATTTAATAATATTATTTTCCTTTTCTTTTGGGTTTGCTTATGATGGGAGCACATGAATTCTGGCATTTTTTTTTTCTTTCAAATGACATGATTGCACTGTTGTAGCTTCAAATTAATGAGCCTTTTTTTTTTTTGAGAGGCATCAGGAAGCACTCACAGAAGATTTTTAAAATACATGTTGGTTCGTTCTACGTGCACTTTTATTGTGTGTACCTATATATGCAGTACAATATACAGTACTGTCTCTATGTTTACATATTTAGAGTAGAAAGAGAAATTGCCTTCCCAACAATTTCAGTTACCCAGAACACCACTGAGAATCAGAAAGTAACCAAAAACATCTCTGAGCAGTAGCTGCCATGAAGTTTTCCATCTATGAACTTTAGTCCTAGGAGTACTAGAGCCCTCCTTCAACTTTAACAAACTTCAGTACTTAGCCTTTAATCCATAGAGAATTAGAGGGGCGACCAAAGGGGCAGGAGAGCTGCAGTGTAACAAAATGGGGCACAGTTCCTCTGACTGTCTTTAATAAAGAGGTTAACAGCATTATATAACTGACCATCTCTGAGGGGGTTATATGTTAGAATGGTAATTAATGTTTACAACAATGGTCAGAGTAAGTAAGGAAAAGTTAAATTATATTCAGTACCTATTGTTTTGGAAGATGGAAGAATATATATAGTGTTTCTGAAAGTAGGAAATGTCCATCAAAATAGTTTAAATTTCAAAGTTAAACACTTAAAGGCATAAGCTTCAGTTACCTAGAAAATAAGGTTATAAAAAAAGACCCTGATGCTTCTGGATAGATGAAGTATTATGGTATAATCATCATTGTTGTCTTTTTACATATATGGTCCTCTGTATATAATAATTCTGCAATATACATGGTTCTTTCACATGGTTCCTGATCATATTTGAATATCATATCCAACCTATATAGGTGTTACATTTTATAGATCAGAAAACTGAGGCTCATAGACTTTAATGAATTGCCCAAAGTTCTGAAATAAGTGAGGGCAGAGCTAAGGTATGAACCTGATCTTCTGACTCCAAATCCCATGCTCTTTCGAGTTCACTGTGTTCTCTCAGTTTACCTCTGTTTTACCTGTCAATTAACAGATGTCCAAGGCCTTCCATTGGGTGTGATTGAGGAAATGAATAAGTAAAACATGAGTTCTGTACTGAAGGATATTAAAACTAATTGGATAATGCAAGTATAGTTGACCCTTGAACAATATATTTGAACTGCATGGGTCCGCTTATATGTGAATTTTTTGCAGTATAGGACTGTAAATATTTCCTTAATGATTTTCTTAATATTCTTTTCTCCAGATTATTTTTAGAATATAGTATATAATACATATAACATACAAAATATGTGTTAGTTGACTATGTTATAGGTAAGGCTTTGGTCAGCAGGAGGCTATTAATAGTTGAGTTTGGGGGGAGTTAAAAATTATGTGTGGATTTTCAATTATGTAGGGGGCAGGCACCCCTAACCTCTGCATTGTTTAAGGGTCAACTGTGTACATACGAGTTTCAAATCAATTAAATCATGCAGGTGTGTATTTGATAAGTACTGAGTGGTAGTAATACTTGACCCTTGTATATCACTTTGAGGTTACAAAGTGCTTTCATGTATTTTATCTTATATTAGTGGCTCTCAACTGGATTATTTTGCTCACCAGGGGACATTTGATAATGTCTGGAGACATTTTTGGCTTCATAATTGGGGGATGGATCACTACTGGCATCTAGTGAGTAGAAGCTAGGGATGCTGCTAAACATTCTACAGTGTACAAGACAACCTGTACAGCAAAGAATTACCTGGCCTCAAATGTCAATGTCAGTGTGAGAAACCATGTTTTATACTTAAACTTTTGTGCTTTGCTGTAGATGTTTTGGAAACCGGAAAGAGAAGGTCACTGTGGACTGGTCTATCAAGGTTTCATGGAAGAGTGCCAGTTGAGCTCAGTCTTCGAACATTAATAATTGCCAAAATTTTTATAGTGATACTGTGTGTCAGGAACCTTAAATATATTCACTTCCTTAATCTTCACAACAGTTCCATGAGATAGATACTATTATTATTTCCATATTATAGAGGAGGAAACCAAGGTACAAAAAGTTTAGGTAACTTGCCCAAAGACACTCCACAAATGGCAGACCTGGAATTAGAACTCAGGTTCTGGCTCCAGAGTCCATGCTTTTACCTACTACCCAAAACTACTCTCAAAAATGTCGCTAGCTCCAGAACAGAGGATGTTGGGAAGGATGTTAACAAAGGCAGGTGCAACGTATATTTTCAAGAAAATGAATTGACTTAGCCTTTCGAACAAAATATTTGGGTTGGATAATAGTGGGAAGTATCTGGGAAAAGAACTAAAACAAAACGAATGAAAAGGGACAGAATACCAGGCTAAGGAATTTGGGTTTATAGATAATGGGATCATTAAATGATTTTTGAGAAAGGATGTGTTGGTCCAGTGGTATTTTGGGAAAAGTATTCCAGTGGCTGTGTTCAGTATAGAGTGAAAAATGGAAAGGGAAGAAGTCAATAGCTTGGGTGAGCAGTTTTTATAGTACTGACCTAGAATAGTAGCTGTAAGAATAGGAGAAAAAATGGCAGATGTGAAAGATGTTATGAAGGAAGAATTGATAGAACTTACTATTTAAATTTGGAGGGGAGAATTGAAAAGCAGACCAAGATGATTTAGAAATGTTAAACATAGGTGCCTGGGAGAAGGATAAAAGAAAAACAGGAAGTTAAGAAGTAAAGATTGGGGCAGAGAAATGTGAATTTAGGTTTAGCCTTGTTTATTTTGGGCATATCAGGCAGTCTCCAGTAGACAGTTAAAGATGGAAATTACATCTGTAGGGAGAGGTCAGGCTGGAGAGATAACAGCCATCAGGGACATGGGATGATCACCTGCATCGTGAAAGTGGATGAAATTACAGAGGAGAGTGAATTGGCTGGTGCTGATTCTTTCTCAGGGAGCATCTACATTAATAAAGGCAATAGAAGGAAAGTGTTCCATTAAAGGAGTTAGGATAGTGCAGCATTGTGAAAACCAAAGGAGAAGTTTTAATGTGTTGCTTAGAAGTCAAAGAAAAAGGATAGAAAGGGTCATTGGATTTTGAAACTGGGATCAATAGAGTTAGAGAAGATGATATGCATGATTTGAGAAGTTTGACAAAGTGAGAGTAAGAAAACTTGAGTGGTAAGAAAAAGGATCAAGTTAGGGTAGCAAAGAGTGAGGAAGTATTTCATGTTTTGGGATATGGGGGCGAGGACTGGTATTTCTGTAAATGAAGGACCAAGTTCCTGTAGAAGACAGAAAAGCATTAAATAGAATACCAAGGTGGAAAACTTAACATTGGAAAGGAAATAAGCTTCTTACTCTGAGCCTAGAAAAAAAGAGTATGGGATTTGTTGAAAAGACATTTTCTGAGGTGGGAAGGAGTATAGTAAGCAACCTCATTAATACATGGTAAGCATATATATTGAATAAATTTTAATAAGGGATGGCCAAATATTTGTGAGAAATTGGGAAGCACAACTAATCAGGACATTTTGTCCTATAGATATTTTAAAAATAGTTTAAACCTTTTTTCATTCAGAACTTCCTTTGATTTATCAAATAACATATGATTTGTGCAGAATAAGTTAATGGTAACTCCTTATTTACGTGACTTTTTTACACAAATATTTTTATACCTGAAGCTTATCCTTTTAAGCATTGAAAGATTTAACACGAATCTTTCTTTATTCTTTACTAGTGTATCTGAATATAGTTTAACTTTACCATCGTGAGAATCATTGAGAATATAATTGTTTTACTTTGCTTTGTATAATCTGAAACTATTAACATTTTGTCCTTATGTTAAATTTCTTCTGACTGCTCTGTATTGATAGTTGTTTTGCTGTACTGATATTTTATCTTTTCAGTAATTGGCTTTTAGCAATTTTTTCTCCATTTCTTTCTACTTTGTTAGTTTTAATCTAGCTGTTTTCCTTATTCAATAAACATCTGGAGAATACTTGGGGAAAGCAAAATATCCTGCCTTTATAGACAACTCCTAGTCAGGGTGGTTGAGGCAATTCCTTCTGGGAAATAATGCCTGTGAAGTTAGTTTGTGACAGTTCAATATAGTTTTTTATTTGAAATTTGCTGTTGGATTCGTGGCTGTGTTTCAGATGGTTGGAGTTGACTGGTATTTTGAAGTGGAGAGCCGTAGCATTACTATAGTTAGTTTTATAGGTTAAAATTTATCATAAATGAAATGTTTAGTAATGAACGCATAATTCTTTTTTTTTTTAACACATAATTCTTTTCGTTTGCTTCATCTGACCAAGTATGGTAAAAATTAAAATGTTTGCAAAGCAGAATAATGATGCTAGATTTAAAGAATGGGCTACAGCCCAGTGAACCTTAAAAGTTTTAAGGAATAAAAAATTAATTTTTCATTGGGGTGGGAAGTTTTTCCTGTGGGAATACATAGACAGTTCCTAATGGTTGAATGTGGTCCCCAGTTCTTTCTTTGGGGTGCTTATTCCTATTTGTAGGTATCCAAATAAAGTCTGTTGTTTTTAGTCTTATTTTTGACATCTAGGTAAAATATGTGGAAGATTTATTCTTTTCAGCTCCAAGAATACTAAAGATCTGATATAGTTTCATTTTCAAGAGAGAAAGTTGATGTAAATGGTTGTTAGAGATTATAACAGTTTTTAAAATGTACAGATTGAAAATAATCAGGGTACTTTCTTAGATTAAATTGTTATTTATTCCCATGTTTCCCTTCTGCCTTTATAGTTTTCCTTAAAACAAAACAGAATAGAACAAAACAAAAAGAGACCCAAAAACCTGATGTCACAGTTGCCAAGTATCATAATAGGACTGTAGGCTTTGTTACAGAGTGTTGGAAAGTCCCAAACGCTCAGCTTCTGTTTACTTTTTCCTCCTGTCAAAGTTGGAGTTTCAAAATGAACGATTGTTTGGGAGTAAAACTATAGTCACTTCTCCCTCTTGTCTCCAAGGACATTGGTAGTCTAGTTTTTTACAGCTTTTACTTGATAAGATTGCTAATATTAATGTCAAATTTGTAGCATTTCAGTTAGCCATGTGTTTTAAAGTTGAGATCAGAGGGCTCCCTTTATCCTCATGGTTGCATTGATGATCATTTTTATTAGAATGAACATAATCCTTTACCAGTAGTCATAGTTCTTGGCAATTTCTTTAATAGATCTGGAATGTTAAGATTCTTTTTGGTTCAAAGTTCACAAGTAAAGGTCTTGAAAAAAGATTTCAACTTTGAATACTCCATGGATCAGCACTGTTCCATTAATAAACCCTTCTGGCAAGCTTTTTTTTTTTTTGAAACCAGGACAGAAATTTGTGTGTGTTATGGTACACAAAAGTACTATTAGGGCAAGCAAATGTACTAATTGGACAATCTAAATTTAAAAAAAATTAGTATTACTGTACATACTACAGTTTAAAGATAGTTTTACTTAAGAATTAGTAAAAATAAATAGTTTACCTTTTTATCCTCCATTTTCATTTTTAACCTTTTTTTTTTTAAAGTCCGCAGATGCACTTTTGGTGGCAATCGACTCTGAAGTAGTGGGAGCTGTTGATATACTACTTAACCATCGACCAAAACGATCATCAAGACCAACTATAGTAGTTAGTACTCTTAAATATTATTAATTTGGATTTTTAAACCAAAATAGATCTGCTGCCCCCATTCCCATTTTTTTCTTCCCCCAAATTTATTTTGTTTTAAAGAAATAGATTTTTTTTTTTAATCTGTAAAATATTACCTTAAAGTAAGTAGATACTTACAGGAATAATTAATTTTGCTTTCAGGAAATCTTTTTAAAATTAGTGATATTTCCATAATTTTGTCAGTGTGGACCAATAATTTTAGTTTTGGACATTCTATAGATTAGATTGAAAATACAGATTAGTTTCCAAATGGATTTAAGAATTAAATATAGACAGTGAAACCATAAAACTGGAAGAAAATATAGGTGAATATTTAACTGATTATGAGTGTAAAGAGTTTCTAATCATAAAAAGCAATGGCACAGTCTTTGGCTGTATAGAAGTTAAATTTCTGGAATTCAGACATCGAGCAAAATTTAGAAAGCAGATGGATAACTGGCAAAGATATTTTCAAAATATATCACAAATTCAAAATCTTAATAATTGGAAAAATGGATGAAAAACACAGGATCAGAAAAGGACACAAAAAAATCTCAGAAAAGAAAATATAAGGTATTAAAACTTACTACTAATAAGATATGAAATACTAATTTTTGCTTATCAAATTAGCAAAGATTTATTTATTTTATTTCTTTACTTAAATTTTAGTTAACATACAGTGTAATGTTGGCTTCAGGAGTAGAATTCAGTGACGCATCACTTACATACAACACCCAGTGCTCATCACAAGTGACCTCCTTAATATCCATCACCCATCTAGCCCACGCCCCACCCACACCCTTCCATCAACCCTCAGTTTGTTTTCTGTCATTAGAAGTCTCTTATGGTTCATTTCCCTCTCTTCTTTTTTTTCTCCCTTCCCATACATTCATCTGTTTTAAAATTTCATATATGAGTGAAATCATATGGTATTTGCCTTTTTCTGACTGATTCATTTCGCTTAATATAATATACTCTAGCTCCATCCATATCATTGCAGATGGCAATCTTTCATTCTTTCTGATGGCCGGGTAATATTCCATTATATATAGCTCTTTATCCATTCATCAGTTGGTGGATATTTGGGCTCCCCATAGTTTGGTTATTGTTGATAATGCAAATTAGTAAAGATTTTTAAAAATAATTATCATGGATGACAAGGGAGTAGTACAGTTTAATACAAATTGGGGAGGGCATTTTGGAAAGCAGTTTGGCAGAGTGTGTCATAAATAAGAAAGATGTTCATGTTCTTTAACCTAGTGTTTACCTTTCTAGGAACTGGTCAGAAATGGGGAGAAAAGTGTTGTGATCTTACTTGTAGCAATGAAAAAACCATGTTACCCAATTTAAACATTCCCAAATAAAAGATTGGAAATAGTAAAAATTACATATATTTTAAAATGGTATTTTTAAAAGAATATTTAGGAACCTGAATGAATATGACATAGGAAGGTGAAAAAAGTGGGAATAATAAACTGGACATATAATATGATCCAAGGTTAAAAAGATGCACAGATAAGAAACTATATGGAAATGTAGCAAAATGTTACCTAACAGCAGTCATCTCATTGCTAAATTAAGGATATTTTTTTCTTACTCCTTTTATTTTTCTTTATTGCTCTTGTAATTAGGAAGACAGTCACTAATGATCAGATAAATTCTACTTTAAAATGAGATATTTGTTATATATCATAATTTAAAAATTATAACATTCATTATTGCTGAGGATGTAGTGAAACAAGCAGTTTAAATAATTGCTGGTAGTGTAAACTGGCTATCCCCTGAAGAAAAATACCGTTTTAAGAAAGAATTATAAATTGGTTGTGGATTATCTGCCATTATCTGAGAACAATGAGAAGCTCTGCTAAATTGCATACTTTATCATACATTAACTGAAATCTTTTACTTTCATTTAGGTATTACAAAGTTTGTGTAAGCATGACTTGCTCCAGAGGATAGTACCAATTAGGTTAAGTGGTGATAAGAAACCAAAAGGAACAGAAGAAAAAAAGGCTTAGAATATAGCCCTTGTCCAAATGATCAGAAATGTCTAGAATCCTGTTCGATTTTCTGTCATCTGTCTTGCAGTCACTGTTCTATTTTGGTATACTTATTCCACCTTGTAGCCTTTTTACCCATTTATTTTCTTGGCAGGGAGGGTGGGGTGTAGTATGCCAGGGTATTGGAGAAACCGACTGATATTATTTCATTACCATTGACACCACCAGTAGGCTCTTGAGTTAAAAGGGTCTGGCAGTCTTCATCTACTCAGTGCAATAACACTTTG
Organism: Ailurus styani; assembly: GCA_002007465.1. NCBI lineage: Eukaryota > Metazoa > Chordata > Mammalia > Carnivora > Ailuridae > Ailurus > Ailurus styani. The sequence goes on from LNAC01000065.1 coordinate 2,210,345, forward strand.
TACTTCATCACTAACAAAAAGTGTTATCCAGCCTTTGCTTAACTACTTCCAGTGATAGTAAAATCATATTTTAACAGCCTTAATACTTCCTGACAGGCAATGTCAAATATTTTTATATACTTTTTTTTATCATTTCAGTGAATTCTGTATTCTTTGCTTATCAAAATTATTTATTGATAAATTTTGATTTTCAAATACAGGTGAGTTTTTTGATAGTATGTAGATTATATTATGAACAATGAAATAGTGAATTTTAATCTTCTAATAGTGTTTTTCATGTAGTCAAGTATGTTTTATAGGAAAAATGAGGACATTATTTAAACACAACTCTCTTCTCTTTATAACCAGTAATAAGGGGAGAAAGGGCTAAATTTTAGATTTCTTTGTTATTTTTAAATAAATTCATTAATTTGAAGTTTCCAGTAAATAAATGGGAAGTATATAAAGAAATTATTCATAAAAGAAGGGGAAAAAGCTAAGTGTGTCAGAAAATATTAAAACTTAGCCAGTAATCAAAGGAAAGTAAAGTATTTTTTCACTCATAAACTGGGAATGACCATGCCTAGTGCTGGTGAGTAAACCTTGAGTGTGAACTGGGTACATTCCTATATAATTGGTAATATAAACTATGAAAAGAACTTTAGTGATATATATGTCAAAAGCTTCAAAACTGTTCATGGCCTTTAGACCTATTACTGCACTTCAGGAGTTCTGTGGTTAATGAGTTTATCCTAATTTCAAAAAAGCTGTATTCATAAAGATGTTTGTGGTAGTGTTATTTTAAGAAGCAAAAGAAAATATCTTAAACATAGGTCTATGAATTTTCTTAAATTACATGCTAGTTCTATACATGAATTTTATTTCCCAGAAATTCTGGACTATAGTTTTATGAAATTATTAGAAGGGTCCTTGAATTTCAAAATATTAAGGACCATTGTTTAATCACTGATGCCAAATCACTTATGCCAAAGATGTCCTTAAAAGTAGGTATAATAGAGAAAGGACTAGAAGAAGATATTGTAAAATGTATCTTGCATAGTAGGAGTATGGGAATTTTTATACTTCTTTCTGCTTTTCTGTATTTTTCAGATATTTTAAAATATGTGTGTACTACTTTTATGATGTTAATAAAAATTACCAAAACCCCCCTGTGAACTTGATAAGCTTATACAATGGAATCAAACAGCTCTCAGGAAAACCCATGTGAAAATGTGAGAAGTATTTGGAAAAATATGCAATAGTCATAAAATAATTGACCTTTTTATTTAACCCTGATTCTTTATTTAGTAATGTTTCTTTCCTCATGTCATGTCATCACAAGGCCCATGAACCTATGTAGGGAAAGCAGCTCAGGCTCTGGTGTAATACGGACGTGAGTTCTGATCTGCATTTTGCCACTCAGTTGTGTAGCTTGGGCACATTAACTTCTCTGAGCCTCAGTTTCTTCATCGGGATTATAATGCTCAATTTTGCAGGCTATTTTGGGGATTAAATGAGATGATAGATGTGAAGTGCCTAACAGTCCCAGGACTCATGAATAGTAGTTATGATTGTTAGTGTTTTTGTGCATTTGTAACAGGGTCTAGTATAGGTAATGATTGGGAATATGTAGAGAATTACACAAAATGAAGAGTGCTTCCTATTTACTTATTCCTTTCAGACAGCTTTATTGCTATTAATGTAGCGAGGTTTGCCATAAAGTTGGAATTTTTAAGTTTTTCTCATGCGTTTATACCCTGCCTATTTTTAACATTTCTGTTTTTTCCTTTATATTCTTTTTCTAAGATTCTTGTTCTTTATCCTTGTCGTGCATGTTTCCATAATCTTGTGAAAACTAGATACTTTTTCCTAAAGTATTTCTCTAGGTATCCTCACTTCGTCTTTGTTAGGAAAACAGAACTGTAGTTGTATGAATGTGTCCTATTGAAGATTTTTGTCTGTCATGATTATATTGCATTTATTAATTAATACTGAGTTTTCGGGTTTCAAAAAAAATTTAGTCCTGGTAAAATGTTTATCATATTTTTTAAAATAATTCTTATGTTTTTTGTGGCTTCTGATTTTTTAAATTTAATTTTCAGATAAATATATTGTTTTGAAGTCACAAATAATAATTTTGTACATTTATATAAATATTTTTCAGAAACTAATGGAGCGAATTCAGAATCCTGAGTATTCAACAACTATGGATGTTGCGCCTGTCATTTTAGCCGCTCATCGTAACAACTATGAAATTCTTACAATGCTGTTAAAACAGGATGTATCTCTACCCAAGCCCCATGCAGTTGGCTGTGAATGCACATTGTGTTCTGCAAAAAACAAAAAGGATAGCCTCCGACATTCCAGGTTAGAAAGTTATAAGGTTTTGATAAATAGATGTACAATTTAGTAAGGTGTATGTCAGTGAAATTTTTGTTCTTTTCTTTCTATGAAGCTTTCAAGAAATATGGTACTGGAATGGCTTATGAAAGCTAAACTTCTAGTTCCTTTGCTTAATATGAGTTTTACATTTTTAAGAAGTGTTTACTAAATGATACATAGCTAGGAAAAGCCTTCAAATTATGAATAAGGTTTACCTCATACTTCTTCTGGTGGGGCTTGGAGACCCTATTTACTTTTTTAAAGCAGAGTTTATTAATCTAAGAGAATTTCCAAATAGTGGGAGGGGTGAAGAATATCCATCCTTATCTTATTTATAAGAAAATAAAAAGTATTTTCTGTCTGACTAAATACTTAACTTGTTACGCCTCTTACTTTCCCTTTTACACAATATTTAAATCTTTTTCTCTTCCTTTTCTCTCCAGTCAAAATATTAAGAACAACTGAGGAGAAAATGAACAAGAAAGTATCCCAACTTGGACAGGTTGAGCAAGAGCACACATTTGGGCATGTTGTATAAAGTTCTAGGCTAGACTTGAGAATCTAATTTTCAGCATAAGTCTTTATATATATATATATATATATATATATATATATATATATATATATAATCTATGTAGTAATCAAATATAGTTGAAATTGTATCAAGTATAACATTTACTATGGGAAATTTGGTCTGGAAGTCCTAAGAAGCCCATTGACAAACTGTTTTTACAGTATGTGAAGTTAGCCTTAAAGCTGCAAGGTGTTCACCCTCACTGTTTCCTTACCTTATGGACAGATCTTTGGTGGACTGACAGATAGTCACAGATCCATAAATTGAGAAAGTCTCCTGGGAATCAATTTAATGTTTATTTGCAGAGGTTGAACTGGAAAGTTTTTCTATTTTCAAGCTTACTTATAGTGAGACCTATTTTTTTTTTTTTTTGGATAAGATCTGATTGATAGCTACGTCTATATCACTTAACTTTATAGTTTTAAAATGACTAGTCTATAAAATGACAAGCAGAAATGATCTTTAAGTCTTCTTCTAATTTTAAAATCATTTATTAATTTTAAATATAAATATTTCCAAATTGTATGCTTATTAAATATGTATGTAGTTGAAGCAGCTTAGGTTGCAGGAATTGGGGCTGGAGAGAACACTAAGCCTGGCTCGGTTGCAGGAGGGGAAAAAGCTTTGTTCTGAAAGCTTTTAGAAGAGCTGTGGCTTAAGTGCGGTCTTTAGGTATGAATAAAAATAAAAAGAGGGCTCCCTCGGTGGCTCAGTTGGTTAAGCCTCTGACTCTTGATTTTGGCTCAGGTCATGATTTCAGGGTCATGAGATCAAGCCCCATGTTAGCTCTGCACTCAGTGGGGAAATTTTCTCTTTTCCTTGCCCTCTACCCCCCCTCCCATAAATAAATAAAGAAATCTTTAAAAAAAAATAAAAAGGTTGTTTTATGCAGAAAATACAGTATGTGATTGTGGTTTATTTAGGGAACTCCAAATGGTATGGTGTATTTACAGAAAAGTTTGAGAGAGTTTGCTATTGATATCTGGGGAAAGAGTTGGGGTGAATATCTTGACTATAAGTCATTTCTAGGAATTGCTGCATAGACTTGCTACAGAAAAGAGGCTAACAAAATGAGTCAAAAGAGATAATGGGTAAAGATTTTGGTGAAGTTTAAGAGCCAATATACTGGCAATAAGGAAGTGAGGCAATCTGTATTTTAAAGTTATTGGTTTTTAAATTTTAGAGATGCTGAGGTTTCAGGTGATGATAAGGTCTAGGAACAATTTTATTATTTATTTATTTATTTTTAAAGATTTTATTTATTTGAGAGAGAGAGCACGAGCCAGGGGCGGGGGAGAGGGGCGGAGGAAGACGGAGAAGCAGACTCCCTGATAAGCAGGGCAGCAGACTCCGGGCTTGATCCTAGGACCCTGGGATCATGACTTGATCTAAAGGCAGACCTTTAACTGACTGAGCCACCCAGGTGCCCATTAGGGGTGATAATTTTATTTATTTTATTATTTTTTAAAAAAAATTTTCTTTATTTGAGAGAGAAACAGAGTGAGAGAGAACATGAGCTGGGTGAAGGGCAGAGGGAGAAGCAGACTTCCTGCTAAGCAGGGATTCTGGTGTGGGGCTCGATCCCAGGACTCCAGGATCATGACCTGAACTGAAAGCAGATGCTTAACCAACTGAGCCACCCAGGCGCCCCAGGGGCAATCATTTTAGATGGGGTAGGGAAGGGTAATGGACCATTGTAGTTTAGAAAAACATTTTCAGTAATATAATTGCTGTGATTTGGTTTTAGTCTCAATTATTTAAAGTGTTGTGAAATTTCAAATAACTTTAAAGGAATGTTTAGAATCTTTATTATCTATCAAAGAAAGACAAAGTTTTTAAAAAGTTGAGAACTGCTTTGTTTAAACTGCACAGTGATTTTTTATAGTTTTGAATTTGAATGCCTGTAACCCCAAAGTATATTCAACTTTACTCATATTATTACCCACTTCACCCTTGAAAGCAATTGAATTTGTACAACTTGGCTAGAGGAGTAGGATTTGGCATTGAGAAAATCAGTGAACTATGAGGCTCTAGTAATACTAGTTTGAAAGCTATTTATTTTAACTACACAAGTAATATGTGAATAAATCCTCAAATCTGTGTAAAAATTCTAACTTTAATTTTGAGCAGGTGTCCTTTGACCAATCTCAATTCTCCTCCTCTCTCTGGAGCTAACCAATATGATCAGTTTGAGGTTCTGTATTCTCTGTTCCTTAATGACTAGAATTCTTATTGGTTAGAAATGTGATTCTTCACTTTGGTGTTATATTGGGAACTTGTCTCCATCAATGGCCATCAGTTACATGTTGAAGTTAGAAGTTTCCTCTCCCAATTTCTGTCTGTACAGATTCCATTCAAGTTTCCTCTCCTATTTCATTAATTTTGCCTCTCTGATACTAATCTTAACTACTCCAGTTCTTATGGTTGTCCAAGTATTTAGGTTGAGCCATATGAAATTACTTACTGTCCTTTTTTTAGGGATTTATTTTTTATTTATTTGAGAGAAAGGGAGACAACAGAGTGGAGAGAGGTCACAGGGAGAAGCAGACTCCTCCCTGAGCAGGGAGCCCAATGTGGGACTCAATCCCTTGACTCCAGGATTATGACCCAAGCCGAAGGCAGTTGCTTAACCAACTGAGCCACCCAGGCCCCTATGAAATTACTTACTGTCTTAAAAGTATTTTGCACAATGTAGAACTTCATATTCCCATATTCTTCTTGGTGTGGATGAAACCAAGATCCCAGAAAGTTATCTAGAATATAATCATGTAACTCTAAAGGCCTCAAAAAAGTTGTTTGCTTTTTTTTTTTTAAGATTTATTTATTTATTTGAGAGAGAGAGAGAGAGAGCGCACAGGTGCACAAGTGGAGTCGGGGAGGGTGAAGACGCAGAGCATGAGGAAGAGAGAATCTTCAAGCAGACTCCCCACTGATTGTGGAGCCTGACTTGGGGCTTGATCCCAGGACCCTGGGATGATGATCTGAGCCAAAAGCCAGAGTCAGCCACTTAACCGACTGAGCCACCCAGGCATCCCAAAAAAGTTTTTTTTTTTAAATATGGAGTTTGATGATTTGCAGTAAATGTATACAAGTGAAATAAATGTATACTGGTTTATACTATCACCAGAATCCAATATTCTATCATTTCCATCACAGGAAAAAGTTCTGTTATACCCATTTATAGTCAACCCCTGCTCCTATTCCTAGCTCCAAGCAACCACAGATCTTTTTTCTGTCTATAACCTATAGTTTTTTCTTTTCTAGAAATTTCATATAAATAGAATCATACACTATATTGACATATGTCTCTAGCTTCTCACTTAGCATAATATTTTGAGGTTCTTTTATATTGCATATATCAGTAGTTTATTCTTTTTATTGTTATAGTATATCATTGTAAGGATGAATCTTTTGTTTATACATTCACTAGTTGATGGATATTTGAGTTGTTTCTAGTTTTTGGCAGTGAACATTCACAGATAAGTCTTTGTATGGACATATTTTTTTTTTATTTCTGTTGGGTAGATACCTAGGAGTGGAATTGCTGGGTTGTATGGTAAGTGTATGTTTAACTTTTTAAGTAACTGCCAAACTGTTTTTCAAAGTGAGTTATCATTTTACGTTCTCACCAGTGATCTATGATGGCTTCAATTCCTCCACATGGTCACCAGCACTTTATATTGTTAATTTTTTTGATCTTAGCCATTTTAGCAGAAATGTAGTAGTATCTCATTATGATTTTAATTTGCATTTCCCTTATGTGTTATAATATCAAGCGTCTTATCATGTGTTTATATGCCATTAATATATCTTCTTTGATGAAGTATCTATTCAGATTTTTTGCCCATTTTTAAAATGTCTTATTAAGTTATAAAATCTTAACTTATTAAGTTATAAAAGTTCTTTGTATATTCTGGACACAAGTCCTTTATCAGATATATGTTTTGCAAATGAATTCTCCTGGTCTATGACTTGTCTTTTCATTTTCTTCTTGGTGTCTTTTGAGGAGCAAAACTTTTAATTTTGATGAGGCCCATTTATCACTTATCTTTTGTAGATTATTTCTTGTGTGAAATACTTGCCTAACCCAAGGTCACAAAGATTTTCTCCTGTTTTCTTCTAGAAGTTTTACAGTTGTATGATTTACATTTAAACTATAATCTATTTTGAGTAAACTTTTATATGTGTGTGAGATAAGGACCTAAGTTCTTTTTTTATTTTTTGCAATATCCAATCATTTGTTCTACAATCATTTGTTGGAGAGTATTGTTTCCCTCAATAAATTATCTTTACACCTTAGAAATCATTTGACCATATATGTATCATTTTATTTCTAGACTCTAATTGTTACATTAATCTATAAGTCTGTCCTTACACCAATATCACTCTGTCCTGGTTACTGTAATTTAATGGTCAGCTTCTAAATCAGGTAATGTAGGGGCGCCTGGGTGCTCAGACGGTAAGCATCTGCCTTCAGCTCAGGTCATGATCCCAGGGTCCTGGGATTGAGCCCTGCATCGGGCTCCCTGCTCTGCATGAAAGCCTGCTTCTCCCTCTCCCACTCCTCCTGCTGGTGTTCCCTCTCTTGCTGTGTATCTCTCTGTCAAATAAATAAATAAATAAATAAATAAATAAATAAATAAATCTTTAAAAATAAATGAATAAATAAATAAATCAGGTAATGTATATGATTTCACTCATGTGTGGAATTTCAGAAAGAGATGACCATAAGGAAAAAAAAAGAGAGAGGCAAACCATAAAACAGATTCTTAACTATAGAGAACAAACTGAGGGTTGCTGAAGGGGAGGTACCAGGGGGATGGGTTAAATGGGTGATGGGTATTAAGGAGAGCACTTGTGATGAGCACTGGGTGTTTTTTGTTTTGTTTTGCTTTGTTTTTAAGATTTTTATTTTTGTGTAAGAGAGAGAGAGGAGAGAGATTGAGCACAAGCAGGGGGTGGGGGGAAGGCAGAGGGAAAAACAGACTCCCCACTGAGCTGGGAGCCTGATGTGGGACTCATCCCCAGGACCCTGGGATCATGACCCGAGCCGAAGGCAGACACCCAACCAGTTGAACCTCCAGGAGCCCAGAGCACTGGCGGTTATATGTAAGCAATGAATCACTAAATTCTACTTCTGAAACTAATAATAAACCATAAGTTAACTAACTGGAATTTAAATAAAAACTTGAAATAAGATAAAATCAGGTAATGTAAGTCTTTCATTTTCAACTTTTTTTTTTTTTTAATTTTTGGCTAAGCTTTGTTCTTTGCATTTGCAAATAAAGTTTAGAATGAGTTGTTAATTTTTACGAAAGTACTTGCTTGGATTTTTAAGAGGGGTTGCATTAAAACAATTTGGAGAGAATTGCCATTTTAATAATATTAATCTTTCAAACTATGAACATGGTATATCTCTCCATTTTGTTAGATCTTCCTAATTACTTTCAGCAATGTCTTATAGTCTTCAGTGTATAGGTCTTGTGCTCCTTTTTTACAATTTATTCCTAAGTATTTTATTTGTTTTGATAATATTGCACATGAATTGCTTTCTTAATTTCATTTGCAAATGGTTCATTGCTAATATATAGAAATAAAACAGATTTTTTTTTGTATATTGGTTTTGTATCTTGTGATCTTGCTAAACTCATTTATTCTAATAGGGCTTTTTTGTTTGTTTGCTTTTTAGATTCTTAAAGATTTTTATATATAAGATTATATCTTTTGTAAGTAGAGAGTTTTACTTCTTTTCCAATCTGTAGGCCTTCATTTTTCTTGCTTTATTACACTGGCTAGAACCTCCAGTGTGATGTTGAATGTAAGTTAGTAAGAATGAATATCCTTGCCTTGGGTTCTTGGTTTTGGATTTTCTATTTGGGATATTCTATTTATGGTATCATAGGAAATAGTTTTACTGCCCTAAAGATCCCCCTCATTACACTTATTTAGCCCTCCCTCACCCCAAACCCCTGGCAACCACTAATTTTTTTTCTTTCTTTTTTTTTTTACTGTCTCCATGGTTTTAACTTTTCTCTGCAATGTCATATAATTCGAATCATATTGTATGTAGCCTTTTCATATTGGCTTCTTTCACTTAGTAATATGCATCTAAGTTTCCTTCATGTGTTTTCATGGATTGACATTATGTTTCTTTTTAACACTGAATAATATTCCATTGTATGAAGGTACTACAGTTTATCCATTCACCTAATGAAAGACATCTTGATTGCTTCCAAATTTTGGAAATTATAAATAAAGCTGTTATAAACATTCATGTACAGGTTTTTGTGTAGACATAAGTTTTCAGCTTATTAGGCAAATACCAAGAAGTCTGATTGCTGGATCATATGGTAAGAATATGAGTACTTTTGTAAGAAACTGCCAAACTGTTTTGCAAAGTGCCTGCACCATTCTGTATTCTTACCAACAATGAATGACGTTCATGTTGTTCCACATCCTGACCACCATTTGATAATGTCAGGGTTGGATTTTAGCCTTTTTAATGGGTGTGTATTGGTATGGTGTCTCATTGTTGCTTTAAATTGCCATTCCCTAGTGATATATGATGTTGTACATCTCTATATGCTTATTTGCCATCTGTGTATCTTCTTTTGTGAGATGTCTGTTCAGATCTCTTGCCTATTTTTTAATTGGATTGTTTGTTTTCTTACTGTTGAGTGTTAAGTGTTCTTTGTATACTTTATATACAGGGTCCTTTATCAGATATGTTTTTTGCAAACATTTTCTCCCAGCCTGTGGCTTGTCTTTTCATTCTCTTAATTCATAGGTTATTTTAAAGTGTGCTGTTTTACTTAGGCATATTTTGGGATTTCCCAGATTTCTTTCTACTGGTGATTTCTAATTTAATTTCTAACTTAATTAATTGAAGATTACTGTATTTTTATTTTTTCATTTTAAAGATTGTGGAATAAATTTTTTAATATTTTATTTATTTATTTATTTGACACAGAGGGAGAACAAGCACAAGCAGGGGTTGCAGGAAGGAAAGGGAGAAGCAGGCTGCCTGCTGAGCAGGGAGCCCAATGTGGGACTTGTTCCCAGGATCTTGGGATCATGACCTGAGCTGAAGGCAGACACCTGACCAGCTGAGCCACCTAGGTGCCCTGGAGAATACTGTATTTTTATTTATTTATTTTTATTTATTTATTTATTTATTTTTTTAAAAGATTTTATTTATTTATTTGACACAGAGAGAGAGATTACAAGTAGGCAGAGAGGCAGGCAGAGAGGAGGAAGCAGGCTCCCTGCTGAGCAGAGAGCCCGATGTGGGCCTCGATCCCAGGACGCTGAGATCATGACCTGAGCCGAAAGCAGAGGCATTAACCCACTGAGCCACCCAGGCGCCCTAGAATACTGTATTTTTAAAATAACTTTATTGAGAAGCACCTGGGTGGCCCAGTTGGTTAAGTGTCTGCCTTCAGCTGAGGTCATGACCCCAGCATCCTGAGATGGAGCCCAGCATCCTGAGATGGGCTTCCTGCTCAGAGGGGAGTCTGCTTCTCCTTCCCCGTGCTTATGCACTCTTGCTCTCTCTCTCTCTCCCTATCAAATAAATAAATAAAATATTTAAAAATAACTTTATTGAGATATAATTTATTGAGATATAATTCATATTTTTAAAATTGACCCTTTTATAATATTCATGAAGTTATACATTGACCATCATTATCTAATTCCAGAAACTTCATCACATCCAGAAGAAACACTATACTAATTAGCAGTTACTCTCACAACCACTGGAAACCACTAAATTTACTTTCTGTTCTAATGGGTTTGCCTCATGGTATTTCAGATAAATTGCATCTTTTAAGTTCTTATCCGTCATTTGCTTATCTTTTTTGGAGATGTCTATTCAAATCCGTTTCCCAGGGTTTTTTTTGTTTTTGTTTTTGTTTTTGTTTTTGTTTTTGTCGTTATTTGCTGAATTATAAGAGTTGTGTGTTTGTTTTATATTCTGGATACAAGTCCCTCATCAGATACATGATTTGCAAATTTTTTTCACATTCTATCAGTTATCTTTTCACTTTTTTTGATGGTGTACTTTGAAGCACAGAAGTTTTAAATTTTGGTGACATCCAGTTGACCTCTTTTTGGTATTATAGTTAAGAAACCATTGCTTAATTTGGAGAAAGTATTTTTTATCATTTCATTCTTTAAAAAAATGTATTAAGACTAGCTCTGTGGCCTACCATATAGTTTGACATAGACAGTATTCTATGTACTCTTTAAATAATACTCTTGAATATTCTGTGTACTCTTGGAGTGAGCATTCAGTAAATTTCAGTTCAATCATATATTCTTTCATAGTATTTGAGTCTTCCTTATCCCTCCTGGTTTTCAATCTATTTATTCTATCAATTTCCGGGAAAGGAATATTAAATCTCAGAATGTATCAGAATGTATAATTTATCCTTGTCAGTTGGAGAGTTCTGTCAGTGTCTAATTGGTTAATGGTGTTGCTTAGTTCTTTTCTTTCCTTGTTTTTTTTTTTTTTAAAGATTTTATTTATTTCACAGAGGAAGAGAGATCACAAGGAGGCAGAGAGAGAGAGAGGGGGAAGGAGGCTCCCCGCTGAGCAGGGAGCCCGATGCGGGCCTCGATCCCAGGACCCTGAGATCATGACCTGAGCCGAAAGCAGAGGCTTTAACCCACTGAGCCACCCAGGCGCCCTTTTCTTTCCTTGTTGATCTTTTGTCTAGTTGTTCTATCCATTATTGAAAGTGGGGTATTAAAAGTCTCTGTTATTTTTCAGTTGTCTGTTTTTCCATTTCTGTTATTTTTTTCTTCATGATTTTGGTGCTCTGTTGCTAGTTACAAATATGTTTATAAGTGTTATATCTTCTTTGATTAACCTTTTATCATTATAAAATATCCCTCTTTATTGCTAGTAATATTTTTTGTGTTTGTTTTAAAGTCTGATATTAGTATAGCGACTCCAGCTTTCCTGTGGTTGCTGTTTGCATGGTATATCTTTTTCCAGACTTTTACTTTAAATCTATTTGTACCTTTGAATCTAAAGTGTATCTCCTGTACACAACATAGAGTTAGATTATACTTTTTAAAATCTAGTCTGACAACTTCTGCCTTATAATTGGATTGTTTAAACCATTCACATTTAATGTTATTAATATAGTTGTATTCACATATGTCATTTTGCTTTTTGTTTTCTGTATGTCTCCTTTTTTTTCCTTTATGTCTTACATCTTTTTTGTTCCTCTGTTCCTTCATTAGTGCTTTCTTTTGCATTGAGTGTATATTTTCTAATTAGCATTTTAATATCATTAATGAATTACTTATTATATGTTTTCACATTTTTTAAAAGATTTTATTTATTTATTTGAGAGGGACAGAGAGAGCACAAACAGGGGGAGCAGCAGAGAGAGAGGGAGAAGCAGGCTCCCTGCTTAGCAAGGCACCCAATGTGGGATTTGGTCCCAGGACCCTGGGATCATGACCTGAGCCGAAGGCAGTCACTTAACTGACTGAGCCACCCAGGCACCCCTTCACGGGTTTTTTAAAATTTTGATTTTGTTTTTTACTGGTTGCCCCAGGGCTTACCATATGCATCTTAACTTGTCAGAATCAGCTTCAATTAATACTAGCTTAATTATAATAGTATATAGAATGTTACTTCTATATAGTTCTATTCTCTTTTCCATCCTTTTATGGTATTGTCATTATACATATTTCATCTGCTAATGTTACAAACCCAATAACATATTGTTATTATTTTGCTGTCATCATTTCTTTAGTCTATTACAGCTATAGTCCTGTCTACTTATTTTGTGCTGTTATTGGTGATTACATTAATGTATTACATTTCTCTGTGTTATTATAGACCTAACGATACATTGTGTACATATTATTTTATATAATTGCTTTTTAATGATTATTTATTTATTTAAGGGAGAGGAAGAGAGAGAATCTCAAGCAGATTCCACACTGAGCATGGAGCCTGATGTGGGGTTGGATCTCATGACCCTGAGATCATGACCTGAGCTGCAGTCAAGAATCTGATGCTTAAATGACTAAGCTACCCAGATGTCCCTATATAATTGCTTTTTAAATCAGTTAAGAGGCAGAGAGAAATATACATTTGTAGTATCTTTTATAATTACATAACTACTTTTACTTGTGCTCTTTCTTCATGTGGATTTGAATTACCATCTTGGATCACTTGCTTTCAGCCTGAAGAACTTCCTTTAGTATTTCTTGTAAGGCAGGTCTGCTAGGAACGTTATTCAATCGTTCTTTATCAGGTGAAGTTCTTATTTTGCCTTTCCTTTTGAATAATAGGTTTGCTGGTTATAGGATTTTTGTTTGATAGTTTTTTCTTCTTCAAGTGCTTTGAATATTTTATCCCTCTATTGTTTCGACTGAGAAGTCTGCTGTTAGTCTTATTGGGGTTCCCTTGTAAGTGCCTCATCACTTTCCTCTTGTTGCTTTCAAGAACTTTTTCCCTGCCCTTGACTTTCAGCATATTTACCATGATGTTTCTGTTTGTGAGTCTCTTTGTATTCATCCTACTTGGAATTTGTTGAATTTCTTGGATGTGCAGGTTATTGTTTTTCAATAAATATGGTAAGTTGTTAGCCATTATTTTTGCAAATATTTTTTCTTCTCTTTTCTCCTGGAATTTACCCATTATGAGTATGTTGTTGTATTTAATAGTATTACATATCTCTGTGAATTTCTGTTCATTTTTCCTCATTCTTTTTGTTCTCTTTATTCTTTGACTTGCATAATCTCCATTGATATATCTTCAAGCTTGGTAGTTCTTTCTTCTATCAGTTCAGATCTACTGTTGAGCCCTGCATTATTTTGCTAAGGCTATCATAATAGGATACCACACTGGGTGACTTAAACAACAGAAATTTATTGTCTTACAGTTCTGGAGCCTAGGAATCCAAAATCAAGGTATTGGCAGGGTTGGTTTATTCTGAGGCCTGTGAAGGAGGATTCTGTTCTGGGCCTCTTGTCATCGGCTTGTTGATGGCCATCATCATGTTCAGATGGTATTTTCCCTGCATGTATTCCTGTCTTCACAATACCCCCAATTTTTTGTAAGAACACTAATCATATTGGATTTAGTTCCACCTTATTGTCCTCATTGTTACTTGATTATGTTTTTAAAGACCCTGTCTTCAAATAAGTTCACATTTTGAGCTAGTGAATAAGACTTCAACATGTGAACTCTAGGGGGACACAACCCAACCTATTGCAAGCCCCTCTAATGAATTGTAAATTTTAGTTGTTGCACTTTTCAACTCCATAATTTCCATTTTTTTATTTTTTATAATTTCTGTCTCTATATTGATATTCTCTGCTTGAGATAACATTGTCATTATGCCCTCTTTTACTCCTTTAATCATACTTCCTTTAGTTTTGTGAATATATTTATAATGACTACTTTGAAATCTTTTTCTGTTAATTCTGACTTCTGGTCGCTCTCAAAGGCAGTTTCTGTTACCTGTTTTGTTTTCCCCCTTGGATATGAGACATATTTTTGTATTTCTTTGCATGTCTTTTAACTGTTTACTGGAAACTGGACATTTTAGATAATATATTGTAGCAACTCTGTATGCTGGTTCCCTCCATTTTCTGGGGCTTGTTATTCTTACTTGTTTTTGTTTTGTTTTGTTTTTTTTTTTTTGCATCTGGCTGGATTATTTTGATGAAGTCTATTTTCCCCCTCTGATGTTGCTTCTGAGTGAAGCACAGCTTAACTTTTTCTTGCATATCTAATATTTCTTTGTTTGAAATCTGGACAGTCTAGTATGTATTGTAGAAATTCTGAATACTGTTTTACTTTTCTAAGATTGTTTTCTTTGTTATTATTTTTCTGGCCTGCAAAATCTGTCTCCCTGTGATGTACAATCATAGATCTCTGTGTCTAGTTTAGTTTTTAATTCTTATTTTTTGAAAAGATTTATTTATTTTAGAGAGAGAGCATGCATGTGAGTAGGGGGGAGGAGTAGAGGTAGAGAATCTTCAGGCCGTCTCCCTGCTGAGCTCAGAGTTGGATCTGGGGGTCCATCCCACAACCTGTGAGATCACAAGCTGCTCTGAAACCAAGAGTTGGATGCTTAACTGACTGAGCCACTGAGGCCCCCCTGGTTATTTTTACTTTTTAGCCTTGATTCCTAAGGGTCATTTCAAGGTTTGTGTAGGTGAGCCACTAATTTGGTTAGAGTTTATGTTAATACACTTTAAGCCTATAAGAGTTCTACTGACTCCTGATGAATCTCTGGGTTAGTTGGGGAATGCAGACAAACAATAAACTGGGAAAAAAGTATTTAAAATACTTTGACTAGACAGAGGGCTAATTTCTTTGATATGTTGATCTTACAAATTGATTTTAAAAAATAAACAATCATCAGAAAAATAGGCTAATGAAAATGAACAGGAGTTTACAGAAGTAGTATAAATGGATAGTAAACAGGAAAGGGTGCTTAAACTTCTAAAGAAATTCAGATAAAATTCCATTTTTCATCTGTTAGAGTGGCAAAATATGGATGATGTAGGGGAAAATGAGTTCTCCTTATTGTTATTGCTTTGGAAGCATCTATTAGAATTTAAAACACACATGCCATTTTATGCAGCAATTCTAAGTGTGCAAGGAA
The DNA here is from genome assembly GCA_002007465.1 of Ailurus styani. Lineage (NCBI taxonomy): Eukaryota > Metazoa > Chordata > Mammalia > Carnivora > Ailuridae > Ailurus > Ailurus styani. The sequence continues at coordinate 2,225,924 of LNAC01000065.1, forward strand.
TATATGAACTAAGGAATATTCATTGCTGTTTTATTTATAGAAGTAAGAAATTAGAAGCAACCGAAATTTCCATTTTTGGAGATGTGATGAGCTGCTATCAAATGGGAAACCATCCAGTTTTGGGAAAAAATGACATGACTATGTAGTGACATAGAAAGAGTTGTTCCTTTATATAGTATGTCTGATTATGTTTGTGTATGAATTGAAAATATCAAGGATATTCACAATTCTCTGTAATGTGACCGTTCTTTGAGTAGAGTTGGTGGAAGGAGGAAAACTGGGGACCATCAAATTTCTAAATGGCTTGCTTTATTTATTTTTTTATTTACTTAATTAATTAATTTCACAGAGAGAGAGAGAGAGAGAGAGAGAGAGAGAGCACAAGAGCACAAGCAAGGGAAACAGCAGGGAGAGGAAGAGGGAGAAGCAGGCTTCCTGCTGAGCAGGGAGCCTGATATGGGGCTTGATCCCAGGACCCCTGGATCATGACCTGAGTTGAAGGCAGACGCTTAACTGACTGAGCCACCCAGGTGCCTCTAAACTGCTTGCAGTTTTTAATAACAAGCATGTTCTAAATTTATATTTGGAAGAAAATATACATTATATAATATCTACCAAATTTATAAATTAAGAATTATATGATTATAGATGAAAGAATTATTTCAAAAATTTTCTGATTTGCTTCCTATTTAGGTATTGAATATGAACCATAACTAGTTTACAGAAGGTAAAGGGGTGTGCTTTTCTGTTAGCTAGAGATTATGCATAAATGAATGATTTCATTCTTAAGATTTGAAACATCTTTAAAAAACAACCTGGTTGAATAAAAGAATAACCTGGTTGAATGAGTCATGTGTTACATATATCTAGCATATAAATGTAGTCTTAACACCAAGGAAGGAAAAATTTAATAACCATTCACACCATATTCAAAATGTATTAGTTATTAGCTTGTTTCATTTAAAATAATTTTGCATTCAGGAGTAGAAATTTTTAAATTAAATTGGGTTGAAAAATACAAAGACTTATTTTTTAAGTCTTTTTCTGTTTATGTAGTTATCCCATAATAAGTATATTATAGTTGTTTTATTTTCTTTTAATTTTATAGTACTTTAATTTTAAATTCATTAAAATTGTAGGTTGAAAATACTAATTATATGTGTATAATCCATTTATTTTATATTATGGAATCAAATTTTATCACAGGTTTCGTCTTGATATATATCGCTGTTTGGCCAGTCCAGCTCTAATAATGTTAACAGAGGAGGATCCAATTCTGAGAGCATTTGAACTTAGTGCTGATTTAAAAGAATTAAGCCTCGTGGAGGTGGAATTCAGGTGAGAATGAGTGGAAATTGTAAATTATGTCCTTTTTTTTGTTTTGTTTTCAGAATCCCTTCAGCCTGAGTTTTGGTTTTTTATTTTTTTTTCATAAACCAGATTCATGTTTATATTTATTTACTTTTTTTTTTTTTTTTAAAGATTTTATTTATTTATTTCACAGAGGGAGAGAGATCACAAGGAGGCAGAGAGGCAGGCATAGAGAGGGGGGAAGCAGGCTCCCTGCTGAGCAGAGAGCCCGATGCGGGCCTCGATCCCAGGACCCTGAGATCATGACCTGAGCCGAAAGCAGAGGCTTTAACCCACTGAGCCACCCAGGCGCCCTATATTTATTTACTTTTGATCCAAGATGACCAGACCTTGCTGCCACCTACCTGGAATTTCCCTTCAGGCTCAATGGAATAGACCTTGATATTATTTAGGTCACTCTTTCCTCACCTGCCCTCTGCCATTCTTGCACCATCCTTAAATTCTCCCTTTGTTTAATGTTGCCAAAGGACTTCTAAGACAGTGAAGAATGGGGGGGAGGGGAGTGGCAGCCTTAAGCAAGAGCAAATTTAGAACTGTTTTCTAGTTACCTCCCAGATTCTATAATCTCACTATATATTCTGTAATGTCACTCCCAGATTCTATAATCATCCTTAGAGCCTGATCCTTCATAACTTTCAGAAGCATGCTTTCTGCATGTCAGGGACATTCCACACACACAGACATAGTCCCTTTTCACTGTTTGGTGAGATTTTCTTTTAGGAGACACATAACATGTAGATATAAAAATAAAATACTACTGATTAAGAGGGATGAATCCCATTCTGAGTTTTCTTCTGAATCGAGAAGTTAAATGTAATTTTGACACAAAGAATCATTGTTACCAATTTCCTTTAGAGAGTTAATTTGGTGGCACAAAAAAAGGCTTTGGAAAAAGCACCTATTACATAAAAATAAAATTCTGCTGATTAAGAGGGATGAATCTCATTCTGAGTTTTGTTCTGAAATGAGTTAAATGTGATTTTGACACACAGAATCATTGTTATCAATTTCCCTTAGAGAGTTTAGTTGGGACAAAAAAAGGCTTTGGAAAAAGCAGCCTATTAAACTACTAATTTAAACATTAAAAAAATAAAAATTCTTAGAAACGTATATTTCCTAGACTTGAGGAAAAGCTTTGAGACTTTCCCTTATTTTAAAATATCCCTGGTGTCTCCCAAAGAAGGAGAAATTGATCATTTCTTGCCAGTTCCTGCTGTGAGGTTTCCGGGGGTGGGGGGCAGTTTATATCTATCTCTACCTTTCCTTTTAAGTCTAGCTGCTGTGGCACACACCCCACCCTCACCCCGTCTCCTTTGCATTGCACCCCTCTAGTGACTTGAGAAGATGAAAAGATTCAGACTTCTTCCAGGAAGGACCACAAGAAGCTTACAGTTTTCTTATGCCTTAACAGCAGTTCATAGTGTGTTCTTGATAGCTAAGTTCTAGAAACTTTTTAAATATACCTGTTTATAAGTTTTTAAGTATGGAACTCCTGTATTTCAATGTGAATAAGTTAAAATTATTTAAACTTGATATGACATAAAGTATATACTTTGAGAAACACATAAGACATGGTTAAATGTAACTTGTTGGTACTTTTAACTTTATTAACACATGGGGCTGTTAATAAATTATTCCTTTTAAATCTGAAGAACTTCCTATTAAAATCTTATAATTGGAGTTCTGAGTAACCATATAAAATAGAACTCATTCAGCTCCTTCCAGAAAGTATTTGAAGCAACTGCTATGATTATTCTGTAATCATAGGATAAGAAAGTTAGATTTTGAACGTAGGTCATAGAATCCATTTACTTCAATCCCCTTGTTTTTGTAGACAAGAAAAGTGATCTATATAGATATTAGATATCTTACTGATATCAGTATCTAATTAGGAACAGAGTTAGTAAGAGTTATAACTAGAACACAAGACTCCTGGCTTCTAGTCTATTATATTTCCATCTAAACTATACGGTCACTTACTAGTCTTCTAATAATTTGTTAAAGATTAAGAAAATTAACTTAATAAAATATATTAACTTTACTGAATTTAGTGGTCTGTCAGTGTTTACCTAAAGATGAGACCTCTTTGTAATAATACATACTTTCGATGAATATTCTCATCTGTAATTAGATTCCTAGACTAAGAAGCAGTAATACATCATTTGTTAAAGATTCCAATTACTTATTCTTAGGTAGTAGTTTTGGTTATATAGTAAATACAAAGAGTAGATGAGAAAAATGTTATCCTCTAAGGAAAAGTTTTTAATTTTTTGAGTGATAATTTTTTGTTCATGGACAATCCCATTGTGTAGATGATTAATCATTGGGAAACTCTTCTATTTTCCCTTTCCCAGTAAGGAGAAAAAAACTGAATAAAAATTATTTTCTGAAATCTGACCCCAATCGACTCATATTTATTTCTAACTTTATTTTCAAGTTATTACGCTCAGACATAATTTTAATATAACTGATGTTCTTAAAGAGGATTATCTGCTAAAACTTCTTAATTTCTCACAAGTTAGTTGATTTAGGCCTGTCTTTTTTTCTTTTTTGAGATTTAATTTATTTATTTGACAGAGAGAGAGAGAGAGAACACAAGCAGGGGGAGCAGCAGGCAGAGGGAAAGGGAGAAGCAGGCTCACTGATGAGCAGGGAGCCCAATGCAGGGCTTGATACCAGGACCCTGGGATCATGACCTAAGCTGAAGGCAGTCACCCAACCAATTGAGCCACCAGATGCCCCTATTTAGGCCTGTCTTTAATCAGCAGTTAAATCCTAAGTTTCAAGAAATAGTGATTATGAAAGAAAATTCTTTACTAGGAGTATTTCAGTGTCTTTTCTTTTCAACTTGAATTTTGTTCAAGTGAACACTTTAAAAGTGAATCAGAATACTATTTTAATATCAGAAGTAGCATACAACATGTTGTAGACTATTATTGAAATATAGTAATATTTATTGGATAGCATTATTATTATCTATTGTTTAGATCAATATAAAAAGTCTTACATTGAACTTAGAATAAGGACAAATGAGTTAATAACTGGTTGGCCACTATAAACAGAATTTCTAAGAATATCAGTATGTATAAGGAAATACTGTACTCCTCTGAAATTACCTGTGTGGGGGTGCCTAGGTGGCTCAGTCATTAAGCATCTGCCTTTGACTGGGGTCATGGTCCCAGGGTCCTGGGATTGAGCCCTGCATCGGGCTACCTGCTCTGCGGGAAGTCTGCTTCTCCCTCTCCCACTCCCTCCTTCTTGTGCTCCCACTCTTGCTGTGACTCTCTCTGTCAAATAAATAAATGAAATCTTTAAAAAATAAAATACAATTATCTGTGTGAACACAGGGAGCATAATTGTGTTATCGTTTTCCCCAAAGCTGTATAGAATTTATGCACTAGAAGGTTCTTTTGACCGTCAGCACAAAATGACTTCAGATTTTGTAGAGCCCTATCAGAATTAAAATGTTACTGAGTAAATAATTTTCTATTGAAAAGAGCTTAATTAGAAGCTGTAAGTGGCATTTCTAATAACAAACTGTTGCATTTTGCAGGAATGATTATGAGGAACTAGCCCGACAATGTAAAATGTTTGCTAAAGATTTGCTTGCACAAGCCCGGAATTCACGAGAATTGGAAGTTATCCTAAACCACACATCTAATGATGAACCTCTTGACAAACGGGGATTACTAGAAGAAAGAATGAATTTAAGTCGCCTAAAACTCGCTATCAAATATAACCAAAAGGAGGTATGAGGTTTTCTGTAATAGATATACATTATTTCCAGAGTGCTTAGGTGGCACAGTCAGTTAAGTGTCTGACTCTTAGTTTCGGCTCAGGTCGTGATATCAGGGTTGTGAGACAGAGCCGGCTCTGTCTCGCTCAGTGTGGAGTCTACTTGGGGTTTTCTCTCCCTCTCACTCTGCCCCTCCTGCTAGTGCTAGTCTTTCTCTCTTAAATAAATAAATAAATCTTTAAAAAAAAGAATTATTTTCTCCATAGTAGTATAGTGGGTCAGGGTAATTAATTAAGATTTAAAGATATGTACTCTACTATCACGTTTTTAAGAGAGAGTGAGAGCATGAACAGCAGTGAGGGTCAGAGCGAGAGGGAGAAGCAGACTCCCTGTTGAGCGGGGAGCCCAATGTGGGGCTTGATCCCAGGACCCTGGGATCATGACCTGAGCCAAAGGGAGATGCTTACCTGATCGAGCCATCCAGGCACCCTAAGGATATGTACTTTAAAAGTTTAGTACAATGAGTATGGCATTAAGCAAATACTCAGTAAGTGGCAGTTGCTATTATTATTATTATTGTTATTATTTTGGTTCAAGGACAGTTTTACTACTTTCCTTTTTTAAAAAAAATTCAAGTGTTATAGCAATTTAACAATTATAACAATTTATAATTGCTTTTAATAATTAATTATAATATGGATGTTAATTTAGTATTTTTGGCAAATACTTTTAACAATTAATTAAAAAGTTGCTTTTAACAATTAATTATAATAATATGGATGTTAATTTAGTGTTTTTGACAAATAGTAGCTATTTAGATAAGATCTTGTATGGTGAGTACTTTCATAATGATGTTTCTATCTTGTATTTTCTCTGTCATAGGTTTGTTTTGTTGATTTAGTTATAAATAACACTTTCTATAGTAATAGTACCTTTCTGTTTAAAAATAAAGTATCAGATCCTGTGTTTCCTGGTTCTCATTTGTTAATTCATTGAAACCGAGAAGTGGATAGGCTTATGCTATGATAACTAAGTTCAATCTGGCTCTACTAGCATCATCTCTTCCTGTTAAGGGAAATACCTATTTCTAATCCCCGAACACATACACACACACACAACACATGATTCAGGAACTTGAAGGAAGGTATGCATTTTAAATTTCATTTTTTGAGATAGTTTACTAAACACAGGTGTTTATATGTAGGTAATGATACCCAGTTTATATGTAGGTAATGATACCAGTATTGGTAAATGATACTTTTAAGATATTTTTTCTAAGACACATTTTTTTTTTAATTTGATTTATTTAGAGAGAGAGAGAGAGAGAACACAAGAGAGTGAGAGCGAGAGCATGTGCCGGGGAAAGGGCAGAGGGAGAGGGACAGACCCCGCACTTAGTGCAGAACCATCCCAGGGCTCACTCTCCCAACCCTGAGATCATGACCTGAACTGAACTCGTTGGACATTCAGCCAACTGAGCCACCCAGATGCCCCTAAGGCCCATTAATTTTATTATTAATATAAATGTTGGAATAAAACTTGCTTATCAGATTTATATTAATATAAAAATGTGACCTGAGACAGATAATGGTAGAAGGCAAGATATAAGACCTTTGGTCCTAGGAGCAGAATTTTTTATTATTTTGGTTGAAAATTTGAACCTCACAATGGTTTTGTGACTCAGGAAATTGGTACAGGAATTTTAAGATGTTTATTTTAACATTACCTACATAGTATATCACTTAACCAGATTCCTGGCTTAAAATCCTATGCTTTTTCTAGTACTCTGAGGTTCTTGATTAAGATAAAACATTTATAGGAAAAAATTAAACACAAGAATTTGGATCAGTATAACTAAGATTATAAATCAACAACATACCTGTGTGCTTAAAAAGGAAATACAACACTACTGTGTATAAATGAGATGATATAGAACACCTGATGTAATTGTCCTCTAATATACATTTTTTTTTTAAAGATTTTATTTATTTATTTATTTGACACAGAGATAGAGATCACAAGTAGGCAAAGAGGCAGGCGGAGAGAGAGGGGGAAGCAGGCTTTCCACTGAGCAGAGAGCCCGATCCGGGCCTCGATCCCAGGACCCTGAGATCATGACCTGAGCCGAAAGCAGAGGCATTAACCCACTGAGCCACCCAGGCGCCCTCTAATATACATTTTTACTAGATCTTAGGTTAATTTATTTACTTCTGTGTTCTACATGTTCTTCTGTGTTCTAAAATAGACATGAAATACTAGAAAATGATAGAATAAAGAAATAACAAGATACAAAATCAGCTTAAGTGATTGGAAAAAAGAATCTCAAAGGTGGAAAGACCTGAGATTATCCTGGTTAGGGAAGGAAAAACTAAGAGCCAGTTTCCTAATGATTGAGATAGATAGATAGATAGATAGACAGATAGATAGATATATCACCCTGAGGACTCACAGATGTAACCGAATGTTCCATTCTAAAGAAGATGCAAGAAAAGGAAAGAAGAAGTAGTAGTAATATTTTTATTTAAAAGGAAAATACTCTGTTATTTTTTAAGGATGCATGAAAATGTAGTTTTTTAAACTAGGTTTCTAGATATGATCAAAGAGGAGGATACTATGGTCCCAAATAGTTGGTAGACTTTGTTTAGGTAATCTGTCCTGCATAAAAAATTCCTGATACTCAGTGGGATAAAACAGTATTTCATAATCATTTATAATAATTTCATAATCATTTTATTATGCTCTTGGATTGTGTAGGCCAGGAATTAGGAAAGGGCACAGCAAGGATGGATAATTTGTCCTTGCTTCACTGTGTCTAGGGTCTCAGCTGGAGGTTCCTCAGATGACTGGGGGCTACAGTCATCTGGAGGCTTCTTCACTCAAATGTCTGGAGCCTGAGCAGCTGCTGAGGACTCCAGCAGGGAGCTCTTGAGTGGACTGAGTGGATCCAAAGAGAGTGGGCCTCCTGAGCAGTTACTACTGGAATCACAGAGGGGCATGGTCATCATGGTGGGTTGACTGTGAGGAGATGGTCTAAGAAGACTCTGAGGGATGTGCAGAGTGCCTACATGTAGCCTGGGCTTCCTCACAGCATGGTAACTTCGGGTAGTAGTAAGGACGCTTTATGTGACAGTTAACGGTACCAAGATCAAGTGTTCCTCAAATAAGGTGGAACCTGCATGGCCTTTTAAAACTGACCCTTGGAAGTCACATACTATTACTTCTTCCAGAATTTACTGATCAAAGCGATCACAGTTTTGTTGAATTGAAGGGTATGAAACATTGATAACCCACCTCTTGATGAGAGGAGTATCAAAGAATTTGTATCAATGTTTTAAAACCACCACAGACCTAACATTTCTAGTTGAAATTTGTTCTTCAAATTACATATTTAACATGACTGTTAATTAAATCATCATTATATAGAGGCATGGCAAGGACAGCAGTCAGTCATTTGATATTGGGGGAAAGGGAGAAACCACTAAGTTTGGGATGCTACTAAACTGGGTAGTTGGTGGGAGGAAAAGCTGTTTCTCTCCCTAGTATTTCATCTTAAGAGATAAATTAAGATCCATTAAGAGCGCTAGAATCTAAGCAGAAGAATGAAGTAAGACTTAACTGTCAAAAACAAGTATAGTATATAGGAAATTTTTTTTTTTTTTTAAGATTTGATTTATTTATTTGAGAGATAGAGCATGAGCAGTGGGGAGGGGCAGAGGGAGAGGGGAAGCAGACTCCATGCTGAGCAGGGAGCCCGAGATGGGGCTCGATCCCAGAACCCTGAGATCATGACCTGAGCCAAAATCAAGAGTCAGATGCTTAATGGATTGAGCCACGTAGGCACCCAGGATAAATAATTTTAAAACAGAAGATTGACCAATTAGTATTTAATATCTGAATGACATTATGATCACTTGTGCTTTGGTAATTTCAAACCCAATCACATAACTGTATCCACAGTTACCAGAATCCTTAAGTTATATTTCACAACATGAGCATTATATTGGGAAAATACTGCTTCTGAAATTAGTAAACTAAGAAGCTTTGTTAACTTTGGTAAATTGATCCTTATACTTGAACTAGAATTTCCCTCTTATTTGGCAATATATTTTCTTTTTTTCCTACACAGAATTCAGTTTTAAGCAGATTGAGAATATAATTCATTTAAAGAAATTCTCAGTGTTTTCATGGAGCATAAATATATCTGATGTTTAGACTTGGATTGCTTTGCTATCTTAGGTTTCTTATAACTGAAATCAGTAGTTCTTCTAGACAGGAGATTTTTCTTTGGTTTGTGGTTGTTAACTTTGAAATTTCACAAACATAATAGGAGAGTCTCTAAAATTAAATCTTGCAAAATGGCTAAGTAGGCTATTAATATTAATACTTATATACTACATGTTATGAATCAGGCACTATTCTAAGAGCTTTACATTTAATCCTTGTAACAAGTTTATGGGTAGAGACCATTAGTATCCCCATTTTATAGATGGGAGATTTGAGACTTTTTAAAGACTTGCTCAAGGTCAACTATTAAGTGGCAGAGCCTGGATCTGAATCCAAGTAATCTGGCTCCAGAGTCTATGTTCTCAACCTCAAACCTATGCTCTTTTATTACATGTAAGAAAAACAAAAAACAAAAAATTATGTGAATTGTATAGAATTTATTTTAAACTATTAATACTTTGAATATCGGTTAAATATTATCAAATTATATCAGTTAAAATATTATCAAATTATATCTATAGGCATTTATTAAGTATTATTAATATAATACATATGAATAATTATCAATATTTATTTATTTGTGTGTATGTGTGTGTGTGTTCTTTTCAGTTTGTCTCACAGTCTAACTGCCAGCAGTTCCTGAACACTGTTTGGTTTGGACAGATGTCAGGTTACCGACGTAAGCCCACCTGTAAGAAGATAATGACTGTTTTGACAGTTGGCATCTTTTGGCCGGTTTTGTCACTTTGTTATTTGATAGCTCCCAAATCTCAGTTTGGCAGAATCATTCACACTCCTTTTATGAAATTTATTATTCATGGAGCATCATATTTTACATTCCTTCTGTTATTAAACCTCTACTCTCTTGTCTACAATGAGGATAAGAAAAACACAATGGGGCCAGCCCTTGAAAGAATAGACTATCTACTTATACTGTGGATTATTGGTAAGTGTCAAGTTTATTCGAAAGAGTCTGCTTTTTTTTTTTTTTAAGATTTTATTTATTTATTTGACAGAGAGAGAGAGATCACAAGTAGGCAGAGAGAGGAGGAAGCAGGCTCCCTGCTGAGCAGAGAGCCAGATGCAGGCCTCGATCCCAGGACCCTGAGATCATGACCTGAGCCGAAGGCAGAAGCTTTAACCCACTGAGCCACCCAGGTGCCCCAAAAGATTCTGCTTTTATATAGCCCTTAATTCTCCCTTGCTTGCTGGCATTACAAACGTGTGTTCAGTTTATAATTTTAAACTGTTTGCACAGTAAGAATTTGAACACTTTCATGTTCATTGAAGACAACTAACATTTTTGTAATGATAAATGATCCTGAACTTGATAAGGGAGCAGATCTATTTAATATTACATAATTACTTAGAAATGAAAAATTCTTTATTCTCAGTCTCTAAAATTGTTCATTATCATTAAAACAGAAAATTGTGCTGATGAATGCTTTTTTGGTGTAAGTACGAATCTTAGGTACTTTGAAATGTAATATTATACTTGGTTGCATTTGAAGAGTTAACTGTTTTGTTTTATTGTACCATTAGTTTCCATTTTAAGAACCTATGAACTTATGAGGTTACATCTTTATCTTTATTATAGAAACATTATTTAGGGATCCCTGAGTGGCTCAGTTGGTTAAGTGTCTGCCTTTGGCTCAGTTCATGATCCCAGGGTCCTGGAATCAAGTCCCTCATCAGGCTCTTTGCTCAGTGAGGAGCCTACTTCTCCCTCTGCCAGCTGCTCCCCCTGCTTGTGCTCTCTCTCAATCTGTGTCTTTCTCTGACAAATTAATAAGTAGAAACATTATTTAAATTTAGATTTAAAGGATATCCTGGTGACTCACTCAATATGAATCAGTTCTTTGTAATGATAACCAGATCTCTTTAGAAATGACTGGGTTTTTAAATATAAGATACTTTATTTTCTGAAAATTGTTTTTATAAGTGTTATGCTGTATGATAAATATTTTAAATGACTTTCTGCAGTTTTTACAGCTCTTGCCCTTTTTTGTGGGGGATGGAGGGGAATTGAGATATAATCACATTGTCTATTTATGGTCTTTTAATGACATCTCCTTTATTTCCCCCTGTATCTTCAGCCTTGTTTTGTTTTGTTTTTTGTTTTTAAATTCAATTTAGTTACCACATAGTGTATTATTAGTTTCAGGGGTAGAATTTAAAGATTAATCAGTTGCATTTAACACCCAGTGCTCATTACATCAAGTGTCATCTTTAATGTCCATCACCAAGTTACCTCATCTCCCCACCGACCTCCCCTCCAGCAACCCTCAGTTATTTCCTATAGTTAAGAGTCTTTTATGGTTTGCTCCTTCTCTGTTTTTATCTTATTTTATTTTTCCTTCCCTTCCCTATGTTCATCTGTTTTGTTTCTTAAATTCCACATATGAGTGAGGAGACCCTGGGTGGCGCAGTCAGTTAAGTGACTGACTCTTGGTTTCAGCTCAGGTCATGAACTCAGAGTTGTGAGATTGAGCCCCACATGGGGCTCTGAGCTCATCAGGAAGTCTGCTAAGGTTTCACTTTCCCTCTCCCTCTGACCCTCCCTGCACTTGCTTACACGCTGTCTCTCAAATAAGTAAATAAATCTTTAAAAAAATTCTACATATGACTGAAGTCATATGGTATTTGTCTTTCTCTAACTGACTTATTTCATTTAGTATAATATCCTGTAGTTCCATTCATGTAATTGCGAATGGCAAGGTTTCATTCTTTTTGATGGCTGAGTAATATTTCATTATTATAATCAAATAGATTATCTAGATATATCTATTATCTATCTGTATATGATATATATTATATATGTAATATATATATTTTATATATATGTATGTGTGTGTGTGTGTGTGTGTATATCTCACATCTTCTTTATCCATTCATCTGTTGATGGATATCTAGGCTCTTTCCATATTTTGGCTATTGTGGACATTGCTACTATTAACATTGGGGTACATGTGCCCCTTCGAATCACTCTGTATCCTTTAGATAATTACCTAGTAGTGCAGTTGCTAGTTGTAGGGTAGTTGTATTTTTAACTTTCTAAGGAACCTCCATGCTGTTAATTTTAGTCATTCTGACTGGTGTGAGGTAGTACCTCATTGTGGTTTTGATTTGTATTTTCCTGATGGCTAGTGATGTTGACCATTTTTTCATTATCTGTTAGCCATTTGTATATCTTTTTTGGAGAAATGTCTGTTCATGTCTTCTGCCCGTTTCTTGACTAAATTTTTTTTGGGGGGGAAGTTTGATAAGTTTTTTATAGATTTTGGATACTAGCCCTTCGTCTGTGTGATATGTCATTTGTGAATATCTTCTCCCATTCCATAAGTTGCCTTTTAGTTTTGTTGATTGTTTCCTTTTACAGCCTTGTTTTTAAACTCAGCATTTCTCACCCATCTTTTTGCTATTTGCTATAGAGTAAAAAGTATTAAAATTTAGTATTTTCGGGGCACCTGGGTGGCTCAGTGGGTTAAGCTTCTGCCTTTGGCCCAGGTCATTATCTCAGGATCCTGGGATCGAGCTCCGCATTGGGCTCTCTGTTCAGTGGGGAACCTGCTTCCTCCTGTCTCTCTGCCTGCCTTTCTACCTACTTGTGATCTCTCTCTCTCTCTGTCAAATAAATAAAAATTAAAAATAAAAAAAAATTAGTATTTTCTATGGTATAAAACACTGATTGATCAATATGTTCTTTATTGACTTAATTATTAAATAATTTGAGAAAATTAATGTATCATTTTCACTTTTAGTTCTCCTTCAGCTATAAAATAATTTGCACGTTTTAGAATTTTAATTTTTATTTGCAAGTTAGTTCATTTCAAGCAACTTGCTCAGAGTTTTACTTTTAGCAGTATTCAATCCATTGTACAGGGCACCTGGGTGGCTCAGTGGGTTAAAGCCTCTGCCTTTGGCTCAGGTCATGATCCCAGGGTCCTGGGATGGAGGCCCGCATCAGGCTCCCTGCTCAGTGGGAAGCCTGCTTCCTCCTTTCTCTCTGCCTGCCTCTCTGCCTATTTGTGATCTCTCTCTCTCTCTTTCTCTGTCTAGTAAATAAATTTAAAAAATCTTCAATCCATTGTGCATTAACATTTAAAATTAGGTAGATAAAGTAAAAACACACATCTGAATTCTAGGTTAAAGGAACTTAAGTACTTTCTTCTTGTTAATATTTTGCTCTTCTGTGTTTCTGCTATTTTTATCTAAAATTTAATATTTTAATTTAGGAAGTAATTTATACTTTATCATATATAATTCTAAATTGCTTCATTATAAAACTTGATAGTGTGAAACTTATATTGTTTTTTGAAAATATTTAAAAAATTAGACTGAATGGAATCTTTAAGAAGCATTTTTCCCCTCTATACATTTAAACTACTTATGAAAGATTGTTATATATATCTTAGTAATAAAGGAAATTTTATATAATTTATCTATAACCTATTGCTTAAATAGTCATGAGAAAGAATCTTTTCTTTGTTTTGTAATTAAGATTCAGGTTTCCTGAGTCTCTGTAAGGATCAAATTAGCATTTATATTTCTTAGCAGTAAGTAGAAACTTACTGAATTCAAAGAGTTATACCACTCTTTGGATAGTGTAAATATTACTGTTATAACGGAATTTCATAATAATGGTAAAACTGTTGCTATTTCTTTTTAATCATGATAGCCCTATTTTCAGTGACATTATTGAACATTCATGCACACACAGTATGATTAATTTTCTAACCATATTCTGCTTCAGTAGAAGAGTGTAATGTGCATTAAGCTAGTAAAATTCTTGGAAGTGTTTTATTTTTCTCAGCACAGCTTCTGCTTTGAAACCAATAGATCTGAATAACATCTTCTAAGCCTGTTAAGTAATTAGATCCCTCTGGGCTTCCTTAAATATATAGATCTGAACTTGCTCTAAGGAACCATTTAGGAATCATTGGCCTGCTTATCTAGAGGCACATCCTCATTCAATGTATTTTTTCATGCCATGAACACAGCGACTTTTGGCTTATGATGGCTGACTTCTGTACATTTGTTTCCTGTTCCTTTCCTTGGCTCTCCAGAAAAAGGGTTAAATTATAAAAAATCACACAGGTAAAATGGAAGTAATTTGTCCATGAATGCACAGAATATTAGTGGTATCCTTTTACTTAATTTTAGAATATAATAGAACAGCTAGTATAAAAAAATATATATATATATTTTAAGATTTTATTTATTTATTTGATAGAGAGAGGGAGCACAAGCAGGGGGAGCAGCAGGCAGAGGGAGAGGGAGAAGCACGTTCCCTGCTGAGCAGGGAGGCCGTTTGCGAGGCTCCATCCTAGGACCCTGGGATCATGACCTGAGCCAAAGGCAGATGCTTAATCGACTGAGCCACCCAAGTGCCCCTAAAAATATATTTTTTGAAATTTTGTATATCTACTTTGTCCAAGCACAGGCAGAAATGAGATATGATGCAACACTTGTGGAACTTACGGTCTAATTAACGCAAAAACTTGAGAATTTCACAGATAAATGAAAAAGCACAAATGAGTTAAGTGCTGCTAAGTAAAGGTCATGGAGCTAGGAAAGCAAGCATATTATAAGGGTATCTTACCAGGTCAGGAAAGTTGGGAAGGCTTTCTTGAGGAACTGATAAATGAGATAGATCTAAAAAATAAAAAAGAATCAACTGAGGCAATTAGGAGAGGAGTATTCTAGGCTAATAGAAAAGTTACATTTAGAGGAACCATGGCAAGAAGGAGTGTGGTACAAAGAAGGTACTGAGTAAAGGCTGGAGCAGAGAGAACAAGAGAAGCAAAATCGAAGATGAAGCTGTAGAAATGGATGGTGCTTCAGACCGTGGGCAGGTTTGTGGGTCATGTTAAGTAAATTTTGACTTTATGCTAAGACGAATAGAAAACCATTGAAATTTTTAAGTATTTGAATGACATGATCAGATTTGTCTTTTGTTTTTGTATTTCAGATTTGCCTTTTGAAAAGATCATTCTGGCTACGGTAGAGAATGGATAGGAGGATAGGGCTGTGGCAAGAGTGGATAGAGGGAGACCAGAAGGAGGCTGTTGCAGATGAAAGCTGATGGTACCTTGGAGTTAGAGTGGTTATGATAGAAAAAGAGAAGGGAAGAGATTTGAGAGATATTTACAAAGTGAAGTCAGTAGGACATGGAAATACACAGTATATAGGAGGTGAGGAAGAGTGAGTTTATTAAGCAGCGTAGGTATTTTGGAAGAGTACTTGGTTTGGGGATTTGTGAGAGGGTAAATCCTGAGTGTGGTTTTGATACATTGAAATTAAAAAAACTTCAAGATATCAAAAAGACAATTAGACATCATAGTCTGGAGCTCAAGAGGAAGTCTAAGCTTGAGTTAGCAATTTGTGAATAATCCGCATATCAGTTATATAAGAAATTATGGGCATGGATGAGACACTTGAGAAAATATAAAATAAGAGTAGAGGATGTATGAACAGGCCTTGAGGAATCCCAAAATGATGGGATTACAGTTTATAGTTTTAGTTACTAATTCTAAAAAAAAATAAAAACAAAAAAGACCCTAAAATATAGTACACTGACTAGTATTCAAATGCATTGATTATAATAGTTTAAAATTATTTTGTTCTCTTAATTCAATTCAGCAATATCAAATATGTCAAGTGTATTAGTTTCATTTTGTCGTGCGGTGTTGCACAGAAGATGAGAAACCACCTGACAGTGGTACTCACTGTTCTTTCACATGTCTGCCTTTTTTTTTTAATCAAAAATCTTTTCCAATTCCTTTTGTAATTATTGTCAAGAGTCCTTTTTAGGTAGAATATTGCATTTTACAGAAATAAAACATTTACTTCTGTAAGCATCTTTTTTGGTGTAATGTTTCAGTGGTACAGTATTTGAGTTAAAAAAAGTAGAATATTTGGTTTAACATTTTCAGATAGTTTTTATGTATTCACTTTAAATAGAAGCTCATCTAAGTGGAATTTTTGGAAGTATTTTCCCTGTCAGATCTGCAAATATTTAAAAATGGTTTTCTACATAAAATATGGGTACTGTATAATTAAGATGTTATAAACAGTTTTTCAAGAATGCTTCATATGCTTCCTAGGGGAATTATTCTGCCTACTGGTAAGCCAGAGGGTGATTCTGACTCTGACTGGCTTAACTTGGTCTCCACTCATATGTTATGTTGCAGCACTCTATTCTTTTTAATACTATATGATCTCCTTGAAAAGATCATATGAAAGAATTTATTGTAAAACTATCCTGGATTGTAATACTGTTCTCTGGTACTCCTAGGAATATATTAACTATGGGTGAATTTCTAGCCAAGAAAGGGGAAGGGATTTTTGTTTGTTTGTTTGTGTTTTATTTGTGTATATTTATTCGTTTAGCAAATTTTTTCGAGCACCCACTATGTATTAGGAGCCATTCAGGACACTTAGGACATTGGTTACTAAAAACAAAAATTCTTACTCTTGAAGAGTTTCCTCTAAGTGGGGTGAATAAACTCAGTTAATAATAGACATAATAAGTATAGTATACCCAATGTTTAAAAGTGTTAAGTACTAAGGGAAAAAAAAGGGTTGAAGCAGAGTTAAGGAGTTGGGAGTGGTGGACATGGGATTTGCAATTTTAAATAAGATGATCAGAGTAGATAGTAAGCAAAGATGTGAAGTAAAGGAGTTAATCAAATGGTTATCTGAGTGAGGAGCTTCCAGTTGAAGCGAAGAGCTGATATGAGGCCCTAATGCAGAAGTCTTGTGTGTTCAGAGGACAGCAAGGAAGCAAGGAGGCCAGTGTGACAAGCAGTGGAAGGAAAGACTGATAGGAGAGAATGTGAGAGGGGACAAGTGATATGGGGCCTTGCAGGTCAAGAAATTACTTTTGACTTTGAGTGACATGAGATAAAAGGGAAGGTGCTGTGCCCACTCTGCACAATCAGCAGCAGTGATCTTGGGTTCTCATTGACATTCACACTCGCAGTACACAGTAGGTGGGAACCTGGCACTGGTTTACTTATTAGCTTTGTAAAAGGGGACAAGACAGTGAAGTACAACATGTCATCATTAGCTTCAAATATATCTTTATTGGCAGTTCTTACAAAAGTCTGGGGCTGTTTCCCAGCCCCATTGTGGGTACATTCACGTACTGGATGAGGGCTGGGTGTGGGCTACCCCAGCTAGAGAAGCCTAGAATCTAGCGGCAGCAATATCTCATAAAGCCCAAGAGTGTAGCTCCCACTGCAAGCACACTCTTTTTTTTTAAATTATTACTATTTTTTAATTATTATTATTTGCCCCGGGGGTACAGGTCTGTGTGCAAGCACACTCTTAAGAGAGATATCACACAGAGAAGATGAGGCCTGTATTTCTCAACATGTCTTTTTTTTTTAATCTATTAAGACTCAAAAAAAATCTTTATAGATAAAATTTTTTTAAATGTCACAGAGTTAAAGTCAATAAAGAAACACACCCTGTTCACTGATGAGTTGACATTGTAAAGATTTACCATCCTGGAAACTTATTAGGTATTAGAAGCTACCATATTCAGAGTACTCCAGGAAATCATATAGACAATGATTTTTTTTAATAACAAAATTGGAACACACATATTAATCATAACACTGATATAATAAAAAATACTGTTGGGGAATGGATAAATCAGTAGTCAAACAGAATAGAGAAACCGGAATTTGATTCAGCTTTGTATATATGATATTATTATATACTCTCATTATGAATTACTTAAAGAAATTTATTTACATTCAATTAATTAACATACATCATTAGTTTCAGATGTGGAGTTCAGTGATTCATCAATTTCCACGTGTCCTTTTGTAGTCTTGGCTGTGTATACCTTTAGGTCTGTGAGTCCACTTAGAGTCCTCCCAGTCCAGATGTAGTTCCCCAATCAGTGTTGTTTTTATAACAGTGTTGAATACAGCTGACCTTTCGTACTTTTCTTCACATAGTATGTTTCCAAGGAAACCCCTTTAAAAGACAGTAACATGAGGTTGTGTTCCCATGGAGAAAGAGTTTAGACCTGTAGTTAATCCTTTCTCCTCTGGGAGTTACTTCAGAGTTTTGAGAAGGGAAGTAACACTTGCTTTTTTTTTGATGCTCAAATCACATGGCTTATTGGATCAGTATAAAACATGTACCCAGTAGCAAGGGAAAAGAGATCTGGTAAGTTTACATTTAGGATGGAGTGGAAGTACCACAAAACTGAATCCTGTGTTTCCATTTTTTTGTTTTGTTTTGTTTTTTGCAGTTAAGCACCATTTTGAGATGTTATCTTTGATTGTTTTGATAAGAGAGCTATTAAGTGAACTTGATTTTTAATTTTCTTTTAGATTATTTCAGTTCTCTACAGTGTTCTAAATTAACATGTAATTATTGGTTTCAGAGGTACAGGTTTGTAATTCATCAGTCTTCTGTAATACCCAGTGCTTATTACATCACATGCCCTCCTTAATGTCCATCACCCAGTTACCTCATCCTCCCACCCCACTCCCCTACAGCAAACCTCAGTTTGTTTCCTATGATTAAGTCTCTTATGGTTTGTCTCCCTCATAATTTCATCTTGTTTCATTTTTTCCTCTCTTCCCCTATGATCCTGTTTTGTTTCTTAAATTCCACATAGAGTGAGATCATATGATAATTGTCTTTCTCTGACTTATTTCGCTTAGCATAATACCCTCTAGCATAATTCCATCCATGTTGTTGCAAATGACAAGATTTCATTTTTTTTGATGGATGAATAATATTCCATTGTGTGTATATGTGTGTGTATGTGTGTATATATACATACACACACACATACCACATCTTTTTACTCATTCATCTGCCAGTAGATATCTGGGCTCTTTCCATAGTTTGGCTACTGTGGACATTGCTGCTGTAAACATTGGGGTACAGGTGCCCCTTCGGATCAATACATTTGTATCTTTGGGTAAATACCCAGTAGTGTAATTGCTGGATGGTAGGGTAGCTCTATTTTCAACTTTCTGAGGAACCTCCATACTGTTTTCCAGAGTGGCTGCTCCAGCTTGCATTACCACCAACAGGAGGGTTCCCCTTTCTCCGCATCCTCACCAACACCTGTCGTTTCCTTACTTGTTAATTTTAGTCATTCTGACTGGTGTGAGGTGGTATCTCATTGTGGTTTTGATGTGTAGTTCCCCGATGCTGAGTGATGTTGAACATTTTTTCATACGTCTGTTGGCCATTCGGATGTCTTCTTTGAAGAAATGTCTGTTCATGTCTTCTGCCCATTTCTTGATTGTATTATTTGTTTTTTGTGTGTTGAGTTTGCCAGGTTCTTTACAGATTTTGGATACTAGCCCTTTATCTGATATGTCATTTGCAAATATCTTCTCCCATTCTGTCAGTTGTCTTTTGGTTTTGTTGACTGTTTCCTTTGCTGTGCAAAAGCTTTTTATCTTGATGCAGTCCCAATAGTTAAAATGGTTGAAAGACCTAAGTGTGAGACAGGAATCCGTCAAAATCCTAGAGGAGACCATAGGCAGCAACCTCTTCAAATTCACTTGCATTTTTTACAAGGATTACTGTGGTTGCTGTGTTGAGAATAGATTTTAAGGAGACCAGGATAAAAGCAGGGAGACCAGGTAGGCTATTTCAGTAATCCAGACTAGATGGGATTGTGGATTGAAGTTGAAGAGGTAGTGACAAGGGTTAGATTCTAAATATATTTTGAAAGTAGAGCTAACAGGATTTGCTGTTGCTTTGACTATGTGGATTAAAAGAAATAAGAGTCAAGGATGATTCAGGGAAATTTGGATTGAGCCCCTAGAATGATGAAGTTTTTATCAACTGAGATGGGAAGACTTCTAAGTACAGTGAATTTGGGGGCAGAGATTAAGAGTTCAGTTTGGATATGTTAGGATATTGCATTGGGGATGTAGAACAGTCAAATTCATATACAAGTTGAATTTAGGAGAGAGGGTTAGAGATATTCTATAAATACAGATTGAGTTTTAGAGAAATGAATTTGGAAATCTGCCCACGGATTGTATTTAAAGCCATTAGATTAGACTGCATGAAGTCACTGTAGGAGTGAGCATAATAGAGAAAAGAAAAGAATCAGGAACTGAGAGCCCTTTTGGGGTGTGTGTGTGTGTGTGTGTGTGTGTGTGTGTTTAGCATCAATTTTTTTGTTTTCTTATGCTTGTTTCACATTTGTTAAAATTCCTCTCTGAGAAAGATATTATTATATAAAACATAGTTATTTCAAATTTTGAGACCTTTTTACTAAAAAGTTATTTTTTCCTCTAAATGAAGCTATAGCTGATATGAATGTTATTTATTTAATATCTTGAGTTTTAAAGTATTTTTTCAGTTTATTATTGAAGTAAGAGTATTATTTAATTTTTTTTCCTTCCTTTTTTTAGGGATGATTTGGTCAGACATTAAAAGACTCTGGTATGAAGGGTTGGAAGACTTTTTGGAAGAATCCCGTAATCAACTCAGTTTTGTCATGAATTCACTTTATTTGGCAACTTTTGCCCTCAAAGTGGTTGCTCACAACAAGGTGACTATTAGCTATGTTAATTGGAGACACAAGTGAAGTTTGTTTAGGAAAAACCTGAGATATGTAGCTGTATAACTCAGAGTTACGTTGGCCCAAATCTTTATCTGATGTGTTTTCATTTTAAACCTATCCCAGTGTAAGGAAATAGTCTGCATTGTTTCCTCCCTTCCAATAGTTTGAAGGATGTTAATTACCTTTTAATGTTGGTTACATATTATATG
Organism: Ailurus styani; assembly: GCA_002007465.1. NCBI lineage: Eukaryota > Metazoa > Chordata > Mammalia > Carnivora > Ailuridae > Ailurus > Ailurus styani. The sequence continues at coordinate 2,247,027 of LNAC01000065.1, forward strand.
CCAGGCACCATGGTTGATACTTGCTATACTTTATCTCATTTTATCCTCACAGGGACTCTATGAGACAGATGTCCTTATCCCCATTTTGCAAATAAGGAAAACGAAGCTCAGAGATATTAAGTAACTTATCCAAGACCACACAGTAAGAAACCAAGACTGGATTTAAATCCAGGTCTGTCTAGGCATTTTCTTTCTACCAAATGCCGATTCCTTATATCTGAGCTAGGTTCATTTACCTCATTAATGTGTATATATACTTAAAATGAGAACACAAAGTTACTGAAATTGATTAGTGTTGGTTATCTTTATACCTGCTAGAAAAAAGTTTATCTTTACAAATTCATTCTATAGTGTTTTACTTCATTCCAAATCATGATTATTATCTTCTATAGTTTAAAAAATGATATAAATGTGATAATTTTGGATTCCTCTATTTTTAAAATTTAGAATTGGACAAAAATTTAGTTTTATACAAATCTTCTAATTTTATGAAGATGTAAGCTCTTCCAAGCTTTTATCTAGGTAGTAGATTTTAAGTTAACTATCTTTGTTTAAGCCTTCAGTTTAGAATTCTTCTAAGGCGTCAAAGAACTGAGAGATGTATTTTCTGGTTTTTTTGTTTTGTTTTTTTACTAATTTATAGACTATAGACAAAAAAAAACTGGTTATCTTACATTATTTTACTTTATTTTAAAAAATTCTATTTCTTTAAATGATCAGTAGTATGGAACATGTTTGTTAGGCATTTTCAGTGACCAGAGTTGTGAAATTACTAAGAAAATAAAAATTGGTCATGACATAGATAAATGGTTGAGGGTCATTGGTGTCTTACACTGGTCTCTTTAGTTCTAGAAGTGGGGACACTTTGAGAGTGAAAGGGGGCATTAATAATTTTGCCAGTAAAACTGGTTTATAATTTGGGACTATCCAGGCAATTGGAACATGTGGCCACTCTATTTCTGGGTATAATAATGCACTCTCTTTCTTGGTATTTAGAAAGGAGAAGGACTTCTAGGGTTCATTCTAGAAACCTGAGTTAAAGGGCTAGGTTAATTTAATATGATAGCTAATTAATTGAGAGAAAACACACTTAAATTTTACTTAGTACTTAAAGTTTGTGTTGTAAAATTTAAGGAAAACCAGTAAACATTTCATTCATATAAAGTTTAATGACTTTTAAAAAAAATTACTTAATTTTTTAAAACCTAAGAATTTCTGAGAAAACCTCTTTATATAGAGTAAGTGATATTGCCTCACATATGTAAAGATCTTTTATTTAGTTAAAATAATACTATTTGTATTAAAAGAAGAGGACTTCATAGAACATAAAAGGAGAGCCCCTAAAAGAGATATAAATAGTTTTCTTTCAATAGTCAGAATATTTATTTTTATTTTTCTAAGTTGAGGGAGCTGTTTACCTTTGGCTTTTTCTTCCTAACTTTAGTTTCACGATTTTGCTGATCGGAAGGACTGGGACGCATTCCATCCTACTCTGGTGGCAGAAGGGCTTTTTGCATTTGCAAATGTTCTAAGTTATCTTCGTCTCTTTTTTATGTATACAACAAGCTCCATATTGGGTCCATTACAGGTAAATAGTTTTTCTTAAAGAAATTTCTTAGATTTCGTTATTATTGTATCTTGTTGGTCCACTGGAACATTGTTCTCTCATGACGTTAAAGTTAAACTTTGCTTTTGATAATAATTAACAATTGAGAGGACACTGCCTGTTCATCTGCTTTGCTTCTGGCTGAATGATAATCCTTTGCTTTCAGGTATTCAAACTTTTATTAAGCTCTGGCCCATTGACCCTCTCCCTGCAGCCCATAGACGTAGATTTGTTTAAAATATAGTTCAGACAATAGAGGAACATGAAAATCTGCTTTTTACCAAAATGAATCTCATTTAAGATTTTAAGTGATAAATATGAGGAAGGTGTTGTGCAAAAAGAATTCATATTTAATGATGATTTTGAAAGTAAATAAGCTATATTTTTAAAAAATCCTTTTACTTTGTTTAGTAAATATTAAATATAAGTTGGAAAATAGCATATTTAGAACTAACAAGTTTCATAGAGTTCATGTAGTCCAGCTTTATACTTTTAGTAATTTATAGCTCGAGAAATTGAGCTTTTGAGGTGGTATGTGATTTGTTCAGGGTAGTATGATTATTATCATGAGAGTCCAGGACTGAATTCTGAGTCTCTTTACATTAAAGAAAGGACTCATAATTGGTTGACTTTACCCCACAGATTGTAGTAGTGATTGTTTTTAGAACGTGGGGATCAACTCTGCTGTATGACTAGCTCTACATATACTATTAAATTTTTCTCAATAAGTCAAAATTTACTAAGAATGTAGATTTTTTTAAAGTTTTTTTGTTTTTGTTTTTCGGGAGATTGAGACAGAGAGAGCAACAGAGAGCACAAGCGAGGAGGAGAGGGAGAAGCAGGCTCCACCGAGCAGGGAGCCCTGATGCTTGGCTCAATCCCAGGACGATGGGATTGTTCTTGAGCTGGAGCCAGACGCTTAACTGACTGAGCCACCCAGGCTCCCCAAGAATGTAGATTTTTAAAAGCATTTTAAGGGGCGCCTGGGTGGCTCAGTTGTTAAGCGGCTGCCTTCGACTCAGGTCTGGGATCGAGCCCTGCCTTGGGCTCCTTGCTCAGCAGGAAGCCTGCTTCTCCCTCTCCCACTCCCCCTGCTTGTGTTCCCTCTCTCACTGTGTCTCTCTCTGTCAAATCAATAAATAAAATCTGAAAAAAAAAACCAAACGATTTTTAAAGGAGATGTTTTAAATAGAGGGCATGATTACCTTCTCCAAATAGAGACATGAAAATAAAATATGTAGGAAAAACTTGATTTGATTTGGCTTGTGCTATCATCCTGCAGCAGTGTTTCCTGAAGTGTGATTTCCTTAACCAAGTCCTCTGAGGTGCTCTTACTGAAATAAGTCAGACACGCTGCATTCCATATAACTGTTTTGGGAATTCACAGTGCACATTATCACATTAAAACTTATGAGAAGGATATAAAGAAACTTGTTTAACCTTGTTCAAACAATCATTACATAAGTTCATTTAATGTCATACTCAATTTTCATTAGATATGCTTAAGTCTCTGTTTTTCTCCAAAACACTAGTAAGTGAAATCCTGGTTTAGACTATCTGTTACTTTGATTTAATTTTGCCAGCAATATCTTCTATGAATGTTTTAGTCAAGATTCAACAGTATTTTTTACATGCATGTTGATTTTTTTTTTTAGCTAAAAATTGATGATACCACCAAGTTTATATACTGGAAATTTCTTTATAGATTTCTACAGAGAATTAGGAAGGAAAAATATGCTATTATTTCTTAGTGAATTATCTCTTTGTTTTTCTTAGAACTGTTGATTTGGGTCTTCTGACTTAGTCTCTTCCTAAAAGAACAATGGTTGTGTATACAAATACTGCATAAGTGGGTATTTGTCATCTCAGCTGTTGTGTGTGTTTTTCTCCTCCAGCATGATAATTTATAATATCCTAATAGTCATAGAACTACAGATAATTTAGGTGAAGCCAACAAATATTTATTGCGTTCCTATTTTTAAAAAAGTCTTCAGGTTGATCATAATATATGCTTAAATATTATGATTTAGTTCAGCAAGTGATTTTTTAAAAACTGTATTAAGGTAGGGCGCCTGGGTGGCTCAGTGGGTTAATGCCTCTGCTTTCGGCTCAGGTCATGATCTCAGGGTCCTGGGATCGAGGCCCGCATCGGGCTCCCTGCTCGGCGGGGAGCCTGCTTCCCCCTCTCTCTCTCTCTGCCTGCCTCTCTGCCTCCTTGTGATCTCTCTCCCTCTGTGAAATAAATAAATAAAATCTTTAAAAAAAAAAAAAAACAGATTCTTTAAAAAAAAAATATATTAAGGTATACTTTGCATACAGTAAAATACATGCATCCTAACTGTATAATTTGATGAGTTTTGCAAATGTGTAAATTTGTTTAATCACTATAATCAAGATAGGGAACATGTGCATCACCTGAAAAAGTTTCTTGGTACTTTTTTGCATTTAGATTACTCCCCTTGCCCTTTCCCCAGGCAACCATTGCTGGGATAGGCTAGTCTCAGAACTGAAGGATTTAGAAATACAAATAGAATTAGCATGGTATTACAAAGCAAGTCTTCCCAGATAGAAGGTTGTTTGCAGTCTTTAGTGTTACTGATTCTTGTGGTACAAGCTCCCTTTTCCAAGTCATTATATTAAGCCTGTACCCTGCAGGAAGAAGGGGGAAAGGCAGAGGGCAAAAGGTAGAAAGCATGGGCGCTAGTCTTTCTCTTTTTATCAAGAGAGCAGTCATTTTCCCTGAAGCCCTACCAAATGTTTCCACTTATAACTCATTGGCCAGAATTTGGTCACATGGTTATTTGTAGCTACAGGAAGTCTAAGGAGATGAATACTTTTAGTTGAGCATATTGCCCCCCAAGAAATCAAGGTCTGGCTAGTTAATAAGAGGGCAAAAAAATAGATATCGAATAGGAATCTGTAGATTCATATTTTTAGGCTTTTACTTAAAGAAGTTTTCAAATAAAGGCATTTGTTTTCTAGTGTAGTCTTATGGACAGATTTGTATTGCATAATTCTGCCAAAATATTCTAGAAAAAATGAGAAGATTTATAATACATTTTTCCACTTTGTTCATCATAAGGAACTCAATTAAAATGGAATGAGTCAGTTATGAATGTAAAACTAAAAGAAATGCAAAAAGAAAATCGACAGTAAGTTACTTTAGCAAAAGTGTAACTTTTATTTCCTTTATGTATATAACCTATGTCAAATAATTTTTTATGTGATTACTGTACTCAGTTGTTAAATTTATTTCCATATACTAATATTTTTTCCTTTCAAATGTTTGCAGATTTAGAAGTTTACAGACTCTTATTTTAACTGGATATATAACCCGTGTTAGGGATACAGATCTCTCCCTTGGTTAAAATAACGCTATTTTATCATCCAAATAGAGACACTTTGGGGAATACTAACTTGGGAAAACAAGTGGAAACTGGAACTCTCCTAGGCAAATGAAGTTTACAGGGATATCATATAGTATATAAAATGGTTCTATATTCAGCAGTGATCGAATACTCTATTCTAATACTTGAAATTTTTATGATTATGTTCATTAAATTTGTAACTTACGTTATAGGTAGACTTTGGAAGGTGACCTTCTATGTCTGGCCCTACTTACTTGGTAGCCATCTCTCGCTATACTCATCCTCTGTCTCTTACTGAAATTCTTCTCTATCTGGGCCAAGACCAGTCACTAATCTCACACATGTCCCATGCTCTTCCACTTCCATGTCATTGTTTATGTTGTTACTCTGTTTAGAACGTCCCATCCATTCCTCTGCTTGTTGAAATTTTATTTATTTATCCAACAGACATTTACTGAGTGCCTGGCAGGTACTGGAGACTGAGAATACTAAAATGAATAAGCTCCAGTATCTCCTAAAGGAGCTCACAGTACATTGAGGGTGACAAGCAAGCATGACATTTACAGTGGGAATTGTTGTCATAGACAGCTCAGAGAAAGGGCACTCACTTCAGTTTAAGGCACTTCTCAGAAGAGATGACACCAGAATTAAGTCTTAAAAGATGAGTAGAAAGGAGGTGAGGCTAGGGTGTCACAGGGAGAGGGAACATGTGCCAACTTTAGGGCTCTTGCCACTGGAAAATCCATTCCTGCACTCCTGCTCCTCTGCTAATGAATAACTCCATCCAGTGAACTTGATACTTTGAACCTCCAATGAGCACTTCCTAAAGCTTGTCTTAATTGTAATTAAAATTTAGCTTGTCTTAAATTCTAGATGATGTTATTTCTGCTAAATTAAAAAATCCTTGAGGATGGGGAATATATCTTTATTTTTTTGTGGGCACATTACTCACTGCTTGGCCATAGTAGTTACTTACTGTTTGTCAAATTGAGTTGAAAAACTGGTTAGAATGGGCTTGGGTAGAGACAAGTTGCTGATTGGTGCATGAAAAGAAAAAAGCGGATGGAGAAATAGGATAGTATCCTAGCTGTCCCTGGAGCTGCATTTTCAAAATATGTTCAGGGACCACATTTGTTGGACATTTCATGTGGGCCAGGCACTGTGCTGTTTCCACTTATTTAATCCTCATCACAACCCTTGCTGTTTTTTATTTCCATTTTACAAATGGGGGAATCTAAGGCTTAGAGAGGTTCAGTGGTTCACAGAACTAGACAGAGGTAGAGTCAAGAGTTGAACCTGAGTCCGTCTGAATCCACAGACCAACCTGCTCTTTGAAGACCAACCTGCTCTTCTGTTTTTATGAAGGTTGCCAGCTAATACACTTTAGCAGATACAAGTCATGGTTGGGCATAAATCAGTAATGTTCTACATCTTAATAAAGAAAGACATGAAGATAGAATCTAAAAATAAAGGTGGCAGTTGTGATAATAGCAGTTAACATTTGAGCCCTTACTGTGGATACTATTCTAAGATCTTTATTTACATTTATTACCTCATTAAATCCTCACAACCATTCTAAGAGGCAGACTCTTTTATTTCCATTTTGCAGAGGAAGAAACTGAGGCATAGAGACATTAAGTAACTTGCACAAGGTCACACAGCTGGTAAGTAGTTGAATTGGGATTCCAGCCCAGGTGGTTACGACTTCAGAGCTAATGATCTTCACCACTCTGCTAAGTTGCCCCTCTGTTTCCAGTGCTACAGGGTAACATCATCCCCTCATTAACTTTTATTGCACACCACTTCTTTGGGTAGGCTTTAATAATTTACAGATTTTAGAAATTCTTCCTGGTTCATCCATGTGTTTCAAATGAATTCAACAACCTTTAGCACTTTTACTTGGGTCATAAGACAGAAAGGACAAGACAGGACTAACCAACTGGGTTCAAAAATCTTGTTCCGTAACTTACTGTTACTTCATCTCTGTGAGTCTCAGGTTCTGTGTCATTGTCGTGAGGATTAAATGGATCAGTAAATGGATATATAAGATGCATCTCAGAGCAGAGTCCCTGACACATGATTAGTTTTACATAAATGATTAGATCTGTTCCTCCTTTCCCTTTTTAGTTAGTGTAGTTAACTGTGGCAGACCTGAAACATAATACAAGGAAACTTGGAAAGTAAAGGTAGTGTCTGACACATGAATGCGTACTTTATTCCTAGGGGATTATTTGGCTTTACTGGATAATTATTAGATTTGATTTACTGGTCTGTAACACATAAATGGCATATTGTCGTCCTTTGCAATGAGTAAAGAGTGATTTCAGGTGCCTTGCATTTTAGGGTATACTGGGGATGGACATTTTTCTTTTAAGAAGCATAAATGTTACAGTTAGAGAAGAACTTAGAGGTCATGTTGACTAGGAGCTTCCAAATTGGTGAGGCCCAGAATCATCAGGGGAGCATGTGAAACCTTCATTTCTAAGTCCTGCCCTCAGAAATACTGATTAAATAGATTGGGGTAAAATCTGGCAAATTTTTGATAGCATGTATGTGAGTCTGATGTAGCATATGACCATCTCCTTTATAGGTCAGGAAACTAAGGCCCAGCTCATAGTGTTAGAAAAAAGGACTTGGTGCAAAATGTTCATTAATAATTACATTTTGGGGGGTATTTATTCATGCATTAATTCAGTAAGCCCTGCTGTGTGGGAGAACTGTTACATGAGAACGAGATCCTTCTTAATAGTACACAGCCCCAAATTTTTAATGGGAGAGCTAAGATAAAAACCACAAACTGATGTTAGAAGTGAGAATTGAATTCTGCCCCTGCCATCTATTAGTTCTATTACCCTGAGCAATTCACTAAATCTCCCCGAGCTTCAGTTTGTCACTTGGAAAAATAGAGATAATACTAGCCTTTCCCATCCTGCAAGGTAAATAAGAATACATGATACTTCTTGGAAAATGGTAGAGTTGTATAAAAAGTAGTTATGTGTTCAACATTTTAACTAATATGGTGGGCTCTGGAGCTTACTGACATTGTGCCTGCTTGTAAGGACTGCTAGAAGAGACAAACATACATATTGGTATAAGGTGAAAAATAGTATTTTAGAGATTACAAACAAAGTACTTTGGAGCATAACTGAGACGGTGCCTGGAGAGAGTCAGGAAAGCTTAGAGAAGGTGATATTTGATCTGGGCCTTGAAGGGATGAAGAGCTTGCCTGGCAAAGACCAGAGAGTTACATGTATGAAAACATGGAGTCCTAAAAGCGTGGCGTGCTTAGACAAGACAGGATGTCTTTTGCACTTGGACAGTGGGTCGCCACTGGGGAGATGAGGCTGAAAAAAATAGACTGGGCTGGACTCTGAAGGCCTCTGTGCCAGGAATTTGAATATTATCATATGTGCAAAGGAGGTTTTGAGCATGAATACTTGATTAGATAGAACTTATAGAACTTTTAGACAGGTAGGGTGCCTGGGTGTCTCAGTTGGTTAGGTGTCTGACTCTTGATTTTGGTTCAGGGCGTGATCTCAGGGTTCTGAGAGGGAATCTCTCACGCCTGGCTGGTGCTCAGCAGGGAATCAGCTTGGGATTCTCTCTCTCCCTCGGTTCCACCTTCCCACTCATGTTCTTTCTCTCTCTCTCTCTCTCTCTCTCTCTCTCTCTCTCTCTCTCTCTCTTATAAATAAATAAATAAATGTTTTTTTTTTCCTGGAGAAAGATTTGGAAGGAGAATGACTAGAGGGTGTCATTATTATTGCTTCCTTATAATTTAACACTTGCTATGAACCCTAATGATACCAGCCTTTGCCCTGTCAGGCATTGGGCATATTTTTGCTGTTCTACACACTGTTCTGTGTAAAAGACTTTGCCTCTTTTAAATTATTTTCTAAGGATAAATCTCCAGTAGTGTTAACATATCAGAAGATCTGATCCTTACAGTGCCTCAGTATTTCTGTTTCTCTAAAAACCATGTGTTAATTTTTGGTCTCACAAGTGGTATAAAAAGCACACTTTCACCACATTCGATAGCACTTGGTGCTAAGTTATCTTAGTAGTCCTCTTTCATTTCCATTTTTCTGATTACTAGGAAGGATGTATACATTTTTCTCTGTGTGTACCAGTATTAACTCTATGTAAACTTCAGTACTGATATTTTAATTACCTTTTTCTTTTCATTTCTTAATTTTCCTATATCTCGAGTAAAACTGCTAAGTAGTTTAAAATAAGTAAATATTTTCAACAGCATGATTATTATTTTTACAGATAAATAAGCCTCATAATCTGCCTCAGACTAAAATAGATTTAGTGTTTTTGAATTTTGCCTTTCACAGGCATATTGGGCTAATGTTCTCTTTCAGTTAGTGCTAACCTCAGTGATGTCTACTGTAGCTAGTATTGATTCTTCCAACTTATGTAAGAACTAATATGCTTTTCATGAACAGTCCTTGAGGTTTGTGGGGTTTTTTTCATTAAATATTGTTCATCTTGATACTGAAATGAAATTATACTTTTTAAAATTTAGTAATGTTGGGTGCTTGAGTGGCTCAGTGGGTTAAGCCTCTGCCTTTGGCTCAGGTCATGATCTCAGGGTCCTGGGATTGAGGCCCGCATCGGGCTCTCTGCTCAGCGGGGAGCCTGCTTCCTCCTCTCTCTCTGCCTGCCTCTCTGCTTACTTGTGATCTCCCTCTCTCTGTCAAATAAATAAATAAAATCTTTAAAAAAAATTTAGTAATGTTAGAGGTGCTTGGGTGGCTCAGTTGATTAAATGTCCGATTCTTGATTTCGGCTCAGGTCATGATTTAATGGTCACGGAACTGAGACCTCTGTATGGCTTCTTGCTCAGCAGGGAGTCTGCTTGAGATTTCTCTCTCCCTCTCCCTTTACCTGTCCCCTCACTCACTCTCTAAAATAAATATATAAATCTTAAAAAAAAACTTAGTAATGTTAAATTAAGCCTTCTCTTTTGGACTAAATTTTTTAAATTAAAATTATAACATCATACGTGGTCACTCTTGAGAAACCCTACTTACCCATAACTTTACCTACAGTGCCTAAGTTTTCTTCAAAGGTAGTCTTTTTATAGTTATCTAAAGCAGTTACTGTATTCTTACCATCCTAACTTATTAAGTTCTCTAGTTGGATGGCATGGCTTTATCTAAGCACTCACAGTCTGAATAAATTATTTCTTTTCCAAGGGGAGTCAGTATAAAGCTATCATTGATTAAGAGGGAAATGTATTTCTTCTCTTTTTGACACATTTCAGGCTTGCTGAATCTCAAAGCTCTCTATTTCTTCCCTCAGAATTTTGCAAGGGGAAGTGAGGGAAGCACAAGACTTCTGAAAGTACCATATGGCCTTGTCACATGTGCACCTCAGGCATATTGACCCTCCCCAGCATTGCAGAGTCAGGGGTCACCAGTTTGTGGTGTGCCTAAAAAGTTTTAACTAGCTGGCTAACTTCAGTGGGTTGGAGGGGTTTGCCCACTTGCTTGTCACTACCATTTTGTATCATTTTTAAGTGACATGTATTATTTTGGGAGGTTTGAAGCAGTGAGACATTTTATTTGAAGCTGGATTTAATTAACTATATAAAATTGACCTGTAAATCTTGAGGAAGGATTATTGTTAAACAGTATTTTTGTATCATAAAAGTAATAAATGAATATAGTAAAGAAAATTCAAAGGAAAAAAGTCTGCCTTCTAACCCCTGTTCCTACCTTCCACAGATAAGCACTGTTAACAGGTTCTTGTGTAAACTTCCAGAACTTTCCTATGCATATTAAATCCTGTCTATATGAAAATACATACCTGATTTATCTTTTAAAAAATTAGAAACAAGAGCTATTATAATACTGTTCTATACCCTGCTTTTTTGACTTAATATTTTATAGACATTTTTCTGTGCCAGCACGTAGAGCTATACTTCATTCTTTTTAATAATATTTAGGATGTTCTAATTTTTTTGCTACCTCTAACAGTGTTGCAGTGAAAATCCTTATATATACACACAACTTTGCATATTTTCTATCTATGGGCTAAATTCCAAGGGATAGAATTGCTGGGTCAAAAAGGTAATGTCAAATTATTCTTTAAATTTGTATGCTAATTTAAATACCATGAATTTATGAAAAGTACCTATTTCCAGGATTTTTAAGGAGTATTGGAGGACAATGAAATTAGGCTTGAATAAACCTTCTAGATGCACTTCACATGTGTACATTATAATAGGTATCGATGTACTAGACCTACTCATCTGGCTTGCACACGTAGTTTTTTCTTATAATGGACCTAATATGAAAGAAAATTGAACACCTCGGCAAAAGAGATTAGGTCGGTCCTAATTTAGGTTAGTCCTAGTTTAGAATTGGTCACAAAAATCAAATAAAGTACTTTGTCATATGATTTTATATTTGTAAATTTTAAGAAGCTGTAAATATAAGCATATATTTCCCTTTCGGCTTGAGTAAAGAAATTTCCTTTTATTCCTTGCAAATTAGGTTTTTCTTAAATCTCATGTCTCAGCCTCTAACTTCATCACAGCAATGTCCTCTGCACACCTGGTCCAGATTCAAGATATGTGCCATCCAGTACTCACAGTGCTGGCATGCTTAGAATGGCTTTTTGTTAAGCTATAAGACTTCTAATGTTTTAAAAGTACAAAATTATCTTAACCAGATGGAATAAAAGGAGTAGACTGTGGATCATGTGTTTGTTTTACTTTTATTGCCTAGTAATTTAATATTTAATATTTTGTTTTCCTGATAATTTTAACCAACACCTGTATAATATATTTCACAGATTTCAATGGGACAGATGTTACAAGATTTTGGAAAATTTCTTGGGATGTTCCTTCTTGTTTTGTTTTCTTTCACAATTGGACTGACACAACTGTATGATAAAGGCTATACCCCAAAAGAACAGAAGGACTGTGTAGGCATCTTCTGTGAACAGCAAAGCAATGATACCTTCCATTCGTGAGTGTCTTTTAAAATTTTTAGTAAATATATTTCTCTCTTTCTATTGTGTTATAAATGAATTAGTACCTAGAGAATTAGAACTTCAAATTTTCTCTAAGACATTCTTTTTTAACAAGAAATACTTATTTTTCATGAATCATTTGATAGTTATATTTATATAAATGGAATCTTAAGTAATTAATAGGCCTAAGATACTACACTGTATCCTCCACTACAATCTGTTTTAAAAGAGGAACTTGTGGCATTTTGCACACTGTTAGCATTTTGGGCAGTTCAGTTTTCTGTCAGTCCTATATATTGCAAGACATTCAGCATCTCTGCCCTTCACATAGTGAATGTCAGTAGCAACTGTCCATCATTGTTACAGCCAAAACAATCTCTTGCATTTCAACACTTAGTAGGAAGTCACTAGAATTGAGAGTCATTAGAGCTTCATCAACAATTTTTTTCCTCTGATTTGCTGTATCATAAGAAATTGAACAATCTGTTTTGAGGCAGAGAAAATACCTACCCTCATTTTAAAATAATATAATGGAGAAGAGGTATGGAATTACTCATTTGTTGTGTTTCTGTTATGTACCAACCATTCTTTAGTTACTCGCACGTCATCTTATTGAAGGAATAAGATTAAATGAATAATAAGTATTCGTTTAACACCTCCTGTGTAACAGACACTGTTCGAAGCGCTGAGTGAATTAAGTACTAGTGAACAAAACTACCCCATGGAGCTTATATTATAATGAGATGATATAGACAATAAAAAGAGAAAAAAAAGTACAGTAGATTATACAATGAAAGGGGCTAAAGAGACAAAGCTTCGACCAGGGAGGATATATGTGTGAAAACACGCAAAATTTAGATAGGAGAGTGGGGAAAGGCCCCACAAGAGATGACATTCAAGCTGATGAAAGATCAAGACGTGAAAAAGATGGCTGGAGGAAGAGCATTAGCAGACAGAATGGCAAAGACAAATGCCATGGGATGGGAGTGTGGCTGGCAAGTTCAAGGAAAACCCAGGAGGCCAGTGTGGATGGGAGGTAGGGAAGCTGAGGGAAGGTTGTAGGAGATGTAGAATCTTGTTGATACTTTCGAGGACTTTGGGCTAATGAGATCGAGAGCCATTTGAAGTTTTTGCAGAGGAGCAGCAACATCGAATTAGGCATTAACAGTGTCTTAGTGGCTGCTTTGTTGAGAATAGACAGAAAAGCAGTAAGAGGTTAAACAAAAATAATCTGTCCTCCTTTTGAGTCTATTTCTTTGTTTAAGGTAAGGCATATCTGTACTGTTGGGTTCAACCTCATTCATTTTATAAAGTATTATACTTAGATTATCAGTGTTCTATGGAATGTTGATATAAATGAATTCTTCATTTTTGCTAATTAATTTCTATAATTTCCTTTTAAACAGAAATGTAATTGTCTTTACAGGTTCATTGGCACTTGCTTTGCTTTGTTCTGGTATATTTTCTCTTTAGCACACGTGGCAATCTTTGTGACAAGATTTAGTTACGGAGAAGAATTACAGTCCTTTGTTGGAGCTGTTATTGTTGGGACATACAATGTTGTGGTTGTGATTGTGCTTACCAAGCTGCTGGTGGCAATGCTTCATAAGAGCTTCCAGCTGATAGCAGTAAGTGTTCATTCTTCTAAAAACTTTATATTCTTTCAGTCATACCAAATGTATGCAGTAGAGAAGCCAACCAAAGATGATAAGAATTAAGAATTAGTATTATTTTTAAATTAAATTTGATTTTTAAAATATATGTAATGTATATTAACTGCAAATCTTGAACCAGAGTTTTACATACAAGGTGTGCAAGCATTTGGGCAGTTTAAAATGATCTCCCCCCCCACTCCCCCTCTCCGTCTTTCCCTTGCTCCTTCTGCCCTCCTCTCCCCCGTGTGTGTGTGTTCATTCATATTCTGTATTGCTTTTTCATTTGCCTCTTACAGAATCATGAAGACAAAGAATGGAAGTTCGCTCGAGCAAAGTTATGGCTTAGCTACTTTGATGACAAATGTACATTACCCCCACCTTTCAACATCATTCCTTCACCAAAGACTATTTGCTATATGATTAGTAGTCTCAGTAAGTGGATTTGCTCTCATACATCAAAAGGCAAGGTTAAACGGCAAAACAGTTTAAAGGTAAGAAATTAAAATAGCAACGTGGAAGTTTTAACAGTTCCTAATATCAGATGTTTACTAAAATGTAAATATGTCCTAGGCCTCTTTAAGGCCTAGGACTGTCTACTTCTTTTCATTCACATATCCCTAATGCATGGCATATTATCTTACATGAAGTAAGGATTCAATATGTGAGAGAGAGAGAGCTGTAATGTTTTTTTCGTGAAGTCTTATCTCACAGTTTTAAAAGATGGAAAATATTTAGAATACCTGTTCTGTCAGCATAGATAAAGATTGACTACTAGAGCCATCTCATATTTTTCCAGTTCTTTTTGAAAGTTACTCATTACATAAATAATTCAATACACGTTGCTATAAACCAGAGGTTGGCAAACTTCCTATAAAGGGCCAGATAATAAATATTTTGGGCTTTGCAGACAGAGACAAAATCAAAGATGTGGTATGAATATAACAAGTAATATAACAAGAATGAACACAAATATCCATATAATTTTTATTGGTGAAATTCAAAGTGTAATATTAATTGAGTAATAATTTTTTGTAATACAGATCTAATATAAAGAATGGAATTCCACTTTGGGGGGTGAATAACATTTTGCTTAATTAGGGTTCAAAATTAGTGTTCCCTATCATCAAATTAATTACAAATATTCATCAAATATTCATTCTTAGCTTACACAGGCAATAAAAAAATAGTAAATGGGCCATGTTTCGCCTGTGGGTTGTGGTTTGGTAATCCTTCCTATAAAGTGAAGATTCCTAAAATTATTGTTAAATCAAGAAAAGCATCCAGGTGAATGAATAAAACAAATGTGCAGGCTGTATTTGTTTTAAATAAGTGTTGGATATACTTTGTAACACATAATGACAAAATACAGTCTAGTAAAGCATGTGTTCATGAATATTTTTTTAAAACCCACCTCATTTAGGGATACCTGGGTGGCTTAGTCAGTTAAGTGGCTGCCTTCGGCTCAGGTAATGATCCCAGGGTCCTGGGACTGAGTCCCTGCTCAGCAGGGAGCCTTCTTCTCCCTCTGCCTGCCGCTCCCCCTGCTTATGCTCGCTCTTTGTCTCTGACAAATAAATAAATAAAATCTTAAAAAAAAAACCCACCTCATTTAAATATGGTTTATGTCCATTGTTAGTACCATGCAATTGTTTGTTTTGAAGGAATGGAGAAATCTGAAACAAAAGAGGGATGAGAACTACCAAAAAGTGATGTGCTGCTTGGTGCATCGTTACCTGACGTCCATGAGGCAGAAGATGCAAAGTACAGATCAGGCAACCGTGGAAAATCTAAATGAACTACGCCAAGATCTGTCAAAATTCCGAAATGAAATAAGGGATTTACTTGGCTTTCGGACTTCTAAATATGCTATGTTTTATCCAAGAAATTAACCATTTTCTAAACCACGGAGAGAATAATTTTCAGTAATAAATCTGAAAGACTGCATTTGCATAATTTGTGATTAAATCAATAAGATATCTATTGAAATTAAAATGAAGAATTATGTAAAAGCCATTCTTTAAAATATTTATAGCAAAATATATTATGTAAAATATGTATATAGAGTTAGTTTTTTAAAATCCTCAGTAGCTTTTTGCAGGTGCAAAACAGATTAAGTAGATAGGTTTTGTTAGCATGCTGCTTGGTTTTCTTACTTGAACAGTGCTTTAAATTTTTTTTGTTTGTTTGTTTAAGAAGGGCAGTTATAATTGTACACATTGCCAGAAAGTTTTGTAAAATGAAGATCAGCAGATGTGGGCTGATCTCCATCCATAGGACACACCTGAAATGTAGTAAGTCATGGTTTTTAAAATCTCTGTTTTAGGAGTTCACATGTAGTTCAGTATTAATTGTTCAGGAGTATAGTTTTATCTAAAACAATAGTCTATTTTTTTTATTTTGTTATAATCTTACATAACAGAGAAAAGCCCCTAATGGATGTTTGAATCTATTTATGTCTCTATAAATTTAAATTCACTTCAGTTTTTGTTATTTTAATATATTTACTTTTACATGGTTGTAATCACTTTATATTTTTTGGTTTTTTTCACTTAATAGTATTTTATATATACATTTCCGTGTATTGATATAGTCCACATATTTAAATTTTTATAGGATTATATATAGTTTTTGAAAAATATAGTTAGTAGACTTCATTTATAGCAATCGAGTATTTGAGTATGTTTATAAGTTTGCACAGGTACTTCACTAAGGTTAGGCATTTGGTGGCTTTTAATTTTTCTTTATCATAATAGTGCTATAATTTTTTTCAGGTTGGAGTGACTATTCATAATTATAAAGCTAACCCAAATAAGGATTTAGAAGATTCTTTACCTTATGTGGTCACAGCCTGTTTTGTTTTTGTAAACACTGGAAGACCCTTTAAGGCAAGAATTTATTTCATATTTGGACTAAGGTTCTTGAACTAATCTCCCAAAGTATTTTCCACAGAATTTAACATAGCTTCTATAAAAGTGACTTCTTGCCTATTTGTGGATCATTCCTGCTGCTTAAGATGAAAAGCCTTGATTTTTTTAAAATTGGAAAATAAAATATGTATTTAAATTCTTTTCCTGTGTTCATGTAAGGGATGTAGTTTAAAAAGTTTCACAGGCTATTGCTTTTATTTTCTTGCAGCATTTCCAGTTAAGAGGTTATTAGGTATATGCTTATCTTCTTAACTGAATTTCAGATGGTCTTAAGGCCACAGGGTGCAGGTAACCCTTGGTCTAAAAGCACCACTGATCCAGGGATCATTGGCTTAATATATTAGTATTGTGCTTCATCTTGCTTTTTACTTTTTATTTTTTAATTTCCAAATTGTAAGCATTCCCTCTTTGGGGAAAATTTATTATAAAAATGTTTATTGTAAAGTTATATATTTTGTCTACAATGGGATTATGCACTTCCCAATTGGGATTTTACATCAGGATTTTTAGTCATTCTAAAAAATACCTAATTATTAAATCAAAATATTTATAGAGTGCCTACTGTATGCATGAGTTACTTATGAGGTATATTTTGAATGACAGCATATTGTAAGAAAAAAGGTAAATAAAACTTGATATTAGATTACGTGTTGGCAGAGTCTGTTTATTGTATTATCATGTACTTTTATTCCTTTTTATTGAAATATAATTCACCTAGCATAAAATTTACTCTTTTAAAGTATACAATTCAGTGTTTTTGTTTTTTGTAAATCATGGTAACATGATTTAAACATAAAACAACATCAGACCCCTTGTGCTCCTTTCTACTTCCAATGGCAGTCATATTGAACTCTTTTAGCTGTTTCTTATATTTATAAATACCATGTTTTGAAGTAGTATGTTCACACAAAGACCTGTATGTGAACATTTTTAGGGCTTTATTTATTCATGATTCCAAACTGGATCACTGAGAACAACCAAATGTCCATCAACTGGTGAATGGATAAACAAACCATACATCCATACAGTGGGTATTTATTTACTCAGTAATGCAAAATTGTGTCGGACTTCAGTCAGAGAAGCAGGACTACTAGGATATTTGCAGGCATCCTTGTATGTTTGGATAGTGGTTTGTTTACAGGGACTTGCTGTTACACAGTTGGGGTTGGTTAAGCAGTCTCTGTGAGGTTGTCGTTTCCGCACCTAAGAGCTTCGAGTTCGCAGGGTAGGCAGGTAGAAAGGGACAGTACGTGGAAAGTGGAAGACACAAGGACAAAGCTGGAACCCATGAGGACTGACTGAGACCCGTGTCACTTCTCACTGTCTCCTACTTTGATAATGTGAGTATCCTGTGTGAAAAGTTGCCTTTTGCCAGGTTGCTGGACATATACTTGACCCAGGAGTCCAAGAAGCTGAAGGAGGATGCAAGGAATGGTAGAACCATGTAGGCCAGATGCTGCCCTGCCCCAAAAGTGAGCCAGCAGGTAAGTCATGCCATGTGGGAGCTACAAAGTGCCTACATAAAAAATAAGATGGCTACTTCACTTCTGCCCTCCAAATTTCACACGAAAATGGGTCTTGTGGCTCACCCCATCTGGAAATACATAAGGAAGAAAATTTTGGGAACATCAAACAGCCTACCCAGGTTGGCACAGGAACAGACCACCGAGCTATGCTATAACATAAGTGAGTCTTAAAAGGATTATGCTAAGTGAGGAAGCTCATCACAAAAGGCTACATACTGTGATTCCATTTACAGTGACATTCTAGACAAGATAGAACTGTGGAAACTGAAATCAGGTCATTGGTTACTAAGATCTAGTGAGGCAAGAAGATTGCACCATTAATCAAACTATATACTCAAGAAGGGTGAATTTTATGAATGGAGATTTTGCTTTATTAACCTGACAAAAATACCTAAGACTACAACTTACTAAAATAAGAAAATAACAGTAGACTCTTATAATTCATTATTACTCCAAAAGAAAACAGTGCTTGAATATGCAAGTTAGTAGTCCATCATTAACACAACACAGTAGGGTGAAGTACAGTAATAAATACCAAGGTAAATTATTTTGTACTATTTTTTTTTTCAAATTTGTTAGCTTTCTGGCATCACTGTCCTGTTCATAAACATGTGTTTCTTAAAGATATACTTAGAAGAATTACCAATTATAGCATTTCTCTTCATTTGATAATATCACAGTGTTTTCTTCTCCTGCTCTCCTTGCCCCAAGTTTGAAATACTTTTGATATGCCATTCAAAATTAGGAAAAATTTTATGTGCTACCTACATGCTTTAAAAATAGTCATCTTTAAGAGACATGACTTCGATGTAAATTAGATTACAGTAATGCAAGAAGCAAAACAGCAGGTTTATGTAGGAGGTAAATGTGTGTTTAAAAAAAGAACTGTTTCAACCAGATAAATGACAGGCAAGCTCCATTTCCTTCATTCTGCAGTCTAGAGTTTCCTCTGTATGTGTGTCTCTTCGTCTCTCTCTTCATTAGAAAGGTTATTTAACCCATTCTTCAATTTTAGGCAAATTATTCTTATTGAAAGATATTAAAAATTATCAGGTGCTATTTAAAAAGAATTTTGAGGAGGAAAATACTAGCTGCCTCAGTAACTCATCCAGAAAATTAACTTTGTGAGGTTATTTTAATATTTTAAATTTTAAGTATTTTAAAACTCATCCCCCCCATTTAATATTTCAGTGGAAATAGCAAACAATCACTGTATTTTCTATAATGATTGTTTTAATGTGAGTCTTTTTTTTTTAGTTATAAAACTAGGAGGAAATATTTCAGTGTTGATGGTGAGTGGCACAAATTTGCTGAATGAAAATTTAACATAATCTACATGTGTAACTATCCTAGGACCGATGTCCAGTCCGACACTTATCTAACAGTTTTGTGCTCTAGAGCATATTTCATCATTTGGATTGGAAGAAAACTCAGATCACCTACTTCAACCTTCTAATTTTATAGGTGAGAAAATCGCATTTTAAGTAATTTTTCCAAGCTTGAATCATGTCTAACTTGAGAGCCCAAACTCGATTTATTGTATCAGGTAGGATATATTCCAGAGCTTTCCTTTTTTGAATTAATTTCTCATTGTAGGTTCATCTTGGTCAGAGACCAGAACTTGAAGATGCCTAGTCCCTGCTTTTCCAAATGTTTATTTCCAAATAGTTTATTAAAGATTGAATTTATTACCAAGGACAGAAACAGAGACCAGTGAGATGAGCAGAATAAGACAGATGGTTGGGACGGTGAGGTAGTAAAAAGAAACAGAAAACCAGGAGTCTGTCTCAAAAAAATAACAAGCCAGACCATGGAGATTGGAACAAGGGCTTAGAATGGAGACACTGGTTGATTTTAATTTTGTGCCACTTTTTATCCTGATCAGTTTGGTTATTCAAGGATCTAGGAACAATTTTAAGACCTATATGGGATCTCAGAAAGGATCCAATTTACCTTTCTCATTTTACAGAAAAGGAAGCTAAAGTTCTCCCACTGCTACACTGTGAAGGAGAATCTAAGTCTTTGTCTGCCTTGTCCAGGAGGCTCTCGATTACATTATGTCACTGTTGTTATTAATTTATTTGTAAGATAAATTTAGGCAGCTGTATGAAATCTTTAAGTTTGCAAATTTGCTTAATAGATTTCTGTACTCAAAAGCTCTATCTCATGGTTTAAATGTAACCTAAACACTTCAAATTTATAATCAAAGTTGAGTCTTTTTAAACTTAATTGTTGACTTTGTTTTTTAGAGGAAGAAGCAAATCATAAAAACAAAGTAGAAGTCTAGCTTTTTAAAAATATTTTTCATTGAAGAATAGCTGACATACAATGTTACATTAGTTTCTGGTGTATGACACAGTGTAGTGATTCAACAAATGTATTCATTACACTGTGCTCGCCCTGAGTGTAGCTACTATCTGTCACCATACAACACTCTTACAGTACTGTTGATTATATTCCCCATGCTGTACCTTTCATCCCTGTGACTTAAAAGTTAGGATTTTAAATAACAGCTTCAAAATTATCCAGAACAAATTTCTATGTACTTGTCTGAATACCCAAGTATATTCCCACACTTGTTCATCCTTAGGCACCCTGTTAAAAAGAGGTTGTGAGTATGTGAATCATGGCCCTCACATATTTAATTCAAGATGCTTAATTATAAAAGATTTTTGAAAAAATCAATATTTTGTCCTTGGGCTAGGGCTTATATATACATCTAAGGAACAAACTTGTAAAACTATTAATTCTAACCATTTACCTGCAGGTTCTTTTGGCTTTTCTATTTGAATTAGCATATAATCTTTGCATTTGAACAGTCATTCTTCCTGTCCAATGTCATTTATTTCTTTTTCTTTACTTACTACATTAATTAGACCCACCAGTGCAATTTTTAATAGAAATGTTGACTTCAGGCATTTTTGTCTTATCACTGACATTAAAATGCTTTCAATATGTCACCATTTGCTGCAGGTTTTTTGGTCAGCTTAAGGAAGCTCCCTTCTATTTTTGGTTTCCTCAAGGTTTATTTTGTCATGAATAAATTTTGGATTATATCAAATGCTTTTCTGCATTAAGATCAAATGATTTCTTACATGTATTGCAAACAGGGCTTACCAGAAACTTTACCAATTCTGTTACATCGATGACCTTTGTTTGACTCCAGCTTAACTTACTTAGTAATCTGATACTATAGTATGTCTACGATGTTGCTAGGCAAACTTGCTTGTGGTATAAATGAACCCTGATTGGTAAATTGCATTGACTGGGAGGAACTATAACCAGCCCACATTCATTGCTTGCATGTGCTCTGTGAGCTGCCAAAACAGGGATTCTTCTTTTGAAATTCTTTTTTTTTTTCTTTTGAATGTCTGGTCACTTCTAGGGCTGGGAATTGTTTTCACCCAAAAGAATATTTTCCTTATTTCTAAAACTTCGGTTCTACCATGAGAGACCTTGTGATCCAAGTCTTTGTTCCCTGATGTGCTTTCCACCTTCCTCAGACAGAGATGGTGGTCCCTCTTCCACAGCTCCTGGCCGGCAACCTCCTAAGGGCTGGTTGCCACAGCCGCGGCAGGTACAGCTGCAGAATAAACAGCTGTGTGCAGATGCAGGGAATTCTTTTCCCAGTTCTTCTACCACTGGGTGAAAACGAAGCCTTCAAAGGCAACAGCAGAAAGCATCCGTTAGCTGGGGATGAGCAAGACTGGGGCATCAAACTCACCTCTAATTTCAAGTCCTATAAAACAGCCAGTTGTGATTTCGGCTGCAAAGGAAACAAAGAGGCAGGCTCCAAGGGTTTTCCTCTGGGGCAGAGAGGGCCTCTTCTAGTGGCAGGGAGGGCACTGGGTTGGAGTCAGGACTTCCGAGCTTGAGTCTCTTGGGAGATGTGTGCTCTAGACAAGTCACTAACTAGACCAGAGCTTCAATTTCTATTACAAAATGAAGGAGTTGAACTAGACCCCGGAGGGACACCATTCTAACTCTAATGTTCTCTGGTTCTACAGAGAATTCTAGTCTATTTACATTACTGGATCCATCTGGTCCCTGAAGTTCTTGGAATGCACGCTCTTCAGCAAAGTGTACATTCATGCCAAATTGGTATGTAAAAAAGCAGGGAATATTCTTTTTACAGTGTCCCATTTTCTATAAAAACAAGTTTAATGTCTGTTATGTAATCATTTAAAAATATTTTATTAAGCAGTGACCTTAAAAATGCAAGAGAATATAACCCCTCAGAGCAAATGCTTGAAGGTAAAACAAATACCACTATAAATATTGCACTTATAAAATCTCTTTTTTACATCTTCACACCACTCATTTCTAAAACACCCTTTTACAGAGATGTATAAATAAACTGCTTCCACACTGTCAGCGCTTGATACATTTCAGTTTCCTATCGCCACACCAAGTCTGCAAGTTTTCAATCACGTATCTGCTCCTCTTGGTGCAGGCACAGAACTTCTACCAGTGATACCGGAGGTCTCATACCTACATCATGTGAAGAGTAAATCTTTCTGAATGCTCAACATTTAATATAAGATATTTTTTTTCTACAGAGAAAAATATAGATCTTTCAAAGGCAATGACAGAATGCAGCTTAAATCGACACAGTTCACTATTAACATTGCTTGTTTTTCAAGGCATCCAGGAGCTTCTGATTCTTGGTCTTGAACATCATGATAAAGCTGTTTGGCATGATTTTGCCTCGCCCGTCTTCACCCACTTGGCCCATAATAATGTAATTTAGACCTAAAGAAAAGAAAATATTAATTTTTTTTCTCCATGTGTATTTTTAAAAAACTTTTTAAAGGTTTTATTAGAGCGAGTGAGCACGTGCAAAAATAGGGGGGAAGGGGAGAGGGAAAAGGAGAGGGAGAAGCAGACTCCCCGCTGAGCAGGGAGCCCCAACTGGGGGCTCGATCCCAGGGTCCTGGGACCATGCCCTGAGCCGCAGGCAGACGCTTAACCGACTGAGCCACCCAGGTGCCCTCAATGTCTATTGTTTTGATACTACTTAGACTATAACCTACCTCTAGACAAATGATCTGTAAATGGTATAATCATACATTTAGTCTATCCAGGATAAAAGCAGGTTTAAGCCTCTCATCAGGAAAAAATCTAAAATCAACTAAGTAACATGTTCTAGTTCTGCCAACACTAGGTGGAGTGGTGAGATCCAGTCATGTTCTGCTCTGTGGTGCTGTGGGTCTGGGGCATTTACTGAGTGTCTGCTGTGCACGATGTTCATGTGAAAGATTGCCTTCCTCAAGGGGCCACGGTGCTCCTGACACGTCACCCTCGGATGGCTTGTCATCGTCCCAGAACACTTCTGGATTCCCAGGCCTTTGGCAACTAATGAACCACTGTCTTGTGTTGCTGTGGTGGACTTGAACTTTTCTCAACGTCTTGAGCATTTATGTTACGTTAGTTTCTTGAGGACATGGGTGCCTCACCTATCTCTGCATTCTCACAGTTCCTTGCAAAAAATAGTTATGAAAAAGTACTTCTATTAGATAGACATTTTTTTGTATCACAGTGTGTCTGGCTAAGTTAGGCCTAGACTGGGGCCCAAGCTGAGGTACGCTGGATTCAACTCTGAAGATCTACCCTGTCCAAGAAAAATGTCATAAAGGAAGCATGTATTATCGTCTCCTTTATTCTCCCTCTCTCCTGTGTGTCCTAAGAGATACATGTGTGTCCTTTTTCTCTGGCATAATCCTTCCTCTGTGGGCTAATATTGTCCTATAGTGATCTTGAGCCTGTGCAAATGTGGAGGCTGTGCAGGTGGGTGCCTCCTCAAGGCTGGACTGCTGGCACTGTGATGAGACCAGTAAGTATCTCCATGTAGGATACTTGCTTCTCCGGGCAGTTCTGGGGGAAAGTGTTATCTCTTACAGAGCCTTTCCCTCTGAAGAATCAATATGAAGCTGCTAACCTCCAGACTTTTCTGAGCAATCTGAATGCATGGTAAAGCTTTCTGGAAATGGATGTTCTCTTGCTCTCTCTGGGGTGCATGTGTGTGTGTGTGGTTTGGTTGGTTGTGGGAGAGGTTTGTAACAAGACTGAGGAAAGGAATGAGTTGAGATTGGATAGAGAAATCATGGTATATCTCACAATGGACTACCAAGCATTATTACCATTTCAGAGAGAGAGAGATCTATCTATAGGTGCTGTTTGTGGAAAGATGTCCACACACATCATGTGGGGGAAGCTGCAGTAGAATATTATAGCACGATCTCATTTGTCTAAGTGTGTGGAGGGGTGCTTTCTGTAGACAGAACTTTCTGGAAGGAACTTTTCATGGTATCTCTGGGGAAAGGGAAAAGCCCTCACTTTTTATTTTATATCCTTTACTTATTTAAACTTCTTAAAAACCATAGAACATACATTACTTTTATAAGTTAAAGAACTTGTTAAGAAAAAAATCATGCGCCTCTGGCTCTAGACTTTTTTCTTTTTTTAACTTTCCTTTTTCCATAATTTCTCCTAAACCAATTTCCATGTGTGGATTTAATGATTCTATATCTGCAAATGATTCCCAAATCTTCAATTCTAGCCCATATATACCTCTCTCTTCTGAACTTCAGCTCCAAATTTCCTGCTTCTTACTGGATATTTTCCTTTAAAACTGTATTGGCACCTTAAGTGTAAAAACTGAAACTCGCTTTCCCCCAAACTGCTCCTTCAGTGTCTGTTCCTTGTTGATTCCTGCTTCAAATGCTTTCATCGTTTCCACTATCTCATCTTCTGCCACAAGTTTCAAGAACTGGGACCAGAGCCCTATTCTGCCTGACTCGAAAGGCCTTCCTTCTACGCCATAAGTGACCAACAGATTAAGCTTGACTTTACTTCGCTTGCCCAGCCAGGGCATGGAAATACCCACGACTTGCTCAGACTCTCTTGTTCCCTTCTCCGTCCGAGCTCCCCTAGAAGAAAGACTAATGTTCTCCTCCTTACTTACCTCTCCTGAGGAGAGGGCACTGCTTGCAGACCACGGTGACCTTGGCACTCATGTTCTTGCCAGCCTGCTGAATTGCCAGATTTCCCTCCTTATAAATGTTGATGATTGAGATGGTGGCATGCAAGCTTCCACCTTGGGTGACAGTTGTGATCACAGTGCCAGCCAATACTGACAAAGAAAACATTTGGAAATAATATGACCGTGAAGCCAAATGTAGGCAGAACTGAAAATCATTGTACGTTTATCTAAATTTCCAATAGGAAACATTTTATTTTATTTTATTTTATTTTTAAAGATTTTATTTATTTATTTGACACAGAGAGAGAGAGATTACAAGTAGGCAGACAGGCAGGCAGAGAGAGAGGAGAGAGGAGGAAGCAGGCTCCCTGCCGAGCAGAGAGCCCGATGTGGGCCTCGATCCCAGGACCCTGAGATCATGACCTGAGCCGAAGGCAGAGGCTTTAACCCACTGAGCCACCCAGGCGCCCCAATAGGAAACATTTTAATGTTCAGGAGAAGGCCCTAATAGAGCTATCGGGTTTGAGTCTGCACATTTGTCCCCAAAATTCAGGTTGGAAAAAAAGAGGCCATGGAGCCATGTTACCCAAGTTCTTAGGTGTTGAAACTAGGACAGAAACTGAAATGTTTCCTGCCCTGCAGTCTGTTGCTGAGGTGGGGACTTCTGACAATGTTTTATCCAACATGGGGACCATTTACCAAGTAAGGGAGAGGCTTATGAGCTTCTACCTCTGAATTCTCAATAAGACATTGAGTCTTTAGAGACAACACCAGACTGAGGGTGCATGGCAGGGGTTCGAGCTATGAAGACCTGAGCCTTCCTGTCAGTGTGGTTGAGTGCCTACCTTTCTGTGTCTCTCCCCCTTTCTCTTTAGCTGTCCTCCTTCAACTTTGGTTCATCCCATGGATCCCCATCTCTAATTACTGATAAATATTTGTGTTTTTCTGGGTCTGTCTTATCCACCTTGTATATCTCATTTAATAAAGTATAGAACGGAACAGAACAGAACATCTTGCTTTAAAAAAAAACAAAAAAAACCCTAGCAAACAAAACCCTAACAAAACTTGCTTTTCATTATGTAACCCTCTCTTCCATTGTGATATAAGAGGAAAGAGTCTCACTTTGGAGCCACAAGGAAAGATGCTATGTTTCTCAAAGACATAATTTGGCATTTTGTGGGTGACCATTCCATGTAGTGCGGGACTTGGATGGGGAGGCTGTTTTATGAGCCCTGTTCCTGTTACCTGTGCAGGCAGAGAACCAGTGGGCCGCTGGGGATAGTATTTGGTCATTTTGCCATGTAAGAGAGTCACAATGGAATAAATCAAGTTTTGGACTTGGCTGGCACGACCCTTCAGGATAGAGTGAAAAGTCACTGCTTATGTAGCAGGCAAAATTCATAAAATCAGAATTCTTATCATGCCTTACTTTGATTCCTGGTGATAAGTGTTCACTGCAGAATGTTAGTCTATAGCCAAGGGAAATCAGGTGGCTCCAAAGGACATGGAGGGAGATTTGTTTAAGCACCTCCCACAGAAGACCAACCTAGATGTGACAGCAATTTGTTTTCATTTTTATGCCTGTTATTTGAATTTCAGCATGCAAACTCCAGTAAGATTTAGGACCCTAGACTCTTCAGTGCTTCCGTGCCTTTGCTACGACATAGTTCTTCTGAGCTTCAGATAGCTACCACCTTCAGGCATAGAAAAAGCAAGCAAAGCCTTTTCTGGGAGACCCTTCATTCTGGGTAACATATTTAGGTTTTAACAACTTTCTTTTCCTGACAAGAATTTTCTTCAATGTCCCTTTTAAAAATAACCCACATAATTAAATTTGGTATCTCTTGCTTTTCAGTGATTTTTAGAGAAAGTGCCTTTTTTTTTTTTAATTGGAGAAAGCTTTTAGAAATTCTAAGTCATTAGGTAGTATCTCCTCAGGTTCCAATTTACATGCTATTTGCAAAGAGATTTCAGGTTCCCAAGTTTTAACTTAGTACTTTGGAAGGACATGACAGAGGAAATACTTGAATTTCTTCTGAGAAAGGCCAGCTTTGATATGTTTCTAATTTACTTAGGTGGAATTACAGATGTGTGAAAAAATACTCAGGACGTGAAAAATATGTGAGAAAAAGTATGCAGGTTTTTTTAGGATCACTGAGCTAGCCAGAACACACGGGGTAGCGGTATCATACTCCAGAGTCAAATTATTAGGTTTATGTGAGAAAAGCATATTTTCTGTATACGTATTATTCTCAGTTGTGAGATCTAACACTTTGAACAGCGCTGGTCAACACACCTTAGGGTATAGGAAAATATTTTTCTGGGTAAATGAAGAGTGTAACTGATTCTTCACCATCACATTCATGGCGGTTCCTTTGACATTAAGCATGCAGTCTCAAGTTTCTGATTAAATAGAAAAGCCTGGGTTTTATCTCTTACCAAAGTCACTTGAACAGTAATTGCTCTCCAGAGTCCCTGTCCGTCTACACTTTTGTTGACACAGGGCCACGGTGGGTTTTAAACCTAAATTCAAAGAAGAAAGACATAAGATTCAGGAAAATGAATTAAAGCATAATTGGTGTTTAGACCTGAATCCATCTATTAAAAATCCTTATTTATTTCCCTGACCCACCAAGCTGTCATTGCAATGAAATAATTAGAAAACATTAAAAAGAAATTTTTTAAGTCACTAACTACTGCCCTAATTTCCTCAGGGTAACTCAATACCCTCTGCTGAATTTTAAACCTGAGATTAAAGATAACCCAAATTTAGCCCTATCCTCTTCTTCCTTTATATATAACAAACACCAACCAAAAATAGATGCAGTCTCCGTGTGCCCTGCATAGAAAAACCCAGTACAACAAATATGAACTCAGAAAATACAGGTTAATTCTTCACTTTAGAAAAGGAATCCAATGGTGTTCCCCTGAAGATGGAGGGAGATTTCTTGGTGCATTTTTTTTTTTTTAAGATTTTATTTATTTGACACAGAGAGAGAGTACAAGCAGGGGGGGAGCGGCAGGGAGAGGGAGAAGCAGGCTCCCCAACGAGTGGGGAGACCGATATGGGGCTCGATCCCAGGACCCTGGGTTCATGATCCGAGCCAAAGGCAGACGCTTAACGACTGAGCCACCCAGGTGCCCCTTTCTTGGTGCATTTAAAATACCCAGCTGCCCAAATGGGAGAGTTTAAGTTTGTAGAAACACTGCTCATGTGTAAAGCATGTTATACCTGTAATTAACCAATCACCAAACATTTATTTGGAGCCCGTCATTGTCTATAAGGATCTTCAGAACTGGGAAGTTGACTTATTTATTTATTTATTATTTTTTTAAAAGATTTTTTATTTATTCATTTGACACAGAGAGATTAGAAGTAGGCAGAGAGGCAGGCAGAGAGAGGAGAGAGGAGGAAGCAGGCTCCCTGCTGAGCAGAGAGCCCGATGTGGGCCTCGATCCCAGGACCCTGGGATCATGACCTGAGCCGAAGGCAGCAGCTTTAACCCACTGAGCCACCCAGGTGCCCAGAAGTTGACTAATTTAAAAATGAAACGAAATAGATAAACACAGTCGTTCTCCAGCAAAGGTGATTTTTGCCCTCAGGTGACATTTTGCCATGTCCGGAAATAACTTTGGTTGTCACAAGGTTGCTACTGGCCTCTAGTGGGTAGATACCAAGAATGCTGCTGAACGTCCTAGGAGAAACAGCCCCAAGAGCAAAGTATCATCTGGCCCAAAATGTAAATACTGCCAAGGTTGAGAAACTGTGGGTTAACTAAATGAAATTATTTAATTCCTATTACCATCAACAAAAAAAATTTCCAAAATATTTGCTAATTATTCACTTATACGTAGCAATCTGCTAGGAAGGACTAAACAAAACAACTGAAACAGAATTGTACTTATTGGACAAGAATTTGCCATTGTAACATTGCCCTTCTAATATGTTCTGTGAACTCTTCTGTGAATTTGTTATTTATTTAGTTTTAATTTGTACCCATACTTAACTCCAAAAAGGACCTAAGTGGATCACAATATTAAAATATGTACAATTTAATGTTAAAGCACATATAATAGCTTCTATTATACAGAAGCTGTATAAATTTTTATATAAATTTTTGTGTGTGTATAAATTTTTTTTTAAAGACAAAGGGCTCAGAGAACATTTAGAGGGAACGTTATTCCAGAAGTTGGGGACCTAAATTTACCTAATTAATTGAGTCGAAAAGTAGTGGCGTTAGTGGTTCTCCCTGTCTGATGAAAGAGCATCCTTTCCATGGGCACTGGAAACAGCTTTTCTCAGCCTCGGAACATCAGTCTGCAAAATAGGAGCACGTCCCACCCTGGTCCCCCTCTCCCTTGGGTAGATCCCTGCTCTCTTGCTGTTAAGTCATCATTAGAGCACCCTGACCCTTCTCACCTCGCTGTCTGCTCTCTCCCTGCACTCCCTGGGTGGCATGTGGTCCCCAGCCTTCCTCTCCAGGTCCACCTGCAACCATCTCTCTGGGTCCCCACGTCCTCTCAGTGACATGGCTCCATCCCTCCCAGACGTTCCCTCTGCTCTGTCTCCATCACTCAATCCCAGGTGCACACGTCTTCCTGCTAGTCCTTCATCACCAGGCTCTCAAATTTAGACATCCTCACATCCAGTGTAGCTGCTTCTCCTTCAAGCCCTTATCTCTTCAGTCTCCTTTGCCATTATAGCCTCCTTTTTAAAAAGTTGGAGTTTCTAGAGATTGAATTCCAGCCCTTTCTCCTCCTTTCTCCCCTAACTTCTCCCTAGATGACCTCCTTCTGGATCACAGAGTCAACCATGTAAACACTAATGATTCGCAAATGTAAACCTCTTGCTGAAATCTCTTCTGAAGGAGGCCATAGATCAAAGTGGACTTGCCTAGTCTACTTGACAGTCTCACAGACACTCAGGCCCAACAAGCCACAGCTTAACTAATGACTGGACCCCTAAACCCAGTTCTCTGCTTTGGTGGATAGTCTCATTATCCCTGGAACTGTGCAAGCCAGAGATTTGGGAAGCATTCTTGACACCCTCCCTCATCTCCCTAATCCAATTAATCACCAATTGAAGACCTGTCAGTTTCTCCCAAGGCCTCTGCCTTGCACAACGGTCAGCATTTCTTGACTCTCTCTCTGTATTTCTGTCAGCACAGTTCCCCCGGAAAACCACAAGAACCTGTGGACTCTTGACCCTCCCATCCATTCACCTCACAGTGACCAGAGTGACCTTCATGAAGTGAGAATCTAATCCTGAACTTTGCCTAAATCCATCAACAGCTTCCCCCCACTTAGGAAAATATCCTAATACTCTAAAAAATCCCACACTTAGGGCAGAATCCTAATACTCTAAAACACTTAGAAACATAAGGAAAGAGGTGGTAGAACCTAAAGACAGAGCTAGAAAGAGAGGCTAGGTCCAGCGTGGGAAGGGTCTTATACACGGCATGAAGGAGTCTGACCCCTGTACTGCCCATTATGATAGCCACCAGCCACATAACTGAATGTAAGGCTTCTTACATTTAGTTCCTATTCATCACTCGCCACATTTCAAGTGTGCAACAGTGGCTACGGTATTGGATAGCACAGGTGTAGACAATGAATTCTAGTGGGAGACATGGTCTGCTTTGTGTGTGTGTGGAAGGGGGCATACAGCGGGGAGGTAAGCTAGGGGAGCTCAAGGACAATCTAAGAGTGTGGCTACTAATGCTGTGGGCATGCTTGGGAAGCCGTGGAGAAGCAGATTTAAAGCAGAAAATAGTGTGATCAAAATGAGTTGAGTTTGGTATGTTTTAATTTAAATGCTTAGCAGTCACAAAACCCTAGGAGATAATCATAAATCGATGTTTGCAATTTCAGAGTAAGTTTAGGGCTGAAGATAAAAATCTAGGGAGCCATTTAATTCACTGGAAGGAATAAGGACATCAGGGTCCCCTGAGATGAGCTGGAGAAATAGAAATCTGGCTTTAATATAAGGCAGTACATCTCTAGGCCACACGGTGGCACACTTGCGGAGTGCTCAGAGAAAAACAGCCCTTTCTAGAAGCGCCTGCACTCAGGTCAGGCCGACTTCAGGAGCAAGCAGCTAAGGGTGGGTAATAAAGCTGGGCTCATTTTCAACCTATCTTGTAGCCTCGTAACAAGTAAGGCCCTAACTTCAGGTCCTTCATTCCCACTGTTTTCTTTCTCCAGATTTAGATTTTGAGATCTGATGCCTGAGATCTCAATGGGTGGAGCTGACCAGCTGTAGAGATTAGGCATGGGGCTCCACTCTGGCCTCTCCATTTCTTAGGTCATACCCCAGAGTTTCCCAACTGGCTTCTATAACACATTGAGTATTTCTGTTTGATTTACCCCAATTTGAAAAAAAAAAATGTATTTTGCACAACACATTTCAGAGCGAACCAAAACAAAAAAACTCCAAAAAACTGGCAGATGTGAAAATAGGCAGGTATCAAGGCCTAGAAATTTAATCTAAAATATATATATATAATAAAGCCATAATTATATATAATAAGGCCATAATTTTATAAGTACCAGAAAAGAAAAACTGGGCTTATAATGATCTGTGCCTATGCCAGGGTTCCTAGTATTTTTTAAGTAGTCATAATTTTCTTAGATGACATTTGAAAATTGTTAGCTTCTAAACTTCGTTTACACCTTATACTTTTCTTTCATTAATAGTCATATTATTCCCTTAGATAAGTTTTCATCTTATTTAACTTTAGCTTCAAGTATCTTTGTTTAATTTTTTTTTCTATTTCAAAAGAATTTTCCTTATACTCCTGAAGTTTGTGCACAAATATCAAAACAGAAAAACTCACCTGTAGTTACAGGGAACGTGGTAGTAACAGGTGATGGTGTAGTTTTAGGCAATTTTTTTGGCCTGAATTTGTAGTGACCAATAAATCCATCTGCAGTTAAACTTAAGTCTGATAAAAACTGAATGAGAAGTTCATTTCTCTCAGATACAATTGGCCTAAAAGAAGAAAAACATTAAAAAAAATTTTTTTTAAAGTGGCACCTCTCTGAGATGTAGAATTCTGCTCTCCATTCATTTTTGACAATAGATTATGATATGTGTAAACTTAAAAGCTAAAATACTTCAGGGGCGCCTGGGTGGCTCAGTCGGTTAAGCGTCTGCCTTTGGCTCAGGTCATGATCTCAGGGTCCTGGGATTGAGCCCCACATTGGGCTCCCTGCTCGGTGGAGAGTCTGCTTCTCCTTCTCCCTCTGCCACTCCCCCTGCTTGTGCTCTCTGGCTCTATCTCTCTGGCAAATAAATAAATAAAATCTTTAAAAAAATAAAATAAAATAAAATACTTCAAAGGTGGAAGTCTCAGTCTGCTCAGTATTAATGCTATTCAGCTAACATTTCCTGAGTGTGTGTTTAGTTCAGCACTGTGTTTTATGCAAACCCTAGAATTCCAACTTCACAGCAACCCTATTGTTATCCCTTTCTTATTGAAAAGACAACTGAAGTTCAGAGTTCAGGTGATTTGCCCAAGCCCCTCCAGCTAGTGTATGTGGGGGAGTCAGGGTTAGAACTTAGAACCAGGTAGACACTGGGACCAGTGTAAACATGGAAGCTGTGGCTGGTTCCTCATGAGCACCTTAGGGTTTGGCCTGACCTGGGAACCACCCTGCTGCTTTTGACAAGACTCTGGATCTGAGTTGGCCGGACAGCTAGGGATGCTGGCCCAAGAGAGTCAGATGGAGAAATCTGATGAACAAATTCCCACACCCTGTGAAGACTCAGAGGGATCATCTCTGTGAGCTTGTCACCAGAGGATAAGAAAGCCATGACTTCCATTTCCTTTTTAATGAGACCTCTGGTGCATGCCCCAAATGGAAACATTTCTGTTTATAATCTCAGTGGTAGAATGCTCTGAAGGAGAAAGCGATTGCTTTGGTGGTTATGAACATCATCATGAAGAATTCTATTTTTAAAGCTATTTTGGGGGCTTGCTGGTTAGCTGGCACTAAAGATTTACTGGTGACAATAACAGACTCGTAAGCACTTGTAAGTCTTGGGGGATAACTTACATAAAAGAGTTTCATTTGAACTTTTTCTATTATTATTTAAGCAATGGTTAAAACTGCTCTTTGGCTAATTCTATTTAAAGACTAGTTAATTCAAAAGTGGAAAAAAAAACAAACCTGAATAGGTTATTTAACGGAGTTAATTGGTGGTTTGACTAAACTTTCTTGAGGCATCTTCTCAGCCAAACCACTTCTCAGGCCTCATGAGCAGCAAATAAGGAGGCAACTCCATTCCCCCGTCCCACACACACCTATTAGCTACTCTGAGTGGAATGTTTGTGTGTGTGTTGGTTAGGGAGGTAGATCTGTACTTGACCAAACCAGGTAGAAGAACTGCAGGATCTTTTCTGTCCTGAAGGCTACTACCTTTTGAGTCAAGGGATGGGACAAACCTAAGAGTGAGCTTTGTGACCCACATTTAGCATGCATGTCGCAAAAGTGATTGAGATCATTGAGAATCAAGCCTTTATCAGAGATATTCTGTCTTGCTTTTGAAAACACATTCCATTAAATAAATACAATGTGCATGAAACACAATTCCCAACTACAATTACAAATAAAATACATTCAACTTGTTTAAATGATAAAATTACAAAAAGCACTTATTCTAAAATCAAAGGAAGCCTCAAGACCTACTCAGGTCAGCCTTCTGGGCATAATGTTATAATTACAGTGATCATCGAATGCCTTTTCTATGAACTAATCTTAGGAGCATTAAATTGGAAGCTGACTTTTCTCAAGGAAGAGTATTTTAGTAACAAAAACATATTTTTGTTACGCTGCTACTGAGCTTTCGGCATGAATGTGACAGAATCACAGAGCCATAAATGTTCTGAAGGCCATGTGTTGCATCTGCAAATTAATGTCACAAATCACTAGAAAGGCAAGAGGAAATCGCACTTGGATTCGTTCCATGCTGGCAGATCCCAGGAAGGGATGGAGGATGCTGTTTGGTCTTATAGAGCTAGCTGTGTTAGCAGTCTCTGCTTTGTCATCCCGGCCTTCCACTTCTTCAGTCCCTACAGCCAGTCAGCCTCCGTGTCCTGCCAATCTCCGTGTCCTGAGTCTTTCTCGATCCACCTCCTCCTGTCCATCTCTACCATTCTTTCCTACCTCCTCACCTTCACCTGGGGCCCCTGCCACAGCCTTCTAACCAGCCTCTCTGCTCGTCTTGTCAAGGATGGAGATTCTAAGGCACTGGTCCCATCATTTCCTGCCTAAATGCACACAAAAGGCTCCTGCGTCTGTAGGCTATGGAACCCTGCTCAGTGCTCCTGCCTCCTCTCTCCTCCCCAGGCCCCAACTCAAGGTTTGTGTTCCAGAATAGCATATACCTCCCCTGTGTACCTCTATTAACGGAGCTCCTTCTACTTGGAATGAGTCTGTCTTCTCTTCTGCCTGTGACCAACTCCAGCTCTTCAAGACTAAGCTTCAAGAGGCACAATCTCCTCCAAAAAACCTCTCCCGACCTCATCATTGTCCCAACTGGACCAAAGGACTCCTTGATCATCTAATGCCTTTTCTATGAACTAATCTTGGGAAGGACTAATCTGACTCCTTGTCAGAAACCCTGGACCAAGGGGTCTTTGTCAAATATGTGACAGATACCAGTTTCTGTTTTGTACCTTCTCTTTTCCTCTCTTTAAGGTGTGTTTTGATGAGCAAAAAATTATCATTTAAGTTTCCAAAGCATCTGTAGTTGATTTTTGTGCAATACAATTCATTTTTCCTATAAGAATAAAACTTATCCCTGCCTCATTTTTCAGTGGGGCCATTTTTTCACTAGTGGACATGTGGGTCTCTGTAATTTGCCCCATCTGCAGACATGTGCAGATGTTTCTGGCCTCTCTTTGGTGTCTTCACTCGTCCTCTTGTCTATCTCTGTTAAAACCACATTGTCTTAATTATGACAGCCATTTCTGAAATGGCTTCATCACGTAAGGCAAACCTCCTGCCCGGTCCTCCTTCAGAACTGCCTTGGTGTCATCCCCTTCTCTCACCCCCTTGCAATTTCATGAACATTTTAGAATTAGGCTGTCATGTTGAATGAAAAACCAACTTTGTTATTTTTAAATGACACTAATTCTTCCTATTCATGAGAAAGTATATAGCTCCATTTATCAAGGTCTTTTAAAATATCTTTGAGTCAGGTTTTACAATTTTCTCCATTAAGGCCTTATACACAATTATTAGATTTTTGCGTATTTTATATTTTTAGTTGCTATGAAAATAATACGTCTAAAAATACAAACTTTTTAAAAAGTAGGTTCCATACCCAGCATGAAGCCTCATGTGGGGCTTGAACTCACAACCCTAAGATTAAGACATGAGCTGAGATGAAGAGGTGGTTTCCCCAACAGACGGAGCCACCCAGGTACCCCCAAAATTTTTTATTCAAGCTTTTTAAGAAAAGATATTAAGTGAAATAAGTCAAACAGAGAAAGTCAATGATCATATGGTTTCACTTATTTGTGGAACATAAGGAATAGCATGGAGGACATTAGGAGAAGAGAAAAATGAAGGGGGAGAAAGCAGATGGGGAGACAAACCATGAGAGACTATGGACTCCTGGAATCAAAATGAGGGTTATGGAGGGCAGGGGAGTGGGGAGATGGGTGAGCCTAGTGGTGGGTATTAAGGAGGGCACGTATTGCACGGAGCACGGGTGTTACATGCAAACAGTGAATCATGGAACACTACATCAAAAACTGATGATGTATT
Organism: Ailurus styani; assembly: GCA_002007465.1. Taxonomy (NCBI): domain Eukaryota; kingdom Metazoa; phylum Chordata; class Mammalia; order Carnivora; family Ailuridae; genus Ailurus; species Ailurus styani. Next base: position 2,282,854 of record LNAC01000065.1, read on the forward strand.
GTATGGTGACTTGCATAACATAATTTAAAAATTATATGAAAAAAGATATTCTTGAACAAATTAATGTTTCCAACCAAAAAAATTAAATCTATAAGTCACACTTTAATCTAGTAATATGTACAATTAACAGATTATCTAAGTTCAAGCCAATCTTGAATTCCTAGTTAGAGAGCCTTTTTTATACATTGTTAGATTTGAATTACCAATATTTTTTCTTTTAAGATTTATTTTTCATCATGTTCATAAGTAAGATTAGTCTTTAATATTCTTTTTTTTTTTTGGTTCTATCCTTACCTTGTTTTGGTGTCAATTTATACTAGCTTTATAAAATCAGTTGTGGAACAATCCCTATTTTTCTCTGGAAGAATCTGTATAGTATTGGTATCATTTGTTCCTCAAATGTTTGTTAGAACTCATGGAGAAAAACAATCTGGGCCGGTTTCTCCCCCGCACCCCCCTTGATAGGAAGACTTTTAACTACCAATTAAGTTTCTTTAAAGATTATTTGGCAATTCTGGGTTTTTCTTTTTCCTGTGTCCATTTTTGCTTAAAAAATGTATTTTCCCCAGTTACTGAATGCACTTGTACCCTATTTATCCATTAGAGTAAACCTATTAATTCTTTTTCAAATCTTCTACACCCCATTTCTCCATCCTTCTCCAATCGACAGTTAATCTATTAACTCTTCAAAGAGCTATGTTAACAATCTCCTACTATGACAGTGGACTTTGTAGACCTATTAATTTTTATTTATCTATGTCTTGCTTTATATATTTTTCTGCATATACAAGTTTACAGTTATTACACCTTCCTGATAAATTGTACCTTTTATCATTACATAGCAACTATTCCTAGTAATGCTGTCTGCCTAAAATCTACTTTTCCCTAATATCAATAAAGCTATGCCAGTTTTCTTTCAACTAGCATTTCTTCCAATATCTTTTTCTATCCTTTTATTCTCGAATGCTCTGTGTTCTTATTTTTTTGGAGATGTGTCTTATAAACAGCATATATTGGATTTATTTTATTATCCAGTCTAATATGCTTTGTCTTCTTACTAATGATTTGATCCATTTGCATTTATGTTGATTACACACAGATCTAGATATAATTCTACCATCTTATTTTGTCCTTTTTTTTTTGGTCTTGCTTTTTTTAAATGTTTCTCCTTTTCTCTTTTCTTGCCTTCCTTTGGAATGAAATTCTGTCCATTTCATGATTTCTCCCCACTGTTTTGGAAGTTAAAGACTCTAATTATTGCCCTAAAATTTAAGATCCACATTTACTTGAGCATATTATACAGCTTAATAATATCTTCGCCATATTTCTAAACAACACAAGGGCCCGTGAGTCCTTCAGCTCTTATGATGAGGATCTTTGTTCAGGGTTTCCTCCTGCAGCTCAGTATACTTTTCTGCCTAAAGTACAGAAGGAAGCTTCTTTAGTTAGGGTCTATTGGTAGAAAATTCTCTTAGCTCTTGTTTAACTGAAAAGGTCTTTTAATTTCTTTTATTCATAAATGAGAGGTTTTCCTGAGTAAAAAATTCTAAAATGACAGTTATTTTGTCTCTGCATTTTGAGGCTACTGTTCTAAGATCTTCTAACTTCCATTATTGCTACTGAGAAGTCAGATGTTAGGCTAATTGTCTTCCTTTGTGAGAATCTGCCTTTTCTCTCTGGCTGTTTTTAACATCTGTCTCTCTCTCAGTTGTCCTGTGGTTTTACTATAATATGTGTAGGAATGGGTATATTAATATATATGCTGCTTAGGATTTATTGCATTCTTGAATTTGATAATTGGCATCTTTCATTTATAATGGAAAACTCAGCTATTATTTCTTCAAACATTGTATTTTCTACACTCTCTATTTTTTCCTTATGGAACTCCAATTAAATGTATTTTAGATCCTTGCACTCTATCCTCCATGGCTCTTAACCTCTCTTTTCCATCTATTAATTGAATAAGTTCTTCTAACCACTCTTCTCCATCTATTGTCTTTTTATGCTATATTTCAGGTAATGACTTCACAACTATTTCTCAGTTCTCTAGTTCTTTTTGGAGCTGTGTCTTATTTGCTATTTAATACCTGTATTCAGTTTCTGGTGTAAATTATCACATTTCTCAGTTCTAGAAATTTTATTCGGCTCTTTGTTAACTCTGATCATTTCTCAAAGTCTCTTGTTTCTTCGTCAGTCTTGCAATAAGCTGTACCTTCATCTTGTATTAATTTTTTAAAGCATATTTATTTCACATTCTGTATCATAATTACTATATATGGCCTCTGTGAGTCTGATTATACTGTTTGTTTCTGCTGGTTCTTGTCTATGTTAACTTTTCCTTTGTGTTTTGTGATGTTTTCTATTGGGAACTTATATTTCTTGAAGCTTATTTATAGGAATTATTAAAGCTTATGTTGGATGCGTTCTTCCAGACAAGATTTGTGTTTTCTCCTTTCAGTCCCTCTAGACACTACCAAATTGGAAACTTTAAATTCTGGACTACAGTTTTTGTACAGGCAGGTAGTGTAAATTCTAACCTCAGATTCACATGTGGACTGGTTTTTGGGTAGGAATTCTCATGAGAGACTACCTTTTCTTCCCTTTACCCAATGCCAAAGGCCAAACAGCCAATTTTCTTACCATCTCCCTCAGGGAGGAGAAGAATGAGTCCAGTCACACTGGTGTCACTTTTAATGGGTGCCTTATTTATGTTCTGGTCTTTGATCCAATCTCGTCCCTTGCCTGGACCCTGAGCTCTGACTCCTATCTCGAAGCCTGGTCTGTTGCAAATGAAGTTCTAGGTTATCAAGAACTGGCACACGTCCTGAAGGAAGCTATCACCTGCAAGTACTTCTTTATCCTTTTGGATTTGGGGTTCTTAACATTTTTGACCTCTGATACTTATTTTTTGCCAATGCTTAAAATTTTCTTTAACTTAGGAACACTGTTTAGTGTTTATTCCTGTACGATTTTTAAAGGCTCTCTTCTTTTCCATATTGCTAGAAAATGAAACTTGAAAAAAAATTAAAATATTTGAATATAAAGAGAAGGAGAGACATGGCAGAAAAAGCAATAGCAGGATAGAGTCAACAAAGAGTTCCTCTTTTTTCCCCCTTTAATTCAGGAGAACTTAAATGTATAGGCTATGGGAAAGAAAGAAAAAAAAAAGGAGGCAGAGGTTAAAGATGGAGATGATGGAAAAAAAGAAGAGGACTACTGGATAGAGGGAAGTACCAAGGGAGAAACGGAAGAGGTCAGAAGAGGATATAGGTGAAAAGCCTGGCTTTGAAGAAAGGAGGGTGTAGAAGGCTGACCAGTGGCTCCCCAAGGTGTCCACATGCTAATCCTTGGGGCTTGTCAATATGTTACCTTACGTGCAATGGGACTTAACCTTCATGTGTGATGGGTGTGATTAAATTAAGGATCCTGAGAAGGGGAGAGTGTCTTGGATTGCCCAGGTGTGCCCTCGATGTAAACACAAGTGTCCTTAGAAGAGAGAGGTTTGACTCCAGAAGAGGAGAAGGCAATACGAGGACAGAAGCAGAGACAGGAGTGATGTGCTTTGAAGATGGAGGAAGAAACCACAGCCAAAACATGCAGCAGCTTCCTGAAGCTGAAATAGGCATGGAAATAGATTCTCCCCTCAGAGCTTCCAGAAGCAAACAGCCCTGTGGACAGCTTGCCTTCAGCCCAGTGAAACTGAGTTCAGATTTCTGACCTCCAGGACTCTAAGAGAATAAATGTGTGGCTGTAAGCCACTCGGTTTGTAGTAATCTGTTAGAGCAGCAACAGGAAAAGAGGGGGAGCAAGCTCTACCCACTAAGCAAGCCAGACGCCCAAGCTATTACAATTTCAATTGACGCTTTCCCTAGTGTTTTATGTGAAGGCGTGAAATATCTTGCCCCCAAAATACAGTCACGTGTGGCACCAGTACAGAATAGAAGAATCCAGCAACTTGCCTGGTGTCACACAGCAAAAGTTTGAGCAACAATGTGAGGAAGAAGCACGAAGGCCAAAAGGTCCAGGACAGGTCTCTGATCAGGTAAAATCAGCAGGGTCTGTCATGAGAGTCCAGGTTTCCTTGTCTGGATCTCCAAATTTCAGCCCCCTGCTTTTTTCTCAGAACTTCCCCATCCCACTCTGAGGCTGGAGGTCACCTTTGTAGGGCAGTGACGTCTCCAGGTATCTGTCTAGCATCTGGCTCTGCGGCATCACCGACCCTGCTTCTGTCATCTGTCTGGCCATCGAGGCCTTGTTACACTCATTAATGTTGCCTCACTCTCTGGGCTGGCTGCTCTTCGTGCGGGTGCCGTATGGGACTCTACAGCCATGGAACCCCAGAATTTGTGAACAAAACAACAACGGCATAGAATCTTCCAGAAAATAAAATACAATAAGGCAATTGAATAAAAAAGAAGTTTAGAGCCACTAAAACATTAATGAAATAAAATAGGCACTACTTACGCAGGCGGACTATCACCACAATACTTTCCAATTCTTTTAGCGTCATTGACTTCTCCACCATTGAACACAGCCACAAAATCATATCGGCAATAGTTATCACGCTCTACATCAAACTTCTCAAATCTTAATTCTATAAGCTTTAGAGAAAGCACAACATTAGAAATATCAAGATAGCACTGAGGAATAATCTCAAACGGGAATCTTCCTCTCCCCAGATCCGTATGGATTTTCCTTGGTAAAGAATGTGCTCATTTTGTTTGAATTATTTGTGTCTTGTTGTTATCATATTTCATCTGTAATAAACAAAACTGTGGTATTTTTTATTTTTAATCATTCCAAAAGATCATCCTTAGTTAAGATCTTAAATTTAAGAGATCTGTTCACCCAGTTACAAATGTATGGGAACACCATGTAACCCTAACAACCTATGTTAAGACCGTAACTGGATATGTGTTAGAGTGGGAAGCAGAGGTATATACCAACTTCATTCTTCTTCTCTGGGATGTCCCCCATGTTAGAGTGTGTTGAGGTGTGGTGTATGTGTTACATGTTTGGGTAGGTGAGGTGGTGGATAAGGTTGTTCCTCTTTTGAGGGAAGGAGAATGATATTCCTATCACCTATAAGGAGGTAAATTCTTTAGGACCACAAATTCAGGAAGTGGGGATTGACTGTGAGTCTTCTTGATATTTGAAAAGTGTGTCTACTGATTTCAGCACAGCCTACTTGGTGATGTGGTTGACTTTTGAAGAGGCTGCTTGAAAGCACTGATAAACAAAGTCAGTGTTAGATTTCTTAAGTATTTCTTAATTTCTTTGCACTAGTACCAGTAATAGTATCCTGTTATTCAAGTCAATAGGAAGTTTTTATTTAATAGGCAATCATTCCCCTCACAAGCAGATTTTTCCAGAGCACCTCCAATGTGTGAATCAAAGGAAATCTCACAAGGTTCATCAATACCCACAGTACCCAGATAGCTGGTCCCTACTTTTGCTGGGCAGTGGGTGGGCAGGCAACTCTCCCTGCTGCTTGGGGAAGATAACGGGGATTAATTCCTGTTAGAACCGGCCCTAGTCATTAGCTAAAGAAGACTAATCCACAGTAATTGGATGAAGATGGTAACAGCAACAGCATCACAGAGGGACCAATGGTAAATTGTGGCTTTGGACATAACTGTCACATATCTACATATTTACCCACCATTAAAAAGTCAGCACCAGTTATGGGTGAATAACAGTTTATTCATATTTAGCACTGCTTTAAATTATATTAAAATATTTACTCTTTGGGTCCAATAATTTCTCACCAGTTAGTAATAAAATGCTTTCCAGATTATTAAAAATTGGCTGAACTTCCTCTACTTAGAAATTAGTCACATAACAACTTTTGGAGAGAAGATTAAAAATAAGTAAATAGGGCGCCTGGGTGGCTCAGTGGGTTAAAGCCGCTGCCTTCGGCTCAGGTCATGATCCCAGGGTCCTGGGATCGAGGCCCGCATCGGGCTCTCTGCTCAGCAGGGAGCCTGCTTCCTCCTCTCTCTCTGCCTGCCTCTCTGCCTACTTGTGATCTGATCTCTCTCTGTGTGTCAAATAAATAAATAAAATCTTAAAAAAATAATAAAAAAAAATAAAAAAAAATAAAAATAAGTAAATAAATAGAATAAAGGGAACAGCTATGATTTAAAAAATGAAGGTAAGTCTTTAACAAAAGAAAATGCTCATAAATTTGCATAGAAATTACTTAGGACTTAATCTTCCCATTATATTCTTCTTCTTTGACAGTACTTCCAGTGATTTCAGGCATTACAATAATCATTAAAAACTACTTGGCTGAAGCCAAAACTCACATTAGTAAAATGAAACCCCAATTTAAGTTTAAATAATCAAAGAGATGGAAAAAAGATGCTGAATTATAATCTGCATGGATAATTAAGCTGAAATTATTTAGGCTAATTAATGTATTTTCAAATGTCACAGAGAGAAAAATGACCAGTACAATCTCAAAAATTACATAATGGCTTAAATATTGAGAAACACGATTTTTAAGTGTTAAATTATAAAAAATTCAATAAATTTGTAGAATCTTTCATCATTAAGTAAATGACCATATTTTTATTCTTGAAAATAAAACTGGGTTTGGGGATTACAATTAAAGTGTGTGTGTGTGTGTGTGTGTGTGTGTGTGAGTTCAAATCACTAACTTGCATGGTGTATTTGCCTGAATAATTTCCCATTAAAAAATCAATATATAGCAAATAGTATTTGTGTGAGTCATACAAAAGATCAGTTTAGAAAATTTTTTAAAGACTTATTTACTTGTTTTGGAGAGAGAGAAAGAGCATGAGAAAGAGCACGCACACGAGTTGGTGGGGGAAGAGGAGAAAATCAGACTTCCCGCTGAGCAGGGGGTCTGACGCCTCCATCCCAGGAACCTGAGATCACAACCCGAGCCAGAATCAAGCAAGAATCAAGAGTGGGTCGCTTAACCAACTGAGCCACTCGGGTGCCTAGAAAAGTTTTTTTTAAATAGTATCATAATGCTCACCCTCTAGTGTTTGAGTGATTCTGTAGTATTTGTAACAAGAATAATTTTTAAAAGTTATTTTCCCAAGTCCACAAAGTAGACTTGGTCTATTCCCATGCTAAGTTTTGTCCTGCAATTCATATCTGAAAGTGGTTCCCAGAAATGGTAAAATTTCATATAACCACAAACTAATAAGCACTGGAAAACTAGACCTTCTCTGTTGGTTGTTTTACAGCAATGAATAAAGTTATTTGTGGGGAACCTGCACAAATTTTATGTTAAACAACCAAAAAAATACCCACAAAGCAGATTAGCTTTCAGACTTGTTCTCTGAGGGGACGATGTGGTGTGCCTGCCTTGGCTTTGTCCAGGTGAAGGCGTCACAGCGCATTTGCCACGTGAACAAATGGTAACCTGAAACGTACGTGTACTTAGGGATTCCAACCCTCCCACACCCAGTCACTGTTGTTTATAACATCTTCCACAGGGTACAACAATCTCACAGGGATTTGCTTATGATTTGTATTGAAATTTGAAAATCGTATTTATATACCAGGAAATTAAATGCATGACTTTTGTAAGTCAAATAATGCAAAAGCAATTTTAATCTGGGTCTTTGTATGAAGAGATACCTGCATCCAGCAGGGCCTTCCTCACCCTGCAGGCTAAGCTCTTGAGAGATGGGCCCCTCGCACAATCTAGGTAATCCACACACACATGCACACTTTCTTCATATTTTTAGGGAATCTTACCTGATTCTTTGGGGCTACAATGTGCCACACACAAGTGACTCCTGCAGGATAATCTCGGTCTGGCCAGTTGGGGGTTTTAAAAGAGCCGGAAGGCCTTTCAAGGAGTCCTCCACAATACTGATCCCCTGAATTTTTTAAGTACGAAAAAAAAAATCCAAGTTTATATCCAGGTTATGGCAATGCAACCATAAGGAAACTGGGAATTTGGAATATTGGTAATAATACAGTAAATAAAGGCAGTGGCAGAAACTCTTAAATTTTTTCCTAAAGTATGGTTGGTTACACAGCCTCCGACACCCGCCCCCCACCCCCAACACCCACCAGCCACACACACTGAATGATCTCTGTTACCTGACCTATCACATCAGCACAAGAGAGCATAGGAGTGGAGTCAGGCCTATAGCTTCTTTTCTTTCTTTTTGGTCAAGTAAAAACAAAACATTTGGGCATGAACTCATTCAGACATCATGCTGGCTCAACAAATCACATAGATTTTAAAGAACCCTCATGACAGAGGTGTTTATTAATAGGATTAAAATGCATGCCCAGGGCGCCTGGGTGGCTCAGTGGGTTAAAGCCTCTGCTTTCGGCTCAGGTCATGATCTCAGGGTCCTGGGATCGAGGCCCGCATCGGGCTCTCTGCTCAGCAGGGAGCCTGCTTCCCCCTCTCTCTCTGCCTGCCTCTCTGCCTCCTTGTGATCTCTCTCCCGCTGTGAAATAAATAAAAAAATTTAAAAAAAAATCTTTAAAATGCATGCCCATGGACAAAATTTGAATTAGTTGACAGAGAAAACTCTCATTACCAGAAAACTCTATATGCTACACATCTTTAATAATTTTTAGAACATTTTTTGTTTGTAAAAATACTGTTTATAAATTTTCAATACAGAAGAGCATCAAGAAGAAAAAGGAAATTACCCCAAATCCAACCACCTAAAATTAACCACAATTAATATCTGAGAATCATCATTTCAGACATCTCCATGCATATACACTGATAGGTTAACAGGAATAATTTTAGAACAATATATATATATTTTTTAAGATTTTATTTATTTATTTGACAGAGAGAGAGAGAGAGAGATAGTGAGAGCAGGAACAGAAGCAGGGGTAGTGGCAGAGGGAGAAGCAGGCTTCCTGCTAAGCAGGGAGCCGGATGCGGGGCTGGATCCCAGGACCCTGGGATCATGATTTGAGCTGAAGGCAGATGCTTAAGTGACTGAGCCATCCAGGGGCCCCAGGACAATATTTTAATACAAAGTTCTAAATTTAATTTTATTTGAATTTAACAAAAACTGAATTGAAACTAAGTGAACTTAATATACTTTATATTAAATATTTCTTTGACCCAGAAGATAATCATTCTTAAAAGCATCTCTAAGAAAATGTATTATAAAAATTGAGGTTGGATAATTTCTAAAACTTTTTAATCATGGAAAATTTCAAACAGATACAAAGTAAATAGAGTAATATAATGAGCTTCTATGTTTCCATCACCCAATTTCAGTAATTATCTTTCTATTGTTCTTTTTATTAATACCACTATTCAATCCCCACCACCTGCTTTTTAAAATTATTATTATTTTAGAGATTTCAGGGAGGTAAATTCATGTACTGTGAAATGCACAAATATTAGCTGTACTAAGTTGAAAAATTAATCTCCTTGTGTAAGCCACACTCCTGTGACCATACAAAATCCACTTCCCACCAAATTCCTGTATCCCTTCCCAGTCGGCCAACTCTCCACACCACTTTTCTGAAAACTTTTACCTTAGATTAGTTTTATTCTAGACCTTCATATACACGGACTCGTGTATTGAGGACTCTTCTGCGTCTGGCTTCCCTTACACAACGTCTGAGATGCTTTCATGTCGCCGTTCGTATTCATAGCTTGTTCTTTTACTCTGCTGGGTGATCCCGATGTGTGGAAACAGTGTGTCTCCCTCTTCTTCTGTTGGACATTCCTTTGGATGTTTCCAGTTTGGGCTATTGTGAATGAAGCTGCTGTGAACTGTTTGTACAAATCTCTTTGTGGACATGCATTTTCATTTTTCTTGCACAAATACCCAGGAAAGCAATTCCCGAGCCAAGAACAGATGTCAATGTTTAACTTCAGAAGAAACTACGAACGATTTTCCCCTCGAGGCTGTAGTATTTTATACGTCTCCGGGTACGAGCACTCTGGTCGTATCTTGAGGATGTCAGTTGTTTTCGCCAGTCTTGTACGTTTGTAACAGTACCTCAGGATGGTTTTAGTTTGCATTATCTTGTTAACGTATGACATGGAGCAGTTTTTCATGTACTTATTAATCATTCATGTATCTTCCTTTGTGAAGTGTCTGTTCAAGTGTTTGCCCACGTTCATATTTATTGGGATCTTTTTTAGTTTTAATTTTAATAACGCTTGCATGGTCTTTATTTTTCATTCAACCTAGTTTGCCTTTGTATTGCAAGTGCTTTCTTGTGGACAACATAGAGTTAGGCCTTGCTTTATTTATTTATTTATTTATTTATTTTAATTTTTATTCTTTGCCCAAGGGGTACAGGTCTGTGAATCATCAGGCTTACATCTTTCACAGCATTCACCAAAGCACAAACCCTCCCCAATGTCCATAACCCATCCACCCTATCCCTACCCTCCCACCCCCCAGTAACCCTCAGTTTGTTTTGTGAGATTAGGAGTCTCTTATGGTTTGTCTCCTTCCCCATCCCATCTTGTTTCATTATTTTTCCCTCCCTACCTGCCACGACCCCCTACCCTGCCCCTCAAGTTCCTCCTATCAGAGAGATCATATGATAATTGTCTTTCTCTGATTGACTTCTTTCACTCAGCATAATACCCTCCAGTTCCATCCATGTCGTTGCAAACGGCAAGATTTCATTTCTTTTGATAGCTGCATAGTATTCCATTGTATATATATACCACATCTTCTTTATCCATTCATCTGTTGATGGACATCTAGGTTCTTTCCATAGTTTGGCTATTGTGGACATTGCTGCTATAAACATTCGGAGGCCTTGCTTTTTAAGCTGTTCTAATAATCTCTGTTTTCTAACTAGATTATTTAATCCTTGGCAATCAATGCATTTATTGATATGCTTGGGTTTGGTGTGCCATTTGCTACTTTGCTCTATCTCACCTTTCTCTTGCTCCATCTGTTCCTTTCCTGCCTTCTTTGGGTTAGTTGAAAAATTTTAGTATTCTGTTTTAACCTTTTGGCTTTTAGCTATAACTCTTGCATTTTTAATGGGTACTCTGGGGATTACAATATTCATCTTTAATTTATCACAATCTGCTTAGAGTTAATATTGTATTTCTTCACGTATTGTGTGTGTGTGTGTGTATGCACCAGTAAAGTCCCATTTACCTTTCCTTTACCTATACCTTTGTTCTATTATTGTCATATATATCATATATTCCACATTCTACAATACAGTGTTAAAGGGTTTTTTTGTTCTGTTTTGAACAGATACATGTAAAGAAATTAAGAACAAAAAATAATATATAGTCTTGTATATTTACCATTTCCAGTGGCCTCCAATCCTTCCATTACCTTCATGTTACCCTGTGGGGCCATTTCCCTTCAACTTGAGGAATTTCCTTCAATATTTCTCAGGATGCAAGAAATGTCCTTTTTTTTTTTTTTTTAAAGATTTTATTTATTCATTTGACACACAGAGAGAGATTACAAGTAGGCAGAGAGGCAGGCAGAGAGAGAGTAGAGAGGAGGAAGCAGGCTCCCCGCTGAGCAGAGAGCCCGATGTGGGCCTCGATCCCAGGACCCTGGGATCATGACCTGAGCCGAAGGCAGCGGCTTTAACCCACTGAGCCACCCAGGCGCCCGCAAGAAATGTCCTTAATCCACTTCCACTTCTGAAGACCAGCTATAGAATGGCCTCTACTGTTTCTAATGAAAAGAAAGCTATTCTTCACACAATCTTTTCCTTGTATGTGATTTGATTTCCATCTCATTAATTTTAAGATTTTCTCTTTAGATTTCTATGATTTTGATGTTCTTCAGTGTGGCTTTATTTTTATTATCCTGCTTGGGGTTTGTTGATCTTCTTGGCCCTATAAATTAATGTTCTTCACTGAATCTGGGTGGCTTCAAGCCATTATTTCTTCAGACATCTTTCCTGTACTACTTGATATGGCCTCACTGGTCTCTCGGGCTCTTTGTTCTTTCATCTTTTTCCTCCTGGTTCATCAGATTGGATCATTTCTATTCCCATCCATTGACTCTTCTGTCATCTCTAATCTGCTTGTAAGCCCACCAGGTAAATTTTTAAATTTCAGATTCTGTCTCTTTCAGTTCTAGAATTACTCTTTTATTTTTTTTATAGTTTAGAATTTTATAGTTCTGTTTCTCTCGAAATTCTCAATCTGTTTACTTACTATACGTCTGTTTCCCTTTAATCCTAGACATAGTTACAATAGCTCTTTTAAGTGCTTGTCTGCTAACTGCCACATCTGAGTTATCCTGAGATCGGTTTTTATTGACTGCTTTTCTTCTTGAATATAGACATACTTTCCTGGTTTTATCACATGACTGAATGCTGGATATTATGAATGATACATTACAGAGACTCTAGATTCTGTGTTCCAGCAGACATTTCACTTGCCTAGACTCAAGCTCAGAGTTGATCTCCCTGGCCGTGGGCAGCAGCTGTGACCTCTGTTCACTTTCACCCTTCAGCTGACGCTTTTGTGCCGGGTCAACTGGACTTTCCTCTACATACAGAGAGTTTGGCTGTGGGCCAAGGATCTAGGTGGCTTTTACATGTATATTTTGTGCCTCAATTCCTCTGTAGCTCCATAATCCAGCTTTTCTTCCAGTTCTGGATGCTCTTGTCAGCCCCAGATCCTGTCGTCTGACATCTCAAACCAAAATGCCACACAACAACCCAAAGCAAGAGCAGATTAGAAAATGCCCTCAAGCAAAAGGCTCCAAATTACTGATCTTGCCCAACGTAGTTATCTCTTCAAGGTAGAGGTTTCTACCCATGGGTGCTCATATGTACCAACATGAAAACACCCCAACACATAGTTTTTAAGTGAAAAAAAAAAGTTTTGAAACAATATGAATGTATGATCCCACTTAGATTTTAAAAAAGCTACTGCAGAAGTACATACACATGAGTGTACCTGGAAAGGTACAGGAACCACCAAGCATGGCTCTTTCTAGGACGGGACTATAATGGAGTGAAGGGATATGTTTCGATATCCATATGTGTATATGTGTGTGTAAGCTTCACATTTTTACTCCAGGAGTTTCTATATTGGAATTTTGATAAGAATCACATGGGCTTTAAGAAAAGAGACTTTTTTTGAAAAAATATAAAAACAAAAATAAAATAAAAAATAAATAAAAATAAAAAAAGAGACTATTTTGAATGGCCTCTTGGTGGTTCGGTGGCATTTATTAGCTTCGTTCGACAATAACTGCTCTTCAACTTTAGGCTAAAGGAGTGAACACATACAAAGTGCCTGGGACAGAGCGGAACACAGAGGAGGCATCCACTAACTGTGAGCCATTATTACTACCATGATTGCCATTATGTGGGAACGGTACCTCTTTCGTTTGGTTCAGCAGCAGAGAACATGGCCATGAAGCCATTCCCCGCGGTGTTGGCATCAGAAATCATCTGCACCATCATCTTGTTACCGCTGGACACAAGGGCTCCAGGCCGGAACGTGCCACAGAAGCGCCCAATACGCTGGCCATTGCTGTGACCGTTGTACACGTCCACAAAGTCATAGCGGCACAGGTTGTCGCTCTCCAGATCTATGAATCGGAAATTAAGAACTACCACTTTTCCCTCAGGAACCTGGAGAGGAAAGCACCAATTGGAAAACCATGTTGTGAAAACAGTATCTGAAGTCTTCCTATCTAGCCAGTTCCTGAAGTGAGAAGATTGAAGTATAATACCTCAGACGATGCTTTTCTTCCCTCAAATCTGAATTAACTCAGAAAAGGTTTTCTACCATAACGAATTCCTAATAAAATATAATTATTGTCTTTTGAGAAATCCCACGGTTCATGAGGGTACATAATATTATTGCTAGGGAGTTTATCTCAACAAAGTTGCAAAATGTTGGGTTAGTCTTATTAATTGGTTAAGTCATTGGTTATAAAGAATACCAGACCTGATTGGACCTTAGCACACATTTGTAAATTGTAAACCACCATGGCACCCGGAGATATTGCTTGGCAAAGAAACATCTGAAATAGCATTCTTCACAAATAATACAACAGGATAATCTTAGTATGTAGAATGCTTCTGTGAAGTTTCAACTGAAGGGATTGTTTGGCAATTATGCAGTTAATTTATAGATAATTCAGTTTGGGTCCTGAAAAATCCAGATCACCTATTTATACTGATTACGCTGAATAATTAGTGAATCATCTCTTCTCAGAGTCACTGAGTTTTTGCTTTCCACATGAAAACTTTATATACTAGGTGTCCTTGAAATACAATGCACTGGTGAAAAAGATGAGTTTTCACTTTCTCATACAACTTTCTTTACCATAATTTCCTCCATATAATTCTTATGATGCTTCCCTCCTTGTTCCCTGAACAGGCAGAAAAATGGCTACAAAAGCATTTGGCAGGATTCTAACAAAAGCCCCATTTCTTTTCCAGTTCACATCATCTTTTAATTTACTCACCCAAGTATTTGGTCATAAAGTCTCACAATCAGATTCGTTTTACCTTTTTAACTCAATGAGATCTCCACTAAATGGCATAAGAATTTCATTTTACAGATGACAAAAAGTCAGTGATTTGAAAGACAGAACAACTGCCAATGGTAGTTGGTTTATATTCATCTTAAGTAATTATCTCATTCTCAAGGGTCAACAGATGCTTTAAAATAAACATGGCTTCCCATGTTGGTGAGTTCAGTGCCATAAGTTTTTTTTTCTGTGATAAGAAGAAGTGTTTCAGTGCTATTTGCCTTTTGTGTCAAAGACATACACACCCCAAGGCAAAAACTGCAGTGCAGGAGTCTCAAAAGGATATTCTGGCTTTGTTATGGCTGTATTCTAATTGCTAGGAGCTTATCTTAATAGTGAATCTTAGAAGTTCCAAAGCCACAGTCTATGAAGCTGATAGCGGAAAATGCAATTTAAATTTTAAACATTCCCACTTAGGTTGCTCTTGGAGAACTCCTCTGGGTTTTTTGGGGTTTTTTTNGTTTGTTTGTTTGTTTGGTTGGTTGGGTTTTTTTTTTTTTTTTTAAGATTATTTATTTATTTATTTCACAGCGGGAGAGAGATCACAAGGAGGCAGAGAGGCAGGCAGAGAGNTTGTTTGTTTGTTTGTTTGTTTGTTTGGGGTTTTTTTGCATGCAATCTCTTGTTAGCCTATGATCAGAAAATTACAAAAATGTGATGCCACATCTATAATCTTAAATATAAGCAATCACTGAAAATTTTCCAGCCAAAAAGAAACAAACAAACAAAAAACCCATTCTGAGCTACATTAATTTAATATTGGTTGTCCTTGCAGGAAAGAGTGACCGTGTAAATATGTAGATAAACTGTGTGGAAGGTAATTCAAAGNGGTTTTTTTTGCATGCAATCTCTTGTTAGCCTATGATCAGAAAATTACAAAAATGTGATGCCGCATCTATAATCTTAAATATAAGCAATCACTGAAAATTTTCCAGCCAAAAAGAAACAAACAAACAAAAAACCCATTCTGAGCTACATTAATTTAATATTGGTTGTCCTTGCAGGAAAGAGTGACCGTGTAAATATGTAGATAAACTGTGTGGAAGGTAATTCAAAGCGCTGAGATTCTGCCACCTACAGAGTAAAGAAGGGAAGAGGCAGAAGGATTGACCCCTGGGGCACTCTGATATCATCAGGTCTTCCAGATATGGTCAAACCAAGCTAGGGACTGAGTCAGGAAGTAGGACACAATGTGGTGCCCGGAAGCCAAGTGAAAAGAGTGTGTTCAAGGAGGAAGAACTGGTCAGCTGAGTTAGGTGTGGCTGCTGAGTCAAGGAAGATGACTGAGAAATGGCCACTGGGTTTTTCAACCAGAGGTCGCTGGTGGCTCTGACAAAGCTGTTTTGGTGAAGCAGCGGGGATAAAGCCTGGCAAGAGAAGGATCAAGAGAAAATGGGTGAGAGGGATAGGGACAAGCTTTTCAAGGAGCTTTGCTGGAAAGATGAACGGAGTAATATGTGGGTAGCTGGAAGAGGGGTGAGGGTCAAGGCAGGATAGTTAAAATGGGCTCTATTAAGGCTCGGTTGCATGCCAATGGGAGTAACTCCACAGGGAGGGCAAAAGTGATAAAGTAGGAGAGAGGGAGAGTTGCTGGAGAAATGGCATTGGTTAGGCAAGGGAAGATTTGCTCTAAGGCACAGATGCGGGGGTGGGGGGGGTGTTCAGCCTTAGAAAGGAGCATGGACTGTTGTGCCTAGTGAGAGGAGAGAAGGCAGCAGCTGGTGGGGTTGTAGGTGAGGCCTTGAGAGCAAATGAAATTTTTCTTCTGTGAAACAGGAAACAAGGTCATCAGCAGCAAACATGGATGTGAGAGGAGCTATCAGGAGACTGAGAACAGAGGAGAGGTGTGTAAATGGATTAAAGAAGTGTAGCTCGAGTGTCAGGAGAGCGGAGAGCCCACCTGAGGCAAATAAACGAAAAGTGAGGCCTCTCTGCATGGTCGTGGATTTCCCCAGCTGCACACAGCCCCCTGGGCGAAGGTGCAGAGCAGGCGGAAGGTTAGACTTAAGCAGCAGAGCGTGGGAGGTTGGGGGAGTAGGGTAAGTTTGCCAAGCAAGGACTATGGAGGGAGAGAGACCCAGGAGAGTTGAGGACACAGGCAGAGGAGTGACCATAATGATGGCTCATGGCATCTAAGCTGGGGAAGGACAGACACCTTGAAGCAGTGGGGTGAGGACAAAAACAACGAAGATTGCGGTGGAGACAGTATAATGCAATGGAAGTGGGTGGCAGAGGAACAATGGAGGATAAGCTCAGTGGAGGAGGGGAGCTGCAAGACCCAACAGGATCCTCCATGTAGACACCGAAATCACTATGAATTGTGACAAGGAAGAGTGTTGAAGACAGTGACAGCGAGCCGGGGGCTAAAATTTACAAGCAATGGGGAAAACTGCCTTGGGAACTTTCTGCAACAAGACAAGCAAAGAGGGACAAAGGAGGGCAGAGTCTTGTTGCACTGGCAAGTTCTCTGTTCTTTGGCACTAAGAAAGTTCTGTTGATTCCTTTATTTCCGATGGGATACTTATTTCCATTGGGATAAATCAGCATATGTTCAGCAACAGAAACGAGGTTACGTCATTGAAATTTTGAACACCTGTTGATCCCAACACCATCCCCTGGCAAAAACTCTTTTGAAGGAAGGATGCAGAGATCGGTATCAGTTGGGGGTCTACTGTAACCAGAAACAAATGTCATCTTGCATAGAAGGCCAAGGGCAATCTACTGCAGGTGAGAGGCATACTTCAGGGAACCCTGTCATGACCACACAACAGCTGTTCTTCATTTTAATGTGAGTAGTCAAGTTTGTCTGGTGCCCTGCGATGTGCACGTTGATTAGTGCTCCTAGATGGTCATTCTAACGGACTTTGTAAAGCATATTCTCCAGAGGTGATCCCACCACTTGAAGAATCTACAGTCTGTACTCTCGATTTTTCTTTGTTAAGGATATTAAAAGAGATTTATATAGAGAGAGTAATAAAACAAAAACCTAGGCACCAGGCATCCAGAATTAATTATTGTTAACATTTGTCAACACATTTTTAATGTCTCCTTTAATAAAATAAATGAGGTTTATCGTCCCCATCCCAGGCCCTGTTTTCCTCTCCTTTCTCAGAAGCCACCATTGTCATAAATTTAGTGGGTTTCCTTCTGTGCCATTCAAAATACTTTTGTATAAATATGTATGTATTCACACAAAATATACAGTTGTGCTTTTGTGTCTGTTTTAAAAATTAATGAAAATGGGATAATGCTGTACATATCCTCCAGCCTGGACATCCTTGAGTTTTCTGGGTGAGGAAGAAGAGAAAGGGGAGAAATAAAAATAAAAACAAAAATGCACAGGGGGCACCTGGGTGTCTCAGTTGGTTAAGTGGCCAACTCTTGATTTCAATTAAGGTCATGATCTTGGGGTCCTGGGATCAAGCCCTGCATCAGGCTCCACGCTCAGTGCAGAGTCCACTTAAGGCTTCTCTCCCTCTCCCTCTGCCCCTCCCCCTCCTCGTGTGGTCTCTCTCTCTTTCTCTCTCTCTCAGATAAAAAAAAAAATCTTAAAAAACAAAAAAACTTATAGGCCCTTCATAGGTTATTCCTTCTGCCTAGAATACTTTCCCACTTCTGCCCTTCTCTCACTCAGGTTTAGGGTCTCAGTTTCAAGGTCACCTCTTCTTGGAGGCACTTCCAGATCCCAGCTCCTCCTCCCATGATGGGCTCTGCCCAGGGTGCAGCCTGCCCCTTGG
Organism: Ailurus styani; assembly: GCA_002007465.1. NCBI lineage: Eukaryota > Metazoa > Chordata > Mammalia > Carnivora > Ailuridae > Ailurus > Ailurus styani. The sequence goes on from LNAC01000065.1 coordinate 2,301,065, forward strand.
GTCCCTGAGCATGAGATCCCTCAACCCACCTCCTCCGTCACTGTCTAATGTCCCTGAAAGATGGAGCTCAAGGAGGCAAGTCTCCCTCCTGCCTTGATCACTGCTGCATCCCAGCCTCTGGACAGAGCGTGGCCCCAGGCAGAGGGGCTTCATGAAGACGTGTGAAGTGAATGAATCTGCCAGGTGCTAAACGGAACACCAGCTTCTTTGCACAAACCTTGGACAAGGCACCTGCTGGGCAGCCCCACCTCTTGTGTCCTAATATCTCCTACCCCCACCGGCAGCAGAGTTCCAGAAGGCTGCTCTCCTTTCTAGGTCATTCTTTACAAACAAAAGAAGATGCAGATCTTTTGGGAAACCTTATATTTCAAAGCTCCTGGAATGCTAATACTTAATGCAGAAACTCCATTAAGATGCTTTTTTTGGTGGCAATGGAGAAAAAGCTGCTGTTTTGTGAGATTACATTGACCAAGGGATTCATTATCTGCCTGTAGAAAAACAATTCTATATTTATGCTTTTTCTTGTCAACAGCTGAGTCCTGTGTGGGCCAAAGCCTCGTGCTGCAACAATGACCTCAGCTCACCCCACAGCCCCTGGGATGTCCTTGCTGTCACCGGCCAACTCGCCAAGTGCTGGAGCTGCTGCCAGAGAACCAACAGGGGAAGTGCGTTTTAAGCTGATGGTTTGCATTTTCAGGATCCTCTAAGCAAAATGCAAATAGGAGGGCAGGCTCTTTTGTATGGAATCGATTTCTATAGAAATGGTAATTCTCCTTTGTATCTGTAGCTTTTCTTCCCCCTAACACATCATTTACTAATTTGAGCAAAAAGATCTGTTTCTGCAGCATGTCTGATTTTTTTTTAAAAAAGTCATCATTTTAATCTCCTAAGACTGTCCTCATCCACAAACAGACCTTTGGGACTGCATGCTCTAGAACACGAGGCCACCTATTATTTATGTAAAGTTCCAGAGGCGCGCAACTTGGTGTCATTTCACATATCCCCCCACATGCAATGCAGAGAAATTTCTGCACAAACTATGCACAAATATTTGGCTCTATTTCAAGGGGGGGGTGTAAATCAGAAGCTTAAAAACCTTATTCATATATATTCTGTGTGTATTTAAATACTTTTTATATTTAAATAGCTGAAGAGGGAATCTTATAAATGTTTGGAAAATAAAACATACATTTTGATTACTGGAAACAACATGTGATGTTTTGAACATTCTGGGGGGAGGGGAGACTGGTAATTTCACCAAAAAAACCCTTTATGCTCCATGTGTGGAAGAGAGGAGGAAACCCCACCTCAAGCCCAGCCTGACCGCACCGGTGGACATTACGTCACACTCCTCTGCTGTAAACTGTTCAAAACTTTCCCACTGTACTTGGAATAAAATCCTCACTCACTGTATATACTTAGCGTATATCACATGCCAGATATTTTTCTAAGCACCTTACACAGGATCTCATGGAACCCTTTACAGTCACTGTATGAAGTTGATATTATTAGCCCAGTTTTACAGGTAAGGAAACTGAGGCACAGAGAGGTTAAAGCCCTGCATGATATGGTCCCTAACTATCTGTGACCTAATCTTTTCCTCTCATCCCACAGTCTGGCCGTTCAAGGATCCCTCCAAACTGGTTTTCCACCTCGGGGCCTTTGCACAGTTTGGTCCCTCCGCTGGGCACAATCTCCTCCCAGTATTCATGTGTCTGCCTCTAGGTCATCCTTTAGGTCTCAGCTCAACGGCTGCCTTTCCAGAGAGGCCTAGCCTGAGCCCTTCAGTTGCTTTAGATCATGCAGATCGCATAACCATGTTATTTCTTTACAGATTATTTATCGTCTATCTCTCCACCAGAATGTAAGATCCAGGGATCAGAGCTTGCTGATAGCTAGTGCGATGCCTGGCCATAATAGGAGTCCAAAAAGTAGTTACTGAATTGATAACTGGGATTCCTATAATCTTAATTTTTAAACAAAAGAACACAGGCCACAACCCCTATTACTGCTACATACATTTATACAACAACGTAAACTCACTTACAGAAACAAGTCAAGCAGTGTTAGGCCCCTCACAGGAAGTTAGAAACAGCTCAGAGTGGTTCTGGTGACTTACTAAAGTCACCCAGTGCATCACTGGCAAAGCCCAGCTCTGAGTTCCACACAACTGTTTTCCATAGCCTGACTGTCACAAGGCTGAGGAGATTCTCAGCGATCTTGTTTCCTCTGCCGGGGCACACAGGAAGTCAACAGCTCCCAGCCTCCCCTGCAGTTAGGTTGGGGCCATTGGCTGGGTCTTGGTCAATGGGACGTAGATAGAAGTGATGCACCCACCTCTAGGCCTAGCCACAGAATGTCCAGTGCAATCCTTTTAGAGCTCTCTTTTTGCTCTACGGAGGGAATTCAACAAAGGAAACAGGAACGTTCTAGGAGACAGCAGAGCCACAGAGGAGTTAATGCTCAGAGGACGTCTGCCTAGGACAGCCATCCACCTGCTCTGGGCTGTGAAGGGAGCAAGACACAGCCATTTGTTGGGTGAGGCCACTGAGACTTGGGGGGTCGTTTGTGACAGCTCTGCACTTTGTGTTAATAACCCTGGTTAACAAATGGGTTGGTGACGTTCACCTGTTACCCTTATCCAGCAGTGCTGTGACAGCAACTGTGGAGACATCTCTGTTCTTTTTGCTGCATATAAATTCTATATGAATCAACGCTGTAATACAGCCATCCAAAGGGCAGACCGTCTCGGGCTGTGTGAAGAGCAGGGGAGGCAACAGGCAATTTGGAGCGATAGCAAAAGTCAGCAAACTCAGCCTCACTGAGGTACTGAGGTACATCTGTAATTTCAGTGACTCCTGCAAAAGTGTAACTTGTACCTCTGGCACCACTATCATGACCCTCTGAGTCCCTTCTGTGTAGCCGGGCAGCTGGGGTGACACGGTGATCAGCAGCCTTGAGTGCTTCTTGAACTGAGAAAAGACATGGACCTTTTAGCCAGAGGCTTGGCTGTGGAATGAACCAGAAGCTGGGCTTCAGATTATGCCTCTTTTGCAAATGCTGCCTAAGGGTGAAGAAGAAAATGCCAGAGGGGTGATCAAAGTGGGGGTGGCGCCCCCCCCCCAGTACCATAAGGGTTGCCGAACTCAAGCCTGCCAAGAGAAAACACAGATGGGAAACACTGGAACACCAAAGCAACGGGACCCCTGAGGTCTTTGCAGCCAGGAAGGGGGGACAAGCGATGGGGCAAAGAGCTGCGGTTTAGGTCTTGCTTGGGGGAGGAGATAAAGTTTAAATGTAGAGTCCAGTAATCTCCACCTCATCCATGGGGCATATGTTCCAAGACCCCCAGTGGATGCCTGAAACCTCAGAGAGTACAGAACCTTTTCTACACTCTATGTTTTCCTATACATACATACCTATGATAAAGTTTAATTTATAAACTGGGCATGGTAAGCCATTAACAATAAAAACTTGTAATAAAATAGGACAATTATATAATAAACTGCAATAAAAGTTATGTGAATGTGGTCTTTCTCAAAATATCTCATTCATCTTCGTGAGATGGTAAAATAGCTCCACGATGAGAGGGAAGGTGGGCATGACACAGGGGGTGGTCCACCCGGAGGCTGCTGGGCCAGGGCGGACTATGGGGAACTGTGGGGTGCAAAGCTGCAGATAAGGGGGCAGGACTGTGTTCTTTTCACAGAGGTTCATCTTCTGGTTTTCCTGTGGCTGATTTCACTAGGACCCAATGCTGGATGTAAAGGATGACAAATCTGAGCAAGTTATGCACATATCGTCAACTGCCTTGAAAAACGGGAGATTCACTATTTGATTTTCATTAAACATGAGTTCTCTAGTTGTTTGTTCCCAAAAAGGTTTGCCGCAAAATAAAAAAAGCATTACCAAACAGCACAATTGTCCAAAGCCCTGCCACACAATAAAATAAATACTTCTAAAACGAAGAGGTATAAATTTATACCAAGCAGTAGGTAATGAAACCACTGTAGCGAGAGCAGTCAGACTATTCCCAAGCAGGGCAGCTCAGCTTCCATTTCCCAGCATCTATCTCTTGTATAGCAAACCTCTACTGCCCACGTTGTCTACTGAATCAGCCAACGGGTAGCCTGGTGGCGTCAGGCATCTCCCTGACCAGCATGCAAACCACAGCACTGGTACCACATGCCCGACGGGAATAGCGGCATTGAATCCTTGGATCCCCTCCCTGCAAGAGAGGAACATAGTGGCCAATGCCCAAGCTGTTTCATGTGATTAGTGTATGTCTTACTTAAATGTTGTCCTTGAAAGGTGTTAATTGTGTCAGGCAAAGATGTGGGTTCTCACATTTGTCTGTCACACTGAACTGTGCGTTGAAGAGAGAACTCTGGGCACCACATATGTGTGTGATACACTTCCAGACAAGACCAGAGCAGAAGATGTGAGTTCAAAGTGAGCTCTAACCAGCCCATCCTAGATTATTTTTCTTATTTTTTAAATTTAAATTCAATTAATTAACATACAATGTATAAGTTTCACAGGTAGAGGTAAGTGATTCATCAGTCTTACATAATACCCAGCCTTCCTTAATGTCCATCCCCCAGTTACCCCACCTCCCCTCCCACAGCAATCCTCACTTTGTTTCCTATGATTAAGAAACTCATACGGTTTGTCTCCCTCTGTTATTTTGTCTTGTTTTATTTTTTCCTCCCTTTCCCTATGATCCTCTATTTTATTTCTTAAATCCCACATATCAGTGAAATCATATAATTGTCTTTCTCTGATTGACTTATTTCACTTAGCATAATACCCTCTAGTTCCATCCACGCCATTGCAAATGGCAAGATTTCGTTTTTTGATGGCTGAGTAGTATTCCATTGTATATATATATATACCACTTCTTCTTTATCCATTCATCTGTCAATGGACATCTGAGCTATTTCCACAGTTTGGCTATTGTGAACATTGCTGCTATAAACACTGGGGTGCGCGTGCCCCTAAGGATCACTACATTTGTATCTTTGGGGTAAATATCCAGTAGTGCAATTGCTGGGTCATAGGGTAACTCTATTTTCAACTTTTTGGGGAACCTCCATACTGTTTTCCAGAGTGGCTGCACCAGCTTGCATTCTCACCAACAGTGTAGGAGGGTTTCCCTTTCTCTGCATCTCCACCAACATCTGTTGTTTCCTGACTTGTTAGTCTTAGCCATTCTGACTGGCGTGAGGTGGTATCTCATTGTGGTTTTGATGTGTATTTCCCTGGTGCTGAGGGATCTCCAACATTTTTTCATGTATCTTTTGGCCTTTTGAATGTCTTCTTTGGAGAAATGTCTGTTCCTGTCTTCTTCCCACTTCTTGATTGGATTGTTTGTTCTTTGGGTGTTGAGTTTGATAGGTTCTTTATAGATTTTGGATACTAGCCCTTTATCAGATATGTCATTTGCAAATATCTTCTCTCATTCTTTCGGTAGTCTTTGGTTTTGTTGACTGTTTCCTTTGCTGTGCCAAAGCTTTTAATCTTGTTGAAGTCCTAATAATTCATTTTTGCCTTTGTTTCCCTTGCCTTTGGAGATGTGTCTAGCAAGAAGTTGCTGCCTGTGTTCTCCTCTAGGATTTTGATGGATTTATGTTTCACATTTAGGTCTTTCATCCATTTGAGTCTATTTTTGTGTGTGGTGTAAGGAAATGGTCCAGTTTTATTCTTCTGCATGTGGCTGTTCAATTTTCCCAACACCATTTGTTGAAGAGACTGTCTTTTTTTCCATTGGATCTTCTTTCTTGCTTTGTTGAAGATTAGTTGACCATAGAGTTGAGGGACCATTTTTGGGTTCTCTATTCTATTCCATTGATCTACGTGTCTATTTTTGTGCCAGTATCATAGGATCTTGATGAGTACAGCTTTGTAATAGAGCTTGAAGTCTGGGATTGTGATGTCACCAGCTTTGGTTTTCTTTTTCAACATTCCTTTGGCTATTTGGGGTCTTTCATGGTTCCATACAAATGTTAGGATTATTTTGTTCCATTTCTTTGAAAAAAGTTGATGGTATTTTGGTAGGGATTGCATTGAATGTACAGATTGATCTAGGTAGCATAGACATTTAAACAATATTTGTTCCTCCAATTCATAAGCATGGAACATTTTTCTATTATTTTGTGTCTTCCTCAATTTCTTTCATGAGCATTCTATAGTTTTCTGAGTACAGAGCCTTTGCCTCTTTGGTTAGGTTTATTCCTAGGTATCTTATGGTTTTGGGTGCAGTTGGAAATGGGATCAACTCCTTAATTTCCTTCTGTCTCATTGTTAGTGTATAAAAATGCAACTGATTTCTGTGCATTGATTTTCTATCGTACCATGTTGCTGAATTCCTGTATGAGTTCTAGCAATTTTGGGATGGGCTATGGGGTCTTTCAGATAGAGGATCAGGTCATCTGCAAAGAGTGAGAGATTGACTCCTTCTATGCTGATTTGGATGCCTTTTATTTCTTTTTGTTGTCTGGTTGCTGAGGCTAGGACTTCCAGTACTATGTTGAACAACAGTGGTGAGAGTGGACATCCCTGTTGTATTCTTGACTTTAGGGGAAAAGCTCTCAATTTTTCTTCATTGAAAATGATTTTGGCTGTGGGCTTTTTGTATATGCCTCCTATTATATGGATATATGTTCCCCCATCCCTACACTGTGACGAGTTTTAATCAAGAAAGGATGCTGTTCTTTGTCAAATGCTTTTTATGCATCTATTGAGAGGATAGTATGGTTCTTCTCCTTTCTTTTAATGTAGTGGATCACACGGATTGATTTGTGGATGTTGAACCACCCCCCCTTGCAGCCCAGGAAAAAATCCCATTTGGTCATGGTGAATAATCCTTTTTTTATTTTATTTTTTTAAAAGATTTTATTAATTTATTTCACAGAGGGAGAGAGAGAGAGATTACAAGTAGGCAGAGAGCCAGGCAGAGAGAGAAGGAAGCAGGCTCCCTGGTAAGCAGGGAGCCCGACACGGGGCTCGATCCCAGGACCCTGAGATCATGACCTGAGCCGAAGGCAGAGGCTTTAACCCACTGAGCCACCCAGGCACCCCTGAATAATCCTTTTAATGTACTATTAGATCTTATAGGCTAGTACCTTGGTGAGAATTTTTGCATCCCTGTTCATCAGGGATATTCATCTGTAGTTCTCCTTTTTGATAGGGTCTTTGTTTGGTTTTGGGATCAAGATATGCTGGCCTCATAGAATGAGTTTGGATGTTTTCCTTACATTTCAACTTTCTGAAACAGCTTCAGAAGAATAGGCATTAATTCTTTTTTTTTTAAATTGCATTTATTTATTTGAGAGAAAGAGAAAGCTAGAGTGTGACGAGTGGGGAAAGGGATAGAGGGAAAAGCAGAATCCCCATTGAGCAGGGAGCTGGATGCAGGGCTCGATCCCAGGACCCCAAGATCCTGACCTGAGCTGAAGGCAGACGCTTAACTGACTGAGCCACCCTGGTGCCCTGGTATTAATTCTTCTTTAAATGTTTGATAGAATTTCCCTAGGAAGCCATCCTGCCTTAGACTCTCGTTTGTTGGGAAATTTCTGATTACTGCTTCAATTTCCTTGCTGGTTATGGGTCTGTTCAGGTTTTCTATTTCTTCCTGTTTCAGTTTTGGGAGTTATATGTCTCTAGGAATGCACCAATTTCTTGCAGATTGCCTAATTTTTTGGTATATAGTTGCACATAATGTGTTCTTATAATTCTTTGTATTTCTTTGGTTTGGGCTGTGATCTCTTCTCTTTCATTGACTTCTGCTGTGATCTTTATTATTTCTCTTCTGCTGGGTTTAGGCTTTATTTGCTGTTCTTTCTCCAGCCCTTTAGATGTAGGGTTAGGTTGTGTATTTGAGATCTTTCTTGTTTCTTGAGAAAGACTTGTATTGCTATATAATTCCGTCTTAATAGTGCCTTTGTTGCATATCAAAGGTTTTGAACAGTTGTGTTTTCATTCTCATTTGTTTCCATGAAATTTAAAATTCTTTAATTTCCTTGTTGACCCATTCATTCTTTAGCAGAATGCTCTTTAAACTCCATGTATTTGAGTTCTTTCCAGATTTCCTCTTGTGGCTGAGTTCCAGTTTTAAAGCACTGGGGTCTGAAAATATACAGGGAATGATCCCAATCTTTTTGGTACCAGTTGAGACCTGATTTGTGACCCAGTATGTGATCTATTCTGGAAAATGTTCCATGTGCACTCAAGAAGAATGCGTATTCAGTTGCTTTAGGATGGAATGCTCTGGATATATGTGTGATGTCCATCTGGTCCAGTGTGTCATTCAAATCCCTTGTTTCCTTGTTGATCTGCTTAGATGATCTGTCCATCACACTAAGTGGGGTGTTAAAGTCCTCTACTATTATTATATTATTGTCAATGTGTTTCTTAAATTTTGTTATTAATTGGCTTATATAATTGGCTGCTCCCATGTTGGGGGCATAAATATTTATAATTGTGAGGTCTTCTTGTTGGATAGACCCTTTAATTAAGAGTAGTGTCCTTCCTCATCTCTTATTACAGTCTTTATTTTAAAATCTAATTCATCTGATATAAGGATTGCTACCCCAGCTCTCTTTTTATGGCCATTAGCACAATAAATGGTTTCCCACCCCCTCACTTTCAATCTGGAGGTGTTTTGGGTCTAAAATGAGTCTCTTATAAATAGCATACCAATGGGTCTTGTTTGTTATCCAATCTAATACCCTGTGTCTTTTGATTGGGGCATTTAGCCCATTTACATTCAGGCTAACTATTGAAAGATATGAATTTACAGATCGGGCAAACCTGGTACTGGCAAGAGAGGCAAATATGAAGTGTCCTCAAACTGTAATTGCCTTTTATGAAGAGAGACTAGCTTGGCATTCTTGTCCAAATGAAGCTCAATAATAGTTTGCATTGCTTTTCCTATGTATTTATATTTATATATATGTTAAAAAAAGAAAAAAGAGAGATATGAATTTAAATTGTGCCATCATACTACCTGGAAAAATCACTGTTTCTGTATATTGTCTCTGTTCCTTTCTGGTCTATGTTACTTTTAGGCTCTCTCTTCGGTTAAAGGAGCCCCTTTAATATTTTTTGCAGGGCTGGTTTAGTGATCACAAATTCTTTTAATTTCTATTTATGCTGGAAGCCTATTATCTCTTCTATTTTGAATGACATCCTTGCTGGATAAAGTATTCTTGGCTCTGTATTTTTCTCATTTAACACCCTGAATATATCGTGCCAGTCCTTTCTGGCCTCCAGGTCTCTGTGGATAGGTATGCTGCCAATCTAATTTTTCTACCTTACTAGGTTACAGACCTCTTGCCTGAGCTGCTTCCAGGATTTTTCTCTTTCTCTCTGAGATTTGCAAGTTTCACTATTATATGTTGAGATGTTGACTGATTTTTATTGATTTTGAGGGGAGTTTTCTGTGCCTCCTTGACTTGAATGCTTGTTTCCTTCCCCAGATAAGGAAGTTCTCCACTATAATTTGCTCCAATATACCTTCTGGATCTCTCTCTCTCCCCCTCCCTCCGTCTTCTCTTCTTCTGGGATCCCAGTTATTCTAATATTGTTTCACTTTATGGTATCACCTATCTCTCGAATTCTTCCCTCATGATCCAGTAGTTGTTTATCTCTCTTTTTCTCAGCTTTATTCTCCATCATTTGGCCTTCTATGTCACAAATTCTCTTTTCTGCCTCATTTATCCTAGCAGTGAGAGCCTCCTTTTTTTTTATTGCATCTCACTAATAGCCTTTTTATTTCAACATGCTTAGATTTTAGTGTTTTCATTTCTCCAGAAAGGGATTCTCTAGTGTCTTCTATGCTTTTCTGAAGCCCAGCTGATATCTTTGTAATCATTATTCTGAACTCTAGTTGTGACATCTTACTTATATCCATACTGATTAGGTCCCTGGCACTCAATCCTGTCTTGTTTTCTTTCTTGAGGTGAGTTTTTCTGTCTTGTTCTGTTCAGGGAAAAATAGATGAATAAGAGAACAAAATACTAAAATGGAAAAAATGACCTCAGAGATATATGCACTAAACAAATCAGAAGAGACACCAAACTGGAAAAAAAAATTTAAAAAAAAAGAAAGAAAGAAAAAAAGAGAATATAACCAGACAGGTGAACATAACAGAGCAATACACCAGATCCTGTGTGTATTGTGGTCTGTTTTTTAGAAGAAACTGAATCCCCAAATTGTAAAGACAGAAAAATTTATATATATACAAAAATAAAATTAAATACAAAGAAAGGATAGAATGTAAGTGTAAAAATTAAAATAAAAGATTTTTAAAAAGTTGATAAAATAAGAAATTGGTTGAAAAGGAAAGAGAAAAAAATTAAAATTGAAAAACTAAAGAATTGTGGTGGGAAAAAACCATGAATTCTGTATACTATTTTCTCCTATTGCTAAAGTTGCACAGTTCTGTGTGATTGGTAAACTTGGTCTTGGTGGATGTTCTTGTTGATCTTCTGGGGGAAGGGCCTGTTGTGTTGATTCTCAGGTGTCTTTGTCCCAGGCAGAATTGTAGCATTCTTGCCAGGGGGCCAGGCTAAGTAATCTGTTTGGGATTGCTCTATGTGGCTTTTGTCTCTGAAGGCTTTCTGAGCAGCTTTAGAGGATGAGAATGAAAATGGCTGCCTCCCAGTCTCTGGCCCCAGAGTTGAACACTCAGGGCCCCACTGCTCAGTGTGCCCTAGGGAAAAGCAGTCAGTTACTCCTGTCTCCCTGGTCTCCATCCATACTCTGTGCTCCCCCAGTCTGTGATCAAAAGGCACATGACCCTGCTTTGAGTTCCAAACCTTGTGGGCTCCTGCAGCATGTGCCTGCACTGCTTCTCCCCTGGAAGGGAGGGGGGTCTCACCATGGTTCTGCCACTTTTTGGGCCCCTGCTCAGAGAACAGTTGACTGACTGTGCCACAATTTGTGCTTCATGGCAACCCTGAGCTGAGAGCCCACTCCTGGGTTTGCTGTTTGCAGCTGGCTTCCCCGCTCTGATGCCTGGGAGCCATGCCACACTCAGGTACCCCTGGTCTCTCTGTGACCCCCCAGGTCCCGAGACCACTGTCCCAGCTAGGGTTCCACCCCCCACTTAGCCACCAGAGTGATGTCCCTCACCAGAGAAGACTTCTAAAGTTCTGATTTTGTGCTCTGCTGATCTATCACTTGCTGGTAGTGGGCTGATGGAAGCTCTCCCCCCACCATGTTCTGTCTTCCCATATATCACCTCAGATTCACTTCTCTGCACCTCTTACCTTGCAGAAAGTGGTCACTTTTCTACTTGTAGAGTTGCAGCTATTCCTTTCTTAATCTCTGGTTGAGTTTGCAGGTGTTCAGAATGATTTAATAGGTATCTAGCTGAATTCCTGAGACCAGACAAAACCAAGGTCTCCTACTCCTCTGCCATCTTGGACTATCGATTATTTTAAAGCAACTATTAGTAGCAATATTTCTTTTAAAACCATGAAAAATCCAGGACAAAAGTAGATCATATGAGATGTCCTGAATGACAGGTACATATGCAAACAGTTCAGGATAAATGAGGCCATAAGGCCACCCTGGCCTTAGGGCATCCAGGCCTGTCCTCTAAAGTTTGGAGCTGTCCCACTGCATCTCCAAAATGATAGATTAACTGAATAGCTGCTGAATGAATAAAAAGATGAAAGAAGAAATGAATGGCTTCCTGTTTCCTGCAGAATAAAGTCCAAACTCCTTGGAATAATGGTGTGCAAGGTCCATCCTAGTCTGGCATGCTGGTCTCCTCTTCTTCCTCAGCCCTTCATAGGTTGGGTGTGAATCTACCCACCCTCAAACACACCCAGCTCTTTTCCTTTCCCACTTCTACAAGATCACATGTACATTCCCACTTCTACAGGATTACATGTACATTTCCCCACCTGGAATCCTTTCTTACCATCTAAGTATCGACTGCCACCCCAAATTCAAAGTCCTGGCCAAACACACCTTCTCTAGGAACCCACTACCCTTCCACTCCTCAACCAGTGTCCAGACTCAGGGGGGACATTATCTTTCTTCCTTCATCTCCCACAGCCCACCGTTCTACTGTTCTTCCCTTGCTTCTGGTGGACTCCCCAGCATCTACAGGGCCCAGAGGGCCTCTCAGGGTCTGTGGCATATTCTCTGCCTTGCAGCAAATGTGAAGCTTTCACAGGTAGACTGTTCCGTTCTGATTTATCTGGTTCTGAGTAACTGAACCCACACGCAGCCAGAGGCCAGGACGAAGATGGGGAAAAGTTTTCTATCTTCATTTCACATATTTTAGTCTCAGATCTGTGAAGAGTTTGAGGATTTTCTAGGCCATTTGATTATTTTTTCTGCAAATCATCAAGTATTCATTAAGAGCCAGTTGCTGGCACAGAAACATACACTCAGCTAGGACAAAACATAAATTCCAAAAGTCTACGTGACCCAAAACCTGGCAGGGATTGTCTCCCTGAGGCAAGCTGGGACTCCGCTACGACATGTGAGACACAGCATCAGACGTCTGTAAAAACACCCATCCCAAGCAGTCAGCTTTGCCTTCTCTCAATCTGGGCATATAGGATTGTACTTTCTTAAAAGTAAGGATATCCATTTCTTTTTTTTTTTCTCGGTTTTGTTTCATGATAGAAGACTGCAGATAGGTCACAGAAATTAAATCTAGCCGATTTCTTCACATTTTCAAAAAATGGAACAAAAGGCTTATGTCATTTTAGACTGTTCTTTCAATTTTCCAGAAGTTCTCAACATGAGCTGATCCAGAACAAGATAAACATTGGTGGAGATTCTTGAAGAAAAAACATCCCTACCCTAAGCCACTGGTAGGTGCTGTCCGACAGCTTGGCTTAAGGATAACAGACATAAAGCCAGGGGAACACTTTGCTAACTAGTGGCCTTTTTGTCACATAGCACCCATGTTTTCTTCTTAATGACATATGAGTATAATTTTTTTTTAAACCTTTCATAGGCTGGAACTGACTTCTGTGCTTCTGTGCAATGCCCAAAGGAAAATTCTGAAATGATATTTTCAAGAAAATACTTTTGTAATCTGTAATTTCATCTAAGAAATCTGTAATGGATCAGGAACACAAAATGATACTATTTTACTAGGAATAAAACAGAAAACCCTTTCCTTCTGGGATGAGAAGAATCACAGTGAGGTAATCAACACATTTAAGACAAAATAGATGCAAATGTGAGCAGCCAATAGTCTCCTGAATGAGTAAGAGACAAGGGTTTACACAGTAGCATTAAGTTGCTACAAGCTGGAACTAAAATTGTTTTTAAACCCATTTTTTTAAATAAAAAAATTCATGTCTACAGTTTATAATCTAAAATAGCACTCTAAAATTTTAATGAAAATGAATCCTTGCCCCTCTTCCCATCCCCGAATCCCCTTCCTCAGGGGCAACCAATTTTAACTCTTCCAGCTATTTTGTCTGGCATCTACCTCTTTGCTTAATAACATGCTTGTGCTGCTATTTCATGATTTATCCCTTTTAAACATCTCTTTGCTCCTCTTATTGCCTGATTCCTCCATAAAATTCTGGTTAAATCAATAGTCAGGATTTCCATTACAATGACTATATAAATATTATTCACTGATGAACTGAGTTGGCTTGTTCTTTAAGTTTCCTTAGTTTTCTATCTACCTATCATGAAAACTCATCTAAAGAATGGCCAGGCACTGGTATCCTGTCAGCTCCATTTTCTTCCCAGAAACAACCATCCTAGAGCTCTCCATCCTCCAGCTCTCTCTCTGCCCCACCTTGACTAGCTGCTCTCAAGGCCTGCTACACAGCTAAGAGGCTGGGACTTGGCTTCACTCAACTCAGGAAATCCCCAGAGGGCTCCTATGTCTTTTTTCTTGCTTGCTTTTATTCCCTCATTTTGCTGGAGCTCATCCTCTTACAGTTTTCTTACAAAGGGTGACTAGTAAGAAAAAGATCTGACATTTCTAAAAATACCTTTAATCTATTCACATTGGTCTAGCAGTTTGGTAGGGCATAGAACTGTAGCTTTAAAGTAATTTTCATCAGAATTTTTAGGGCATCATTCCACTGCCTTCTAGCTTCCAATAAGCTGATATTGTTCTTTCCTCTTTCTCTGTGATTTTCCCCTCTTCTAGAAGTTTGTAGGATTTTCTCATCTAAGTTGAACAAAATTGTGCCTTGGTGTTTGTCTTTTTCCATTCATTGTGCTGAATATTATCTTTTTGATTATTCCCTCTCCTTCATAGTCTGTGTTCTCTTTCCCTAGAACTCTCATTAGTCAGATCAGAGCTTCCTGAACAGATCCTCAAATTTTCTTAAGATTTTATTTATTTGTTTGTATGTTTGTTTATTTGAGAGAGATCTTGAGAGAGAGAAAGAGCACATGTGTGTGCCCGCACACAAGCAGGGAGAGGGGCAGAGCGGGAGGGAGAGGGACAAGCAGACTCCAGAGCCCCATGTGGGGCTGATCTCTAGCTCCTGAGATCATGACTGAGCTGAAATCAAAAGTCAGACATTTAACAGACTGAGTCAGGTGCTTCCTCTCTAATTTTCTTATCTTTCCTCTCCAATAGTTCATCTCTTCTGAATGTTGCACTTTCTGAGGTGTCTTCTTCAAGTTTATCTTCCAGTACCTTCAAGAATTTTTTTCATTTCCACTATCAAGTTATTAATTTCTGATTGTGTGTTTCTTATCTTGTTTCTTTCCTTTTTTTCCCCTTCAAATTTTAATTTAATTCTAGTTAGTTAACAAACAGTGCAATATTGGTTTCAGTAGAATTCAGTGATTCATCACTTACATATCCAGTGCTCTTCCTAACAAGTGCTCTCTTTAATACCCATTCCCCACTTAGCCCATCCCCCTCTAGCACCCTGTTTGTTCTTCATAGTTAAGAGTCTCTCAAAAAAAGTCTCTCTTTTGTTCCCCCCCTCTCTTTTTTTCCCCTCCCAAATGTTCATCCGTTTTATTTCTTAAATTCCATATAAGTGAAATCATGATATTTATCTTTCTCAGATTGACTTATTTCACTTAATAATACACTCTGGCTCCATCCACATGGTTGCAAATGGCAGGATTCCATTTCATTTTTATGGCTGAGTAATATTCCAGGGTGTGTGTGTGTGCACACGTGCACACGTGTATGTGTGTGTATATACACACCACATCTTTATCCATTCATCAGTCAACGGACATTTGGGCTCTCTCCCTAATTTGGCTATTGTTGATAATGTGTTTGTTTCTTTTTCAGCATTCTGTTTTATGTTACATGCACTATACCTCCTCTGATCTAAGGATAATAATAATCATCTTGAAATTTTCTTCTGCCTTCTTCAGTATTGTCTCTGTTTCCTTGGAGTGTTTTGTTTTGTTTTGTTTTTTCCTGTTTGGGGCTCTGCCTCTTCATGTAAGAGGCCTTCCTCAAATGTCCAATAACCCTTGACTATCCGTATTCAGAGCTGAGGTAAGGCTGACTGGAAGCTCTATGGGAGGACTTGCCACCATCATGTGACTGGGGACAGGCCGTTTTTTTCACTGGGTCTCTCAACTGTCACTATTTGAAGGACCTATCTCTAGGGTTATTCATTTTCTCTAAAATCCTTCAATACCTTGCCCGAGGGTTAAACACTTGCTGCAGTTTTCTTGGGAGGAAGAGGAAGAGAGGAGTTTGGGAGGGCCTCACTGTTCAGGATATAAACTTAAATTCATTACCTGTTTTCAGTGCCACACCTCAGCCCAGCCCCACCGGCTGGCAGTGCAGTTCCCAAGTCTGGAGCCCCTCCACCATGCTTAACCAGAAGTCACTAAGGTGATTTTTATTAAGAAGTAATAACAATGATATAACATGGGGCGCCTGAGTGGCTCAGTCAGTTAGGTGACTGCCTTCAGCTCAGGTCATGATCTCAGGGTCCTGGGATCAAGCCCCGCATCAGGCTCCCTGCTCAGTGGAAAGTCTGCCTCTCCCTCTCCCTCTGCCTGTGCTTTCTCTCATTCTCTCTCCCACTCCGTGTCAAATAAATTAATAAAATCTTAAAAAAAAAAGATATAACACATATTCTTAGGTTATTTATAAGAGTATATAAGGTATAACGTTATAAAATTATATGTAAGAGCATATTTAAAAAATAAAAGCCAGGTTCTATTAAGCACTTGTAAATACCACCAATGATGCCAGATGCCAGAGGATTCAAAAGAAATGCAAGACAGGTATATTACCATTTTTAATGACTTAATGCTATTCTAATGTACATATATATCACACTTTATAGAAACAATCACATCTTTTTTCTACATTTAGTATGTTTCTAATTTTTCATTAATATAAACAATGCTGCTAGGAACACAATTATATAAACCATCCTCTGTTAAAGGGAATATTTCTGTAGAATAAATTCCTGGAAATGGATTTGCTAAGAAAAGGAATATAGGCATTTTAGATTATAAGGGCGTACTCCCAAGAAAAGCTGAACTAATTCACATTGCCATTTCTCACACCCTCAACTACATGGATGCTGCCAATAGTGACTAATCAGGTAGGCAAAGAAAATGAAATCTCATCGTTGTTTTAATGTTACAGTGGGCATTTGCAAGGGGAAGGCGGGTTCCCTTAAGTGGTGGAGATGGGACAAGGGGCAGCCCGTAAGAGAAGCCTCATCAACACCAACCTCAAGGTTTCAAGTCTCACAGGCGCCACCCACGCTAGAAAGGCAGTGAGGAGAAAGAGGTTTCATGTTGTTTTGTTTTAGAGGAAGGTACTGCGGAAGGACAAAGGGTGTAATAAGTTTGGTTTTAAACAGGTCAAGTTTAAGATATTAGATGTATGTAATTCAGTATTAAAAGTAAGTTAGAATGATGGTTTGAGGAAGGAAGACTTTATTTTTTAAAATTTATTATTATTTTTTTATTATGATTTGTCCCACAGGTCTGTAAATCATCAGGCTTAAACCTTTCACAGCGTTCACCATAGCACAAACCCTCCCCAATGTCCATAACCCATCCACCCTATCCCTACCCTCCCACCCCCCAGTAACTCTCAGTTTGTTTTGTGAGATTAGGAGTCTCTTATGGTTTGGCAGGAAGACTTTAAAAGGTATAGTTCTGTCAGCAAAGAGGACATGGAAAAACTTTAACAAGAGAAAACAGTCTGAGGCCACAGAAGGCTCTTCCCGTAGCCAGATGTGTCACGAATGTGTAGCCACAAGGAGACGGTAAGAGAGAAAGAGGGTGTGTGAGGGGCTCAGAGATGCCAGAAGCCACAACCCAAAGGGCACGGCTGCCAGTGGTGCTTAGGAGCATAAACAAAGGAGGCACCTTCATTATTTCTACCTCTCCAGTCCCAAACCTACCAACAACCTAGAGAACTTTGTTTACACATTCTCTTCCATTCAGACCACCCCAAGAAAAGCATTTCAAAAAATAAATGTAAATGAGATGAAAAACAAAAGAAAAGTGGATATAAACTAACATGCTATTTAAGAAAAACCTCTGGATTCCCAGAGGGGAGTTTAGTCAGCAAGAGAAAAGACAGTGAGTCATTTTGCTCAGATGGTGTGACATTTAAATGAAATGTTCTGTGACAACAACACATTTAGGACAAATCATAAAAAAGAAAACACTAGTGGATAGGAAAGAGTAAGAGGCTCCAGATGAATTCACTTGTCCAGAATGCGTGTAACTGGCAGAGATGGCTTGAAAAGTTTTGGCGAGGTAGAGCTAATTATGTTCAAACATGCCTGGCACTTCCTCCGTGGTCCTTGGAGGTCCTGTCTGTCCTCGTGTCTTTACCTGCAGATCTCAGGATTGCTCATAAAATAAGAAAACCCATATTTCCCCAAGCTGCCTTTCTTCAAAGCCCTCAGCAGCCTGTAGTGATGGCTGATGTTGAGGGGGGGGCATTATTTTGTGGCTTTTCAATTCAAGGAGATGATTCTTAAAGCTGAGAGTCCTACAAGGCCAGACACAGCCGTTCTGCTGTCCTCATTCGCCACTTGGCCACATGTCTCAGGTGGGGTCTTGGTGTGTCCTTAATATCCCAGATCCCATTCAGAACAGAATTTTTCAATCCTAAAACACTTAAACAAACAAACAAAAAACCAACTGGGTGGCTCAGTTGGTTAAGCATTAAGTAACTCTTAATTTCAGCTCAGGTCATGATCCCAGGGTCATGGGATCAAGCCCTGCATAGGGCTCCGTGCTCAGCATGGAGTCTGCTGGAGATTCTCTCTCCCTCTACCCCTTCTCCTACTCCTGCTCTAAATAAATAAAATCTTGGGGGGAAAAAAAAACCCTTCATCATGGTGACATTTATAGACCACACAACACGTTAATTTTAAGCATACATTTTGATGATTTTTAGTAAATTTTTAGAGTTTGGGCAAGCATCATCACAATCCAACTTTCAAATACTTCCATTGCTACAAAAAGATCCCTCATATCTGTTCACGGTCAGTCCTCATTCCCACCCCCAACGTCAGACAACCACTAATCTACTTTCTTTTTTTGGACATGTCTATAAATGGAATCATATCACCTGTGCTCTTTTGCATCTGGCTTCTTTCATTTAGCATAGGGTTTCCAAGTTCATCCAAACTGGAGTGCTAATTAATGCTCCATTCCTTTTTATGGGT
The DNA here is from genome assembly GCA_002007465.1 of Ailurus styani. Taxonomy (NCBI): domain Eukaryota; kingdom Metazoa; phylum Chordata; class Mammalia; order Carnivora; family Ailuridae; genus Ailurus; species Ailurus styani. Next base: position 2,319,700 of record LNAC01000065.1, read on the forward strand.
AATTAATATTTCATTGTATGGATATACCACTATTATTTATCCATTTAATAGTAGATGGATGTTTGAGAAGTATCTACTTTTTGGCTATTATTAATGATGCTTTTATGAACACCTTTGTTGTGCAAACTTTTATGTGGGTGAATGTTTTCATTATTCTTGCCCCTAAGAGTATAATTTCTGGGTCCTATGGTAAATGTTTAACCTTAAAAGAGTCTGTTTTCCTAAGAGGCTATGCTAGTTTACACTCCTACCACAAGTGTACAAGAATTACAATTTCTTCACATCCTCAACAATCCTTATTATTTTCTGTTGTTGTTGTTGTTGTTTTATGGTCATCCTAGTGGAGGTGAAGCAGTCTCATCGTGCTTTGGGCTGCATTTCCCTAATGACTGAATATCTCTTCGTGTGCTTATTCGCCACTTACCTATCTTCTTTGATGAAATGTCTGGTCAAATCGTTTGGCTGTTTTTTAAATCGTCAATCCTAAAACACTTTGAAAAGCATCAAAACTTAACTCGAAATAAAGACAAGCATCTAAGTCACACTGCAAAATCTGGCTTCATATATCCATTTTAAGCCCAAAGGGAGAGGCGAGGCCCCCCCTAACAAGCTTATCTGCTGAAGTTACTCTACACAAAATAACAGCAAGCTGACAACGGCACCTCTCCAAGAATCCGTTGGTTAGGAACATGGGCTTCTCACTTTAATTTCTCCACAGCAACCGTTCTACAAAGTATAAAAAGAAACAACACCCCACTGAGAATGAGAGGCCTCTCACTGCTTTGCAGAGGATGGTATGAAAGAGCAACAATTCAAACATTTAGGAAAGTTTTAGAAATAACTACAAATACAAATATTATGTAAATCAGCATGTTAACTCATGACATAGAGTTGAACATGGGGGTTGGGGATGCCAACTCCCTGTGCAGTTGAAAATCCACATATGACTTTTGACTCCCTGAAACTTAACCACTAATGGCCCTACTATTGAATGGAAGACTTAACAAAAACATAAACAATTGATCAACACATATTTTGGCTATGTATTATTCACCGTTCTCTTACAATAAAGCTAGAGAAAAGAAAGTGCTAAGAAAATCATATGGAAGAGAAAATACATTTCTGGTACTATACTGTATTTATCCAAAATATCCACTTATAAACAGACCCATACAATTCAAACCTGCATTTTTCAAGGGTCAACAGTAATATTAGTAAAATCAAACAAAAGTATGGACAGCTTAGAATAATCTGTGTGACTGAGAAGAAGGCAAATGTGGTTAAGATTGTTTAACCTAAGGCTCATTTTTCTCTTTTTAAAAGTGTAGTTCACTTAATTTGTTGTTTGTTATCACCATAGTATGATGTTCAAAAGATTTATGTGAGCAATGGCAAACCAGTCAAGAAAGGCAAATAGATCAAGGTGTGGAATAGAGAGTCCAGAAATAGAGCCTCACTTATACAGTCAATCAATTTTTGGCAAAGGTGGCAAAGCCTTTCAATAGGTAAAAGAACAGTCTTTTCAACAAAGGATGTTGCAAAACCTGAAAATCCACACAGAAAAAATAAGAATCTTCACTCCCACCTCACACCATTACACAAATTCATTTAAGATGGATCACAGACATAAATGTAAATGCTAAACCTATGAGACTTCTGGAAGAAAATAGAGAAGAATACCATACAATCCTGGACAGCATGGAAGCACTAATTGCACGAGTAAAAATGGATCAATTGGACCTCAGATATTCTAATTTCTGCTCATTGAAGGATACTGTTAACAAAATGAACAGATAAGCCACAGATGGGAAAATATTTGCAATACATAGATCTGACAAGGAGCTTATATTTGGAATAAATAACTCCTACAGTTTAATGATAAAAGACAATCTAATAAAAAACACGCACAGACACTTCACAAAGACAGACCAATATACCCACAGAAAGCATTCAACCTCAGCAGCCACTAGGGAAATGCAAACTGCAATCAAAATAATCACAGTGAGACACATTAACTACAAACTCGCTTGAAGAGCTAAAACCGGAAAGGCCAATGACACCAAATGCCAGAGTGAGGAGCAAACACAACTTCCTGCTGTTGCTGGTGGGAGGGTAAAATGGTCATCACTTTGTAAATACATCTGGCCGCTTCTTATAAAGTTAAACATATACCTACCCCATGACTCAGCAATTTGACTCCCAGGTATGCATCCAGGAGAAAAGAAAACATATATACATAATAAGCCTTGCACAAAAATGTTCATAGCAGCTTTATTCGTAGTAACCCGAATTTGAAAAAAGCACGGAAGTCCCTCAACAGGAGAATGGATAAACAAATTGTGGTGCATTCATACGATAGAATAGTAATTAGCAATAAAAGGAACAAACTACTTAACACGACAATACAGATAAATCCAGAAACATTATACTGAGTAAACTATGAAGAAAAATAGAGTACATTCCATATCATTCCATTTTTATGAAGTTCTAGAATAGGAAAAACTAATCTATGCTACCTGCCTCTTGGAGGGATGGGGAATTGGCTGGAAAGGAGTAAGAGGGAAGGTTCTGGGTCCTGAAAATGTTTATTTTGATACAGGTGTCACTTAGACAGGTGTTTGAATTTGTCAAATACATTGAATTGCAAATTTAAGGTTTGAGCATTATATGTAAAGTATACCTAAAAAAAAACCCAAACTAAAACAAGCAGAAATACAGAGTGCCGTGCAGGTAGTGTAAACATGTATCTATCAATTTACTACATTTAGAAGAGCGCTTCCCACTTACTTAATGCTCAGTAAATGCTGGCTAAAATTACAAGTATTATCTACCACAACAAAGCTACTAGATAAGTGTCATCCACATCACCATGCAAACTTGAAACCTGCTATCTGAGACAAGTCTGAAATTGATATGAATCTGCATAACAAATTACTATGAAATCCAGTCATCCTCCATCATCCTGTGACCTAGCATAAAAATCCTACAAGTTTTTACATGCCACATCCAGTTTATCCTGTCTTGTTAATATCAACTGTAACCTTAATTAGAAATAACAGCCACTCCATATATAAATAAATGTAGAAAATATCAGTGGGTAATTTGACAGTTTCCCATAGGAGCTAAAGCTGCATTGTCATGGAGGGCTGTGACTTGCAGTTCTTGGTCTCTGCTCAGAAAAATACTTGATGCAGGTGAGAAAACTGAAGCAGAATATTGATGAGAATTTGTGACTGGTATGAAAACTTGTCATCGGTAGAACCCAGAAGTGCATTTGTTAGAAAGCTCTTGACAAATCAATCTAAGTTCCTTGAGAGTGGGGCAAGGACCACAAGGGAACAGCGATACTCTTGTTTTTCCCAGAAAGGCGATCCGATTTTTTCCAATAAATTAACCAAATATTTATCTACTTTATCTACAAAGTACCTACTAAGTGTCAGGTATGTGCTGAGGTCTAAGGAGAGGAAGAAGATAACTGTGGCTTCTGCTCTTAAGGAAAGCATTGTTCAGAAGAGTGCTTCTCCAACTTTTGCCCTCCACAGACCATTTAATGAATATTGGGAATATACAGTTTGTCAATTTTAGGTCTGTTTCTAAAAGCCTAAAATTAAGGCGTGTCTGGGTGGCTCAGTCGGGTAAGCATCTGCCTTCAGGTCAGGTCATGATCCCAGGGTCCTGGGATTGAGCCCTGCAATGGGCTCCCTGCTCAGTGGGGAACCTGCTTCTCCCTCTGCCTCTGCCGTTCCCTTCACTTGTGTTCTCCTTCTCGCTCTCTCCCTTTCTCTTAAATAGTCTTTAAAAAAAAAAGCCTAAAATTAATTTACTATCTTACAATTAATACTATTTTCACATAAACAAGAGAGATGATTATAAAGTATGCCAATACATTTGGTACTAGCAGCAAAGGCAGTCAGTTTGATTTTTTATTCTTATCACTACAAGTTAGAAAAGCCTAACTGAGAATAACAGGATGTCAAGAATGGCAGCAAGTATTTGCTGGCTTTGTCAGATAGTTCAGGGTACTCAAATCAAATTAGGACCCAGAATAATGAGGTGATTTCTCATTATAAACGCTGCATTCTGTAAAATGTCAGGCTGATGGACATATCACACTCAAGACCTAGAAAGCTGACTGTTTCAATCTGGGCAATAGCAGTGAATGGATTCCTGATTCTGTGTTTGACGACATTCAGTTCTAGAAAGTATTTTTCATGTTCTGCTCTGACATTTAAGTGTGGCTTGAAAAAAGGCCCAATATTAAGTTATTCATTTATTTTTCTGAAAAGTGAAGATAAACATCCAGTGTTGGGAGTATACCAAACTCTCAAGCTACCAAACCCTTTGTAAAATGGTTCAATCTCAAAAGATTCCAATACCTTATTTTCAATGTAAAATGGTGATATTTTGGCTCTGAATAATAGGCTTAGGCTAGCAAGAAACAGGATTTATTACTCTAATACACTAGAGCAGGTGTATTTGAAATAGAAGAAATGCCTTTATTGGCATTAACAGTGAAGTGAAACTCTGTTTGTTTTACTATGTACTATTTTTCATTTCAAAAAGTACCTTTATGTTCAGCTGCACCACACCTAAACATAGTCATATAGGCACCGGGTTTCGTGAACCTCACGCTTTAAAGACAGGGGCTCACCCGCTGCCCTCTGATCATGGTTCTACTTTTTGTTACTTCCTAAAGCACTGATTCAAGAATAGGGAGAAAACTGTTACCTGCCACCGGTCTCTCTGCTGGATATGTAGTATTTGGAATGGCATTTTGCAGTGAGATCTCATGTATATCTCGGCTTAACATTGTCAAAACAATATGTGACCTCCCCCACTGAAGCGGCTTTACTCTGGCCTCCCTGTCACAGCTGATGGATTGTACTTCTATCCTTCGTGTTTACGCCAGCCGGTAACTGTGAAGCCATCCTTGCTTCCTCTTTTTCTTCCATCCCCCCACTTCTTGGCTCTATTTTAAGGCATATCCAGAAAATAACTAGCCCTCACCACCTCCATGGCTCCCATGCTGGCTCAAGCCATCGTCCTCCCTCATCTAAATTACAGCAGCAGCCTCCTAACTAGTCTCACTACTGTCACTCCTGCACCCCAATCTCTGCTCTCAACACAGCATCCAGGGTGACCCTTGTCACTTCTCTGCTCCAAACCCGCAGTGGCTCTGTGATGGTTAGTTTCACATGTGCACTTGGTTGACATGGTTATTTGAACACTAATCTAGGTATTGCCGTGAAGGTATTTCATAAATGTGTTAACATCTACAATCAGCTCACTTTATGGAGACTATGTGACAATGTGGGTGGGCTTCATCTAATCAGTTGAATGGGCTTAAGAGCAAAACTGAGGTACTTCTGAGGAAAAAGAAATTCTGCCTCAAGACTGCAGCATCGGCTCCTGCCTGACGGATTCCCTACAAATTTCGGACTGGTGAACTATCACAACTGCATAAGCCTATTCCTTGAAACAAATTTCTTTAAGTATGTGTGTGTGTGTCTGTGTGTGTGTGTGTATGTATATATATACATACACACATGTGTATTTCTATGTATTCTATTGTGCATATGTATTTATAAGGACACATGTAGATGTTTTTATGTGCACATGCCTACATGTATATGCATACCTATCTCCTGTGCTTGTGGATATGCATATCAATCTCCAGTTGCTTGTGGGAAGCACAACAGGAATTGAAAATAGGAAAGGGAAGTTGGGTCAGGACATTTATTTCCCTGGTTCTTTCTCTACGAAGTCACCTTAATACCGTACATTCAATAACTAAATCCCCAAAGTGATCCTATGAGATAGGGAATATCATCAGTCACATTTTACACATGAGGAAAATGGGGCACAGAGAGGTTAACTTACAAACTCAAGGCCAAACAGCTAGTAACTGTTTTGGTAACCTATTACTGCATAAAAAACCACCCCAAAACTTAGTGGTTTAAAGCAATGTCTCTTTTTCTTTTTTTAAGATTTTATTATTTTTCTATGTGAGAGAGAGAAAAAGAGCATGAGCCAGGAGGAGGGGTAGAAGGAGAAGTAGGCTCCCTATTGAGTGGAGAGCCCCCCACAGGACCTGATCCTGGGATCATGACCTAAGCTGGAAGTAGATGCTTAACTGACTGAGCCCCCCAGGAGCCCTGTACAATTATTTCTTATGATTCTGTGAGTTCATGGGCCTCAGGTGGATGGTTTCTGGCTTGAATCATCTCATATAATTATCCTCAGTTATCAGCTAGGGCTTAAGTCATCTGAAGGCTTAACTGGGCTGGTTGTCCAAGATGACTTCTTTACGCCCGTGTCTAGTACCTCAGCTGAGAAGACTGGAATAACTGGGGCCTGTCTAGGCATTTCTCTCTCCCCCCAGCATCATGAAGCCCCTCTACATGGTTGGCTTGGGCTTCCTCACAGCATGGTGGTCCTTACATGGCCTCTAGCTTCCCCCAGAGTACATGCTTTGAGACTAAGGAAAAGCTTTAAGACTTCCTATGCCCTGGCCCCAAAGTCATGCATGTCACTTCTGCCCCACTCTGTCTGCTTCACAGGGCCAGCCCAGATAGAGTATTTGCAAGTACTAGAAAAAGGCATGGTATTGGGGTATGGTATATTGTGGTATGGTATTGGGGGGTCATCTTTAAGGACTTACACCACAATAGTGGAGCTGGTGTTTGAACTGCAGGCAGTCTGACTCCAGGAATTACAGACTCTTAACGACTCTATCATGAAGTGTCTCTATTAGGAATAAGTGAATAAATTCATTACTCGATTTGTGTGACTAGCGGGGACTATTCTGGTGATGGAAGCTCCTGAGGTGAACTGAAGTCCCTAACTCTAAAGACAGAAAACTCTTTGGAATTTTTAACTGACAATCCTTTCTGTGTTTCTAAATATCCTACTTTCAAAAGTTAAGGGGCATTCTTGGTTGGTCCTGGAGTGGGAGGTGTTTGGTTGAGGGGACATGGCTTAAGGAAAAGCAGGGAAGGTTTGGAAGTACTTCTGTGGACAAAATCTTATGAAAGATCATATTTTAAATGAAGAAAGGACATAGTGAGTAGGAGCGGGTATTTCCAATGGGAGCTAGCCATGCCCCAAAGGGATTACCATCCAGCTTGAAATGCATTGGCTTGTAGACAAGTTCTACACAAACATCACCCTTTTATGCCTTATTACAGCCCTAGAAGAGAAGTTAAAAAAAATAATCGCCACCACAACCACCGTTTATGAGTGCATGCTTGTATGAAGCACCAAGCCAAGGACCTTTCATCTACTATCTCCTTCGATCCTCATATTACCCCTACAAGGCAGTATGTCAGTATGACTCTCCAATATCCATTCTTCTAATCACTGAGTATTGTCAACATTTACAACCCTGAACCATGAACCCATCACCCTGTGTCACTGTCATTCATTTTGGGGCATCTCCTTGACCAGTAAGAGCCTCCTTATCTCCTCCTGTCCTATTCAGGGATGTGGTTTTATTCTCATTGCCGTTTCTCGGCCAAAGCCAGCATCTGGTTTCTTGTAGATACTTTAAAAATGGTTTTAACAATTAATAAATAATGATTTTTTTTTCAGGGAAGGTCAATCGTAGCCTAGGGCTTTTGGAAAGTCTGTGTCTAGCAACCAGGCTCCCATCAATTCATTTCTAGAAGCAGTAAGTGGCGATAATATCCCCACCAGCTTCCCTGTGCCCTTGTCAGCCTCGTCCCCGGAACAGCCCATCTCTGACCTAATGGTCTCTCCTCCCTCCACGTTTTGGGAAACACTATTCTATTATACACAGTGCTCAGGAGTGTCTTGGGGGTAAGGCAATGAAAGAGAGGTGATATTTAGTGGCAGAGCTTGTACTGGTTCAATTCCAACTCCCCATTCTGTGGCTAGTTCCATTTATTTTTAGATGTTTATACTGGTTTTCCAAAGACTTGCCACATTGACTGTCATGATCTAACAGACACTATATCTGAAGAAAACACTTCTATTCTCCAAAGTTCCTAGAATAAGACATTCAAGTATACCCCAAAGAGCTATCGCCCCTGTTGTTAAAGCTGCTAAATTATAAGGTGCAACCGTGTAAGATGAAGGTAGTGATTGCATTTTTCGTAGGATCAAGACTCAATAATCCATGCGTATAAAACTTCACTGTGCCAGAAACATGGGACAGCAACTGTTCACAGGAACACTTTCCTACCTAAGCAGAAGAATGGGGGCGAAGGACAAAAGAGAAACCTTGAGAATTAGGAGCCCCCTAAAAGCTTCTCTGGGCTCCAGAATGGAGCAACCAACAAACAAGAATTCTCTCTCTCTGGGTTGTCAATACATGATAGATTGTGAGGAATCTGCAATCTTATGGAACAGTTCTAATTTGCCCATAATTTCACATCATAAATTGAACTCTAGGGGTGGGCAAGGAATGGGAACATAATTCCATCAGTCTTCTTAATAACAAATTCCTTAAGATACTTTCTGGGTACTCTACCTCTCTTAAATGCCTTCTCCATTTATATTGCTCTTTAACAGGTTTTAAATGTGTTATTTTGGTGCTCTGTTATTAAAGCGATGTTTCAGGAGAGAATGACTTTTTCTTCACTAAGATGTTATGAAAGAGAATTTTCTTCAGAAAAACATAAAGACTGTTTTCATGGTTTCTCATTTTCTTTCCTCCTCATTAAGCCCTTTCTAAGGCTTCTGATCCACCCCCGCACACACAAAAAAAGACAGTACAAATAAGACCATTTATAAGACATTAGGTTTTTAATCAGTAAAAATGTATTTGATTTTCATGTGAAAGAACAAAGAAAAACAAAACAAAAACAAGCAACAGAGGCCCTTTAAAAACAAGAAGAAAACTAAACAAGTTTAGAAAAACTGGACTGAGGTCCCAGTGGGAAAATGTCACCTACTTGCTTATTTATTTAGGATTTCTATTCTCCCTGCTTCCCACGAGGATTTAAGGCAGCAAGGAACAGGTTTTATTTAGTTCTTCCAGTGTCTTATCAACTGAAACCTAGTTGAGACAGTTTAAGTGCCCTAAAAATCACAAAGTTTCTGAATAATACTCTCTTAATTAAAACACCAAACAAAAACTAGCCATAGTGTTCTCACCCTGTTCATATGGTTCTCAAGCTTGGGTATACAGACATTCTGCCAATTATCCCCATCTTTACTAAGGAATCAGATGTAAATAATATTCACTCAAGCATGGCGGTAAATTACTATTCAAGGCAGCTGAAATAACCAAGCCTAATCCAACAAATGTATATGTACATTTAAAAAAAACCCCATAGTTAAGATCGGAATTTAAGTTTCTATATAATTCTAAATCCTACATGTAGTTTAAAGCCAGGAAATATGTGTTTAAGGCCAAAAATTCCATTCCCCTATCTGTCCTGCTGTGGTTATGCCAGGGAAATAATAGTTACAGTAATTTTAGAACCCCTTGCTATACCCTTAGGTATAATTAAGTGACTTAAATGTTGAGTTCCTGTCTAAATCCACTATTTGTTTTCTCAAATTATATACCTAGCACTGATCTTAGTAGAACATCATTATTTGCTTCAATTTTCACGCAACCCCATGCCCCACCACTGCTGTCTTTCTTCTCATGAAGCCATATGAAGGTTATTGGGAAAATATATATCTACAGCACATTTTTAATCTATCATTTCTTCAAATGTGAATGCCATTTAAACTTAATCAGGCTTTTGGAGGATGGATTAAGTATGATGACTTTAACATACATTAGTGGCACAATTACCCCAAAGGCAATAGTACAGGACTGCCCTTATATAATTGTTTATTCTCATATTTGGAAATATCAAGGCAGGTGCTATAAAATGGCCCTAGGATGTCAAACAAAGGACACAGTAACCATTTCTCGAGTCTTAGAGTAAGACACATATAAAATGGGTCATAACATCTTTTACTATTAGCATGAAGCAATAATTATTTTCATTTACTGAATCTAAGAACTTCAATAATTAAAAATGTAAATAAGACTCATTCCACATGATCAATACTTAAAATGACTAACAGTGAGCATCATAGTTATTTACATGCATAACTGCTACTGGTTTTCTTGTCTAACTATTTCATACTAGATTATAAACTCCTTGAGAGCAGAAACTATGGTTTCTTTTTACCCCCTGGGCCCAATCCAATGCTTAGCTCATAGGAGATGCTCAATAAGCACTGAGTGAATGTCCATTTATTTGCTCAATAAGTCTGTCACAGTGCCTTTATATCGATGGGTCGGAAAATTCTCTAGTCTTTTCATATCTTTACAGAAATGACAATATTAGTAGTTCTTTAGACCTCAGTTACCCTACTTATAAAACGGGCATCCTGATATGTATCCCACTGACATCACAGAATTGGATGGGAATGAAATGAAATGATACAATATATTTGAAGGTATGCTGAAAACCACACATTACTTTATAATCTATATAATAACTAGTATTTTAATTCCAGCTCAACAGAAAAAAAATAGTTATCAAAATGATAGTATATGTAGTACCTGGGAGCCCAAAGATCTTCAACATGTGATAATTTATGCTTTTTTGTCTTCTGCATGAATTAGCTAAAGAAAATTTTGCAACACACTTCCAGTTTAAATGGGAATGAATCTATTCATTGCTCTAATTGTTCTCTCTTTTCTGGCAAAGGTCTGTGACTTTCTGACCCTCCCACATTATTTAATTCAGAGTTAAAAGAACCTCTAATGCCAAATTTTAAATTCCTCAAATGTTTGCTGATTTTTCTCAAGCCAGATTTCTACTGAAAAAAGTAACTGAAACCTTCAATAATTGGCTCTCTAATTTCAATACCTTCAAATTTGGGGGGGATAAAGAAGAGATATAAATAATAAATATTTTGTAATTCAATAATGATCTGTAACAACAGGACAACGTAAATGAAGTATCTCATTTAAAAAAATTTTGTAAATCATGCCCAGCTTTAACTCCAGGCACAAAATCATTTTCACCTTAATCTACACACCAGCTGCTATTTCTGTTAGATAATAACAGCAACTGCCCAACACATTCAGATGTGCCATTTAATTTTAACTTTGATTTAAAATAACAATTCCTACATACCTATTCAAGAAGATTTCCCAGAATGTTCTAGGCTTCCAGTTTTGTCTAATTTGCATAGTTGCTATAAACAAAGATCCAGCTGGTTCCACTTAACCAGCCACAACATATGAGCCCAAGTCAAACTCTGAATAGTTGCTTTCACAAGGTATTATTTTGGTACTAATGCCTATTTTTTCATTCAAAAATTGTGTCAAACCATCAATATGAATCTGTAATTCTACTATGGGATCATAAAATGAACAAGTTATGGATGAAAAGACCAAGTGATTTGCCACGTTTGCAGTGAATTTTTAATGACACCATTAACGGCATGGAGATCTTTGCCTGTGGAGCCAAGAAGGCAAGGTGCCTGCTGGGCTTTATCTCACTGCCACTCAGAACCTGGGGGGAACACATCTTCCCAGGAAGCTCCCCATCCTCACAGCCCCCGACAGATTCATCTGTGTATCTCCAGCACCTGGCACCATACCTGGTGGGCTCTTCGTGAATCTGTCTTGGCAACATAGCACTGAACTACATCACCCTGGCTGTGTTCGTGTTCACAATGGTCCACTCTCTCCTACATCATTTAGAGATCTCAGAGATCTGCTGTCTCCTGCAGAGCCCTGTCCCATTGGACACATGTACCTAGCAGGAGGACCACTGTGATAGAGGTCTGGGTGCTGGGTGTTATGTCAATACTTCAAGGTTCATTTCTTGTTGCAGGGCTCGGTACAGGTGGAGTTACTGGCTCTCATCCTTAAATCAATTCAGGTGACCTTTGTCTCAACCCAGTCGAGCTGTCCTTCCAAACCTGCTCAGATCAATCACCGTTTTCCAAAGGATTTTACATACCTTAGCTCTCAAATCATACTTAGCTCCTGCCCCCATCATCCATGTCAAGTAGGTTTTTTAACGCAGATGCCCCTTAAATTCCAGTTCCGAAAATCAACCCTCACAGGAAACTAAGAAACCTTCAACCTCATTAGGGATTACAAAATTTTTAACAATTTCTTCACCCTCAAATTCTCTCTTTTAATCTCCAACCATACATTTTTGATAACATAGTCAGCAAAATTAACTAGAAAACCTAAGACTAGTTGAGGTCACCAAGAGTTGTACCCAGAAAGATAAAGCTGAGTCATGAGACTTGAGTTCCAGTCACAATTTCAACACTACACAGAACAAGGGTCAGCTTCCCCACTTGCAAAGCAGAAGTACAACTAAGCAGCATGGTGCACCATGTCCTCATCATAGCTTTACGTGAGTAAAGTGAACCTCAGAAGTTATCTGGAACAGCACTGACCAAAGGCACTTTTTGTGTTGATGGAAATATTCATATTATATACTGTCCAATATGATAGCCACTATCTACATGTGGCTACTAAGCACTTGAAATATGGCTAAAGTGACTTAGACACTGAATCTGTAATTAATTTAGTCAATTAAGTAGCCAATGTAGATAGTGTATGGGACAGTGCAGCTGTCCAAGAAACAGCTACGAAAATTTTAAAGTCCTATAATATAAAGGACAAATCTAAATTTCCAATCTATAAGCTATATTTCTATACCAGAAAGTCCATTACAATTGGCTAGGAAGTTTGGCTGTGACAACTAGCAGTCAACTTTCTCAAAGCATACAGATACTAATATTAGGCTCTCAATCTCCTACTGATAAGATATAGTTCAAGGAAAACTATTTGGTGAGGAAAGCCACCTTGCTTGGAACACATCTCTAATCTGGAAGAATGGAATAAGAGGCAGGTAAGGAGTGAGAGGCAGAATATTTTTCTCCAACTGCAGGTACTCAGATTTTAGGGCCACTCTGAGACTCCCATTTTGAGGCATCTCTGTGGTTTTTATTAAAAGATTTTGTTTTAAAAAAAGGTTTTGTTTATTTGAGGGAGTGCAGAGGGAAGGGACAGAGGGAGAGGGAGAAGCAGACTCCTGGCTGAGCAGGGAGCCCCACGCAGGATCGGATCCCAGGACCCTGAGACCATGACCTGAGCCAAAGGCAGATGCTTAGCCAACTGAGCACTCAGGTGCCCTGAGGCATCTCTATGATGTTTAATAAAAGTGATATTGAATCACCCAGTAGAAACTCTATTCTTGGTTTACTGTCTGCAGGAGCAGGAAAATGGACTGGATCCTCCACTTGGGGAAAGCCTTTAATAGATGGCCTTGGATGCGGCCATACCAGAGCTCGGCCCTATCTGGAGCAAGGGTCTTGCCAAGGACCCTCTCACTCCTTACCTGCCTCTTATATTGTGCCTCTCACTCCTTACCTGCCTCTTATTCCATTCTTCCAGATTAGAGATGTGTTCCAAGCAAGGTGGCTTTCCTCACCAAATAGTTTTCCTTGAACTATATCTTGTCAGTAGGAGATTGAGGAGAGCCTAATATTAGTATCTGTATGCTTTGAGAAAGTTGACTGCTAGTTGTCACAGCCAAACTTCCTAGCCAATTGTAATGGACTTTCTGGTATAGAAATATAGCTTATAGATTGGAAATTTATATTTATCCTTTATATTATAGGTCCAGCCAAGCAAGGGTCTGAAGCCTGGTGTAACCAGCCTCTGGGCTGGTGTCACTACATCCTAACTGCACTCAGAACTGCTGAGAGAGCTGCTTTGGGCAGGAGATTCCATGTTTCTTCATCTCATTTGTTACAGCCCCATCCAATCCACCATCTTCTCTCTCCTGGAAGCCACATTAGCTTCCTAATTGGTCTCCCTGTTCCATTTTTAACTCCCCACAACTCACTCTCTAGACAGCAGCCAGAATGAGCTTCGCACATTGTTGTGCAATAGTCACCATCACCATTCATCTCCAAACTTTTTCATCTTCCCCTAGGGAAACTCTATACACATTAAATACTAACTCCCCACCCCCCAAGCCCCTGGCAAACATCATTCTACTTTCTGTCTCTATGAATTTGACTACTCTAGGTGCCTCATATAATCATGCACTATTTGTTCTTTTGTGATGGTTTATTTCACTCAGCACAATGTCTTCATGGTTCATCCATATTGGAGCATGTGTCAGAATTCCCTTACTTTTTTTTTCTAAAGATTTTATGTATTTATTTGAGAGAGAGAGCATGAGCAGAGGAGGGGCAGAGGGAGAAGAAGAGACTCCCCACTGAGCAGGGAGACTGTTGATGCGGGCCTCAATCCCAGGACCCTGAAATCAGGACATGAGCTGAAGGCTCAGGCCACTGACTGAGCCATGCAGGTGCCCCAGAACTCCCTTACTTTTTAAGGCTGAAAAATGTTCCTTTGCACATCTATACCACGTTTTGTTTATTCACTCATCTATGGATAGACACTTGTGTTGCTCCCATCTTTTGGCTACTGTGAACAGTGCTGCCACAAACATGGATGTATAGATATCTGGTCAAGTCCCTGCTTTCACTTCTTTGGGGTATAGACCAGAAGAGGCCTTGCTGAATAATATGGTAATTCTGTGTTTAATTTCTTTTTTTTTAATTGAATTATAGTTGACACACAATGTTACATTAGTGACTAGACAGCTCTATACATCATGCTAGGCAGCTCCCATCTGTCACCATACACTATTACAATACCACTGACTATATTCCCTGTGCTGCACCTTTCATCCCCATGACTTACACATCCCATAACCGGAAGATTGTATCTCCCATTCCCCTTCACCCATTTTGCCCACCCCACACTTCCCTCCCCTCTGGCAAACATCAGTTTGTTCTCTGTATGTATAGCTCTGATTCTGCTTTTTTAATATTTAATTTCTTGAGAAATATTTTCCACAGCATGCTGCATCATTTTACATTCCCACCACCAAACACAAGGGGTCCAATTTCTCTACCTCTTGCCAACACTTGTTATTATCTATTTGTTTTTATAATAGCCATCCTAATGGATGTCAAGCAGTATCTATTTTATTTTTATAATGCATTTATCACTGCTTATTTCCTTTTTTGTTTATTTAAACATTAATCGCCTATCTCCCCAAACTAGAATGCTAGCTGCATGAGGGTAAGGAGTTTGGCTGCCTTATTTGCTACCATAACCCAAATAGCACCCAGCACTCAAAGCAAATTTTTGAATGAGTGACAGACCTCAGGGCCACCAGCTTTAGAGCTACCACAGTTCTCCTCTTTTTTTGTCCCCTAGGATCTACGGGAGCTGGGGGAGTTCCCTTCTGCGACTCTGACAAACCAGAGGACTGTGAAGAAGAATTAAGATTTCTACAAACAAGTTAGTGCTATTCCCTATGAAATACAAAGAAATGAAAATGTTGTCAAACTAAGGCCTTGAGGGCACCCATGGCCTTTGTGCACAGCAGAGGCAGTAATCATAACCAGGGGAACACGCTGGGCTTCTCTGTAAGTTCTTGGTGGCTACTCATGCAAACATAGAAGACACAGCCCCTTGGAACAGAATAAACTCAACTGGCAAAGAATGAAAACTATTAAGCTTTTGACTGGAAAAGCAAATTGTGTAGTCCTTTCTTCTACATTACCTGTACTTTCTAAAAAAATTTTTATTTTTTCTTTTTCAAAAAGGCTGGTATTTGTTTCTCAACTTCATGAACATCACTTCAGGCAGCCTGAGAAAACCACAAATAAATATGTCACAGAGACTGCTTGTCATCTGCCTGTTTTCTCTTCTTTCCACAGTTGATAGAAAACTTTTACTCAAAAGAAGACTTTTGAATTTTAGCAGAGCACATGGACACCTGAAATGAAGCCTTCCATTCTCAGCTTTCTTGCAGAGAAAGTGGCCATGTAACTAAGAACCAGTCAATGAAATGAAAGCAGCAAGCTGCATGTAATTATGTACAATGTCTTTAAAGGGAAGATACATGCTCTTGTTTTCCTCCTTTTTGTTGGCTGAAATGGAAACATGAAGGCTGGGACTCGAGCACACAACTGAGTATGGCAAAGCAGTGGGAGACAAAGACACAGAGTGCCTAATGGCTTGAAGCTACCACCCCGATCCTGGATTGCTTACCTCTAGATTCCCTTATGTGAGAGAGAACCAAACTTCTGTTAGAGTCATTGTTGTTTTGGGTCACTGTTACTGGAAGCTGACCTAATCCTGACTCACAGAGAATCTCTTCAGCAAGATTACAGGAGAACCCAACACAGAAATAATTCTTCCTAGATATAGGTGACAAAGTAGATTGTTCGGTAAAAGTTTGAGCTATTCTGAGCTGATGCCAAGCCCAGCTTAGCCAGTGAGGTAAGGGGGTAGCAGTGATCTGCCATATCGACCAAGGGTGAGAAGGAATGGGGAATCAATACCAACAATAATGAGGATAATGAAAATGATAATGGTGATGGCTAAGATTTATTAAGTACTTATTACAACCCCACACTAAGCCAAGGGGCTTTACATGTACGAACTCATTTTATCTTCACAACAATCCCGAGGTTTAAAAAAGAGGAATCCTGGTCACACAATTTATGAGTGATAGAATGAGAATTTGAATCCAGGGGAGTCTGACTGCTGAGCCCATATGCCTTACCCTTACCCTGCATCCAAACAGAACATCCATTCTTTCCTTCCCCCCACATAAGAATATGGTAGTCAGTTGGTCCTCTCCTGAAGCCTACCACTCCTTTCTGGATACCCTTCACCCATCAAAGTTTGATGCCACACCAACAATGCCCATAATACCCTAAATATACAGCCAACTATGAATTTCTACTTGTTAGGTACACAATGCCTCTCAGTCATTAATTTCCTTGGACCATTTATAACTTAAAGCCACTAAATTACAGTTGAAACACAACTATGATATGAAAATGAGGTTACATATTTATTTCGAAGACTTATTTCACATTTATGCTTATACCAATATTTCAAAGCTAATTTTATGACATACGCTCTCCTAACCCCATGTGTTGCAATAACACAATGAAATCTCTACCAGGTCATCAGATAGTCAATATTTTATAGGAACATATCAATGCATAGAGGAGCCAAGCTTTATATTAAGGAGGGGGACCCCCAAATATATGCCTGTCAGTAGGAATGCCTCACTGTAAAACAGGTTTCACTTTACATAAAGTTGGACTTATCAAATGTCTGATCAAGTCAATTTACATAATTGTCCTAGGCCTCAGCTTCCCCATCTATAAAATGGGGATATAATAGTCACTTTCTCAGAGTGATTTCAAGGATTCTGTGAGGTTATGCTTGTTAACTACCTGGTACAGAGTCTAGTACACAGTAAGTGCCCAGTGAGAGGTAGCTACTTTTAAAAATTATAATCCGTGGGTAGCACAATCTGACAGTATAAAGGTCTCAGTGAACCAATATGTTCAATTACCAAATAACTTCCCAACAATGAAAATAAAAAAGACTCACTATCATACTGACTGGCAAAATGACTCAAACTAGCTGATTCTAAACCCAGACTTCTTTTTTAAGATGGCTGTCTGGAAATCTCAGCATAATCTATGTCATTATTAACAGCATGGGCATTTTATTAGCCTTCGTTTGCTATTTACACTTTCTCTCCCTACCCCACAATTATTATTATTATTATTCTCTATTCTTAGATTGCCTTTAGTGGTGGTTTTAAGTCAGAGACATTAAGTGGGATTTTTTTTTTCCTTTTTCTTTTCCCTTTAAGCCATAGTGGGTATAAAGTAGTCAGGGATGAGCATTTCCTTTGTTCTTCTATTCCCCACTGGGACACATTTATGTAGGGCACAGGTAACAAATGGATTCTAAAAGTCATTATGACAGGACTTTGGAAACAGGCTTAATTTTGAATCCATGAAACTTAACTGGATCAGGATGGGTTTTCAGGAGCACATCTGCTTTAAGAATTTATTCCTTCAACCGTTATCTTGTGCCCTTTCTAATCACAAATGCAGGACACCACTAGTTCTATTAATAAAAATCTCCCAAATAGTTGAGGTAAATCCAACATTTTACTATTTCAGGCATTTGCCCCCTACCCAAATCCTGACACCAGAGGAAAAATGCAGCAGCCTTCCACTGTTTCCAGTACCCACTTCCAGGAGAATACCCTTAAAAAAAAAATGCTTACTGTGATTTTCCAAGTACATTTGCTATTTGGAGGGTACACTCCGGGGAAACCTTCGCTGCCAATAAATCCAGACTCTCCAGTAAGAATGCCGCCACATGTGAAAACAGGTCTGGGAAAATAAAAGAAGGAAACTTAATTTGAAACTGGGTCTAACAATCTAATGTCAGCTTCAGAAAGGTTGTAGCTTCTTAATATGGATAAAGTTAATATTGATTAATAAATGTCTGCACCATATAAGGGATTTGAAATCCTTGCTAGCTCTTAGAATATTTAAATTACAGTCCAATAAAACATTCTGTCCATTTGCCATCTATCTCCATCCTCGTAACACAACATGTGTCTATCCATCCATCCGTAAGCAATCAAATCTAGAGGTGAAAGTTTAGAGGAAAATGGTCAGTGGGAAATTGAACGGGGGAGTGGAGGTGAGTGAAAGAAGGTGAGAGCTAGGTGACGTACATGGTTTTAAAGACAGACAAGCAATCGATTAACATTAAAAAAAAAAGTTGTAATTTCCTATGTGTGGAGAGATGCCTGCTTCTCCTCCCCTTTTCTGAAAACCACTGACCATCGGCAGAGCCTCGCCTTTATAAAGGGAGGTTGCTGGTGATGGAGGTGCAAGAGGAGAGGCCAAAGGGGCCCACGGGGCGGGTCCCCCAGCCCAGGTCCCGGGCGGTCTGGCAGCTCTGACCGGGACTGGCGAAGAGTTAACTTTCCGGGAGCGGCTCCCCGCGCGCCGCGCGCCTCGGGTTTTCCCCGAGGCTTTCCGTCTCTGGGCCGAGCCTCCCGGGGGAGGAAAACAGAAGTGAAAAAGCGAAGTCCACAGCCCGGGGCCCTCGCGCCGCCCTCCGGCCGCAGACGCCCTGAGGGAGAGGAGGCGCCGCGCAACTTCAGCCCCCGCCACGTGGTGGTGCGGCCGGCCGCGGGGAAGTCGGGCGGGCCGGGCCGGGCCGGGGGCGCGCGGCCGAGCGCGGGGGCAGCG